>JAMXBB010000005.1:78312637-78466142 GCA_024138015.1 Lumnitzera littorea
ATAGGTATTTGTAGATTATTTATATATATTTAAGTATTCGAAAATTACATAAGTAAATTATTATGTATAAATACAAATACATGAGTATATATATATATGTACATAAGAGTAGGTTTATTTTCATATAATAAGTATATACATATATATATAGCATATAACATATATTATATACATATAGTATACCAAAAATATATATAGATATATATATGTATGTATAAATCGTAAAGGACATAAATATTAAGAAAATGAAAAATAATAAAAATAATAACTGTCATAAAATAATAATAATCATAATAAAGTTAAAAATTCCAAAAATAGGAAAAATATGCTTAAAATAATAAAAATATCAATTATATGGTTTAAGTAATTATTAAATCATAAATATATTTAGTAAAAAACTAAAATTAGTATTTTATAATTTTTAAACTAAAATAATAAATTTTTGCGATATTTTTATGTCACAACTTAAATTATGAGTAACAACGTCTAAAACGGATCTCGTTACGAGAAAATACGCTCGAAAACGATTCAAATAGATTATAAGTTCATAACTATCCAAGCTAAAATGAAAAAGTTCCAAAATACATAAAAGAAGTCTTATAACTTATAAATATGAGAAAATAGTTACTATTAACCCCATTGACTATGATAAACCCTATACACATTATACTTTGGTTATATTAGGGGAAACTAGATAAACTACAATAGACTTTTAGTTAACTAAGGAGTCTGACTTTATAGAATACTTATAAGTGTTACTATATTTTAAGTGTTCAATATCGAGTTTTGGAAACCCAAAGGCTTGGAGAATAAGTAATAATCTAGGTAAGGGAATTCTAATGACTTGCTACTTGTTGTGTGTGTTACTTATATGATGTTTTGCTACTTGCTGTTGCTTGTATGTTTGAATAACTATTCTGCTCGTATGCCATCATCTGTGAGATCATTTTTTGTTTAAAATTGATAAATATAAATATCTAACCCAAATAACTGGTTCTATTCGTCGCATGTCTATGACCCAGTAAATATATGGATGGAGAGTGCTAGCTTTGCAAAACGTTGAAAAGGGTATTTTTAGAAAAAGTTTTCCTAATTTTAAACATATTTTGTACGATTTTGATAAGGGCCGCAGTGCCAGAAATGATATTTTATTGTTAAGGCAAAGTTGGCATGGGTTCTCCACTTGATAGCGAGAGGACCCGCTTTATTGTGCTTGTAAGGCCTTAGTTAATTTTGGCTTGCAAGATAGACTCGCAAATTTGGTTAATTTTGACTTGCAAGATGGACTTGCAAGTTGTGCCCAAGGGGCTTTGGAGGGTGGATAGTCCTAGTTTAGAATCCCCCTATTTGAATTGAAATTTTCTTTCTCGGCTAGGGTAATAGTCGAGTGCAGCCTAAGGGGTGAGGCTCCTAGGTAGACTCATGCGGGTAAGCTGAGGTACCCTATGCGGGTAAGTACAGGGGATAATCAAAGTGTAGACGACGTAATTCTACACCTTCCATAGTTCCGGACTCCTATGGATGTGTTACTTGCATTCATTGCGCCTGCATTTATTTTGTATGTAGATAGCTTGCTTGCATGTGTGATAACTTGCTTGAAAGGTAGTGGTGAGGAACGAACTCACTGAGTTGTTATATGCTCACTCCCTCATAGTTTCTTTTATAAATTTACTTACATTGGCATTGCGATAAGTCTCGAGTGCCAAATATGAGATGAAGATATGTATCTTAGTATTAGGAATAGCTAAGTACTCTTTAGATGATACATAAGCAACCTTTGTTGATAATTTAATTTTTCTTGTATTTCTTTTATAATATTGATATATCGTATCTTATTATTTGGTAGGGGATACTGATTCTCTGCGGTTTTGAGGAACTGTAGGATATCAGACACCTATAGTTATTTATCTTTGTATTTTATAGTAAATTATTTACTTAAAAATCAGTAACCTCAGTGATTAATCATGTAGAGTCTTATAATCTCTGACATGCAAGTCAATTTTCATATCATAGGTGTATACATGTTATGGAAATTTTAGGTAATTCTATTAGGCCCCCTTTAGGGTCATGACATACGCCATCTTAGTATTTTACATGATCGGAATATAATCACCACTATTTTCTAAGTATATTACACTTTTCATGGTTTTGATGGAGTATAAATACTAACTACTACATATTTTCTTATTACTTGTATACACTTAGCTAAATATGACAACATTGTGTTAGCATGGAGGAGTTTTATCTATTATGGTACTTGAATAAAACTTTACTAGTCTTAGTTTGATTTATTTGAGAAATGGAAATATTGTAAGTAGGTATACTAGTTTGGGCGAATCAAGAGTTAGATCATAATTAGAATTAGAAGCTATAACACTTAAGTGATTTTATGTAAATAGAACTTAGATGACTAAGATAGGTGTAAAATCGGGGATTTTAGCTGATAAAGTGAAGAGACAAGCTAACTAATGACTGATTGAGAATTTTAAAATTAGGCCAAATCAAAGAGTAATTCAAAAGCTATCTCAAAAGTAAAATCAGAGACTAAGTCAGAAACAACTTAAAGTGAAATAATAACCAACAAGCGAATATTTAACTGATATATGTATATATGCATAAGCTGTAATTGACCTTAAAAGTACTTACTCTTATTAGGTGAAGTTGTGGAGAAAGAAGCTCACGCTATTGAGTAAGTTTAGAAACGTATCATTAGCCAAGTAAGTTTATTTGTGTGTATAGAGAATAGATTTATGTCAACTTAGTAGATGGTAAGTGTTCTTTTATGTGATTATGATGATTATCTGAATGTTGCTTGGATTTGCTATGTAAGGTACTATGTGATGCTGTGCTCTAAGTATCTAATGCTAGAAATGTGTTATGTGATATACTTTAAATCTGGTTGTGAGTAAAACTTATGGAGATTTATGCTAAATGTAATGAGTGTTTGAATTAGAGGCTAATTTAGAAGCTAAAATTAGACAAGATGAAACTTGATAAGCTTTGTTGTTATACTTAGTATTTATTGAGAATTGCCTTATGTATTCATGATATGGCACGAAAAGGACTTAGGGGTTAGTTTTCTGAAAACTTATAACTTTGCTAAGATAAGTTACAAAGTTGAGTTTTCGTGCATATAGTTTTGCATTAACCAAATCTTTGACCACGCTTTGTGGTCTTTTTAGGTTGACATATTTGCTAAGATCTTGGATAAGTTATCTGGATGCTTGGATTTGAAGTTGACCAAACCGGATGAGTTGCTAGACTAGCTAAGATATCGATACCAATGTATGTCAAGTACAGTAGCATGGTATATGATCTGCATTATCTTATTTACTAGCTAGATATTAACTTAATATAATGTCTTATGCCTATGCTATGTGCTTTATTGTCTTGTTGCTTGTTTTCTACTCTCGCTTAGCTCAATTGTTGAGAAGGGGATAAGTTTGTCTTATCTCTAAGTTAAGAAGCATATTTTAGGGCACCATCAACATTGGGGGTAAACTTTTGAGAGCGCTAGTCAGAGTCAATTGTTTTGGACAAGTGCAAGTTTTACAGTACAAGTATAATGGAAACTTAGAAGTTTAGTTACAAAGTCAAAGTTATAGCTTTTGAAGTTTTTAAGACTTGTAAATATTGTACAAATTTGTTGTCTCATGGCTATAATTGAACTCCTTTTTAAGCTCTGAATATACAACAAAGTGATCTTTTACTAGATTTATGCCTATTTATTATAGGTTTATCTACACGATGGTACATTATGTGCTAAGTCGGGATGTGATAAAAACAAAGTGGGTTATATATGTTAAATGTATGTTTATTCCTCTTTTTATTTTTCTAAATTTTTTAAAACCCTAAGTTATGTATTTATCTATATATGGTTATATATACGAAAATATATGTCCTTGGGTGGGTATATATATTTTTATGAAAATACTACAAGAGTATATGTATACTATGAAAATGTACATAATTAAGTATACATATGTATATATATTTATGAAAATAGCATATATATATATAAAGGCATAACATGAAAAATTTCACACAAGTATATTGTGCTACATGTATATATATGTATATATTTTTTTCTTTCTATTTTTTGAGATCTAAGCACATACATATATGTGTATATATACATATATATGATAACATATGTTTTATGAATATATACAAATATATATGTATATTAGTATTTTATTTTTCTAAAAATAAGACTATAAATATGAATATATATATATATATATATATATGCATGTATATATTAGATGTGGTTCACAGTAGGAAGAACAAGATTATTTTTCTTTTATTTTTTTCTATTATTTAATTATTTTTGGTATAATATACATATATAATAACATCATAAATTAGCAAAAACGTTAAAATTAACAAAACTAAGAAAAATCTCTAAGAAGCCCCTAAACATTGCCACCTTAGCCCCTAAACACTTTCTAACCCCCAAACCTTACTTTAATGAAAAAAATGATAATTATAAATTAATTTAGAATATTTATTGTAATAATAATTAGAATAATTAAGAAATTGTGGCTTAAAATTGTAAATTGATGAACATAGAATAAAATGGACTTCAAGGCCCATGAATAAGGCCCATGTCTAGGTTTAGTTGGGTAGAAAAAAAGACTTAAAAATTTTATTTAGTTAAATTCAGAGCAAAAAAATGTAGGTAATTTAGGCCCATAACGTGAAAATTGAAAAAACATAACGAAAAGGCCCATTTCGAGCCAACAAACCAAGATCTTGGCCCAAGAATAAAAATAATTAGAAAATATAAAATTTAGAGAAATTAATTAGGCTCAAACATTATTTTAGAAAACTTACTAATCATTAAGATAAACCCAATTTAAGTTTGAGTTTGAAACCTAACATAAAAAGCCCAATAAGGAATCGTAAAATTTTTAGCTAGGCCCAATAGAAATAAAATAGGTAAAATTTAGGCCTACATAATTTTTAGCCCATTAATAAAATTTAGGTAAAGCCCAATTAATAAATTACTGAGAAAGCCCATAAAAAGATATTAAGAATTGATTGGGCCCAAAATGGTAAAAGTCATAATTAGTCTATCGGAAAATATGAGTCTCAACATCTAAAACGAACTTCACTATGTGAAATTATATTCGAAAACGATAAAGATTAATTATAAGATCATAAATATTGAATTTAAAACAAAAAAAGTTATATACGATTAAAGATTTAGGAGAAACCAAAGAGTATAAGTAAAATGACTAATTTATTTAAGACATTTGGTCCTATAAATACATAATTAGGATGAAACCCCAAAATATATAACTAGATACCCAAATGTAATAATTTACAAGTATGCACATATATTTTCCTATGGATAAGGCATAATTGTATGATACAAAATTATTTAAAAAGTTGTAAGTCTCTATACATGGATATACACAAATGCTTGAAGGTCTAAACATTCTAAAGAATATATGCTTTTATATGTAAAAACAACTAAATATATAAAGTGTAATCACCATAGTATAGTAATATGAAACAACAACAACAACAGCAACAATAATAATAATAACAACAACAACAACTACGATCATGAGGATGATACTGATGATAACAATAACATAAGATCATGTACTTACAAGAATTAAATTGAGTGTGTACTTAGGCATATAAGCACGATAGGTTCTTAGAATAATACTACACTATGTTGAAGCAATACCTTTTTAGTTGATTAAATATATGATTTCAATATTTTCCACACCACTCTATTGCTTTATCTAACTTATATTATCAGACTACTATTTATCCCACTATGTGCAAGTATTACAATTAAATTATAATATAACAATATATAAATATAAAATTTACAAAAAGTGAGAAAGTCCAAACACGTATAATATTTACTAAGTTGTATAATATTGCTCATAGGATAAAATAATATTTCCTATTCACCTCAATCAATAAGTTAAGCAATGTGAATTTACATTAAAAACTTTAATTAAATTCTATCATTGAAGAAGTATACTTGTACACAATAAGGATCGACTATAAGAATGCAAAGATAAGAGGTAAAATGAAAATGTTACTTGTGATTCAAAACTTAGGTGAACCGGGAATCATAAGATAGATAGTCAACTAATTAAGCTATTTAGCAATACATCTAAATACTGATTGGGTTTTATTATTATCTATTAGGAGATACTAATCAGGAAGGCGAGTTGCCCGTTGATTGTTACGACTCATAGCAGCTTTATCCAAGTGAGTACTCTAGTACTAGTTTTGTGCTTGTAGCTTGTGCACTTAAATCATATATATTAATAAATTGATGCTTGGGGTTTGAGATATGCATGTGCCTGCTATTGGTTGATTACTGGGCAAAATATTGTTAAATATGATAACTAAAGATTTGTTTGTATGATTAACTGTTGCATGATTTGGATGGTTTGTAGATATTGATTAATTGTCTAATAATTTAACTTAATTATATTTGATTTATCTTAAATTAAATATATCATGCATCAACCATGTATTGCATCACTTATTCCAGTTGTCACCTTATGTGGAGGTAAAGAGAGGCTAGATTAGGTTGTTTCTATATATTGAATTAAAGTATTTTAGTATGGCGTACTTGTGCAACATGACCCTACCCTTAGCTCATAGGCTTACTTGGTGTCTAAAGACATTAACCTTAGGTGGCTGAAGGTTGAGTTTGAAGACCTTTGCTATAGGGCATGATTATAGATTGCAAGGGCTACCTTATTACTAGATAAGGGCCATCTTACCATTAGACTTAGAAATTTGTGAACTATTGGATTTTTAGAAATGGAAATATATTTTGTGAAATATAGAATTTTAATATATGGTTAAAAACCTAGGTGCTAGAACTTGATTGTGATTGGTGTCGATAAATCTTTAACCATTACTTTGGAAGGTGTTAAATTTTAAGTTATATGCAGCACCTGATCAACTACATACATTGTTTAGCATACTACTTATTCATGTATTCAAATGTTTGTTGATTGATTGATTTATAACCTACTTGCTAATATAGTAGGAGGGATATCTCACTTAGTTCGTGTATCTTACTCCTTAATAGTTATTCTTTGTAAGTTGACTGATAGCAGAGACTGAGATAGGAGCTGAATGCAAAATGTAACCATTGAATGGTATAATGAAAAGTTAGAATTAGAAAAAGATTTGTATAATAGATTTAGAAAATTCTATGTAATAAACAATCCCTTAGTTAAATTTTAGCATCTTTAGTAAGTTATAGAAATTTTAAGAATGGTATACCTTATCTTATTATTTGATAAGAGATGCCATTTCTATGCGGTTCTGATAGACTATGGAATATTGAATATTCATAATTATTTATATTTTACAATAAGCTAATAAATTAAAAATTGGAAGCCTTAGTGATTAATTAATTTGAGTTTTGCAATCTTTAACTTACAAGGTGATTTTTGTGTAATGGGTATATACATGATATCAAGATTTTATACAATCCTACTAAGCCCTCTTTAAGGTCTTAATAGAAGTGGTATCAAAGTTTTAGGTTATTAGAGATAGAAGAAACCTACTAAATGATGAGATGAGGTAAAACCTAGGTAGAATCAAGATGAAGGATTAAAAACTTAGACTTCTAGATCATATATTATATATAGTATTACCTATATGTATTATGTCTTTGTTTTCATGTATGTGTACCCGCTAATTTTCGAACCCTTCCCTAACCAAGATGTCATTGATGATATTACCCCTAAAAGACTTACAAAAATATGAAGTTTTAATTGTTAAACCAAGGACGTCAAGAGCAAGTGCTGAAATCGAATCAAAGGAATGTCTTGGAATGTGCTAAATTAAGAAGAAATATTTGTATCAGAGATCGTAAAGTGTAGGGATGTCTTAAACTCAGATTGAAAGTTTGAAGTATCTTGATTAGAGATTTGTCAATTTTTATGATTTTGACAATAGCTCAAATTGGAAATTTAATAGCTTGGGTGGAAATTGAAAAAGGTGTTATAATAGTTAATTGCAAATATGGTTTGGTGATTGAACAATTTGATGAGTTTAAACCATGTGACATTATGGGGATGTAAATTTTACCTAGTATTTGAGGTGATTGTAATATGAATTTTTATTAAATTTACTTTGATGGATTCATGATCTAATTCTGCCTTGTAGATTCTAAACCTTCAAAGGTTTATTTAGCATTGTTAGGAGATTCTACAAACTACTAGCTATTCAAATACAGATTCTAGTCATATGTTGGCATAAAGGAAATTATGATTAAATATAGTAGTACGATTGTAGGTATAATAAAGTGATATAGGACTCTTTGATAAGATGAGCAAGTCGGTATAAGATGTATGGACAAACATGTAGAATAGGGAGAAAGGACCCATATAAAATGGGTTATGTAACTAGGCACGGATCAAGGCGAAGTTTGACAATTGTAAGACTATTATGGTTTAGGATATTAGACTGGTGATGGGATAAGGATACGTTATCATGAAAGAAGATAATATATAGTAGGAATCTAAATCTAAAATAACTACAAGAAGTGAGTAATGTGAAGCCTTGAAAGAAAGTAAGCAATAGGGAAGTATTAGACCTAAGTGCAATATGGTGAAGGAGAATACACAATAGTTATAAGCAAGAACTGCCAAATACTTAAACTAAATGATGAATGTCCTGAGTAGTAGTACTTAACATGACAATAAGCTCTCCACATGAGATAATTGTAGAATAATGGTAGATTGAAAAAAGGCAATTACATAAGATCTTAAGGAATAACTCACCTTTGGTTGTAATGCCTAAAATGTATGTGCCAGACATAAGATTATTGTAAGCATGATACAATATACAAACCTTAAAGGTAGTAGTTGACCGACGTCTTAGAGTTACCTATGGAGTGGTGAGCATGAAAATTTACGTACCATAAAATCAACTTTTGATGAAAGAATGTTGGTAATTGATAAGGTCAAAGCATTGACATGCATGAGAATGTTTAAATTTGATGAATAATAATTTGAATGCACGAATTGTTCAATGGTAGCAAGCTGAGGAAATACTGCCTTAATAGGAGTATGGATGGGAAAAATGATCTTGGCATTCATATGACCTTCAGAGAACAAAGCAATTTGAACCACTCAGAGAATAACCCAAGGGAATTAGAATCACCAAGAATGATGTTCCTTGATTTTGTTAAGGCAAACAGCTTCTTTATGGGTAAGAGGAATGATCTCCTTGAAGCAAAAGATTGGTTGGCCTAAATCAAGTTGTCATTTGAAGCATATGAAATTCTCGAGGGCCTGAAGTTGATTTTTGGGACATTTATGTTGTAAGGTAGTGCTAAAGTCTAGTAGAACTTTAGGAGAAGGACTTTGCCCCCATTTATCACCTGAAGTGAATTCAAGAAAGAATTTCAAAAGGAATATGACCCGAATAGAAAAAGAAAGAGGTCAATTGGAAAATCGGGGACCCATGTAGGTAAGTTGTGTAGACACCCCATTTTTACCCTTGCGTAATTTTACTTTTTGATTTTAAAGGGTCCTAGTTCAAAAATATAAAAAAACAAGAAAATAAAATAATTGAAAAATGATAAAAACACAAAAAAAAAAAGAAAATTCTTAGAAAAAGGAAACATTATAAAGATTTTTTTTTTAGGAAAATAGATTTTTAGAAAATAAAATGTTTTAGGGAGCTTTATTTTAGAGGGTCATATGGTTTAAGTGTAATTTAATTGTACAAAATGATAGGATATAGGCCAATGGCTTAATGAATAAGCACTTAAATATGGCGTTAGATTTGGTTTGAGGTCATGGGTTCAAATCTCATTAGGCACACATGTGCCTTTCATTTACAAAAATTGATTGATTCTACGGGGTTCAAATCTAATTATAAATTTCATCAAATCTTTTAAATCTAATACGATAATGTTAAATCCAATGTGATAAAGATTTATAGGAATTGATATAGAAGATTTGTTTCCAAGTTTTTTATATAATGATTACATGGTACAAAAGAATTGAATTTATACACTAAACCCAATTGGCCTAATCAATATCCCCCTACTTCCATAATCCTTGTCTACAGTTAGCAACTCATTCTCTCTTTCGCATACACTATCTAATCACAGACTAAACTCTCACTCACTACACTTCCACACAGCTAGTAGCACTTCACCGGTCACTGCAGGCCACAAGCACACCCAGTACATGAGAAATCAGTCCCCACTTTAGAACATTGCCATTGCAATTTGCAGCATTGACTGCAACAGCAAAATTGATGCCCATTGTACAAGCCATCTACAACAAACCCCACCCCCCACAATCCAAAAGAGAATGGTGTGTTGCTGTTGTAGCTAGATCTCCACGTACGCCTCGTTCACTCCTAGGTTTGGTTCCTATCTTGTTTTATATATTTATTTTGTGTTTTTTACCTTTCTTTTGTTTCAGATTTTATTAATTATTTAGGCCTTTTTTTAATTTTTCTTTTAAAAAAAGGATATATTGATTAAGAAAAAAAAAAGAAAAAAAGAAGAAGAAGTGATATCATCTAAAAAGTTTTTAGAAACTTCGGAAAAATAAAATTTTAAGACAGGATTTATTTTTCTAGATTTTATTTTTAGTAAAAAATTAATAATAAATAAATAATTAAAATATAAAGTTGGTCGATTTTCAAAATAAAAAGAAAAATCAACACACTTAATTAATAAAAAAGGACAATTTTGAAAAATAAGCCTAATTTTAGAAAATCTATAATGGTACTAGCTAGGGTTTAATAGGTAGCTCTTGAATTCGAAAATATCTGGATTTTATCAAAGACCAATATCTAAATTATAATCAATTCACTTAATTAATTACAATTTCTCTTTTTCCCGACCCGACTCCAAATTTTTTTTTAAATAAAAAAGAACCTGAATTTCTTAGTTTTTTTTAGTTGAAAATTAATATCGAATGGGTTAGCCTTTAGTATTAATCGAAACATGAGAAATCAAATTAAAGAAATCGAAAATTTAGGCTCAACAAGTTAAAGATAAAGGACACAACTAAAGTAAGATGTTGGAAATATAGTCGATGGCTTTACCCAAGGAGTTGCCCATGATTGCAAAATAAGTGCTTCATTTGTGAGGAGAACGGACAACATAGGATCCGACAATATCCTATGGAGAGTGAGGCATGCTACAATTGTGAAGATCGTGGATATGTCTTTGTCTTTTGGTCGAGAAGTAAGAGACCAAAAAGATGACCACATGATCAATCGAGAACACCCTTGCAGAAAGTGTTAGGAGATAATAATGTCTTTTGTTAAGCTATTAGAAGAAGAAAAGAGTAAGGATCGAATAGCTTACTTGTGAAGTATTATTTTGATTGCTTAGAATGCAATCTTTCTAAGAAGTCCCCTTTTGAAGCAAGATGACAAACCATGCATGCTTGTGCATTATCTAACACCTCTAATTGTATGATTAGGTCCTCTTAGGTTTTGTCAACAACGAACTATTATAAGTTGACTTTTCTAAAACTTGTGCAAATTTTAATATAATTTAAGAGGAATGTGTGAATATTTTGGAGTATTTCAAGTAGTAAAATTTGTGTTGATATCTATGTATTACATTTTGATGGAGAACTTGATGAAAATGTATGGAATGTTTAATTAGATATTTGGATTCCAAGTGTGAGCTGAAAAGCATCATAAAGGGTGCTAGGACAATAAAGTCACTATAGTTAAGTTTTAGGGATGAAACTTTTTATAAGCGGGTAAATTGTAAACCTTATAAATTTAGCTTTTCAAATAAAGAATCGAAGTCGAGTATCATAGAGAATTTCCCTAAGTCAATGAACTAATAAATTTAAATCTGATTAAATTTTAAATTCAAAATCTAAAACTAATGTGAAAAACTCTAATAGATGATTTGAAAATCCTAATTACGTAAGAAAACCCTAAACGCTATATGTGTGTACTTATAAGAATTTGAATTCGAACTTTATAAAAACCCTAAACATTAATTCCTATGATTATAAAACCCTATAATCTGCCCTAATGTTAACAAAACCTAATTTGATAAAATTATCGCTAAAAAAGTGAAATTGCATAAAATCGTAAACGAACAACTAAAGATAATTTTAAATAATAGTAATTAATTAATTTCAACTAATTAAATTAATAAATTAATTAATTGCAAATAGATCCTATATACCCAACTTGTAGTGTCATGCATGTACATGTATATATATACTTATTATTAGTATTATTATTTCTTCCCTTCTTAATGCATGAATATATATTATTTTTATTATTAAATATTATGATATGCTATATTATATACATACTGTTGACACCCATTTCTGGCTGGCTCAAGGCCCAGCTTACAGGAAGGCCTATAATAGCCTAATGGTGAGTATATGGCAAGCAAGTAGCCGAGCACCTTGCTTCTTAACCATCCTACGTGAGCATTTGGGCCATAATCCAAATGAGGTCATTGTTAGGACCCATACCTTCTTTACTCAGGTCAAGCACATTGGTGGGTAGCATCCTAGCAAGCACTCTTAGAGTTTAGCTTGCCTTTGAATGAGCACTTGCCTACTCCTTCAAACATCTTCACTCCCCTTCTTGTCTCTTGTCCTAGCACCCGAACAGAGATCATTAATTACTCTCTGACATTTGTGGTATGGCTAGTACTCCCGATAGCCATTAAGGATGTTAGGCCAATAAGTCATAAACATGGCTGCTAACGTAGTCGCAACCGATAGCCCTATGGAGCTACCTTATCAACCACGTGTTGTATGTCGCCAGACACCTGCTTGTATGAATGAACCCAGGACCTTTATGAGTCTAAGTAACCGTACCTGCACTATATAATAAATAGTGCAAGAGGCTATTAGGTAAGGGATCTGAAAAAAGAGCCTTCGATCTCCATCACCTTGTAAATACCCTTACACATCAACACTCTTTGCGAGCACCTCACACTTGGGCTTTAATGCTTGCCTACCTCACCTTTCCTTTCTCTACCTTTCCCTTCTTCTTCCTCATTAACTTGAGTGTTGGAAGGCCTTCATGGATTCCCCCATGAAGGGTTTTCTTGCAGGTTTTTGAGAACGAGGACCTTATCAAGCTAAACCTTTTTCGAAGCTTGGTTCAATGTTTTCGAGATCATCCTTGAAGTTGATTACTCACACGATCAATACATACATATGCAATTTGTTGAATTAAATACCTTAACCAACTATTTTATTATTTTATCTAACTAAATCCTAATATAACTATACTATAACCAAATCCATTATACTAACCAAAGTTCCACCCTATTCCCTATAATAGACCCTAAGACAAGAGAAAAGGTAAAAACAATCCCTAAAAATGCATTGATTTTCAGTTGACTTCTCCATGCCTCAAAAATCAGTTTTTTTTTTTTTCAAAATCAAATCCCTTCCTTTTTGCTTGGAAATCGTCTGTCCAGCTGTTTACTTCCCAATTTCATTTTTTTTTCAACGTTTTCTTACACTTTAATATACCAAAACATATACCCTAACCCTCCAAATCCCTTACTTTCAATTGACCACATCTCATCCCCTAAAAATCTCCTTTGACAAATCAAATTAGCCTCATTTCTCTTCTCCCACATGCCTAGCAAATCTACCCACCTATTCTCCATCTTTCTTTCAATTCTTCTTACACAACAATACACTAAAAAAAAAAAAAAAAAAAATCTCCTTCCCCCAACATGACCAACACTAACTCCATCCATCTTCCCTTCATTTCTTCTATTTTTCTTTCCTTTTCATCTACTTATTTCATCACCTATTCCACCTCCTAACTTCAAGCTCATAAAAGAAAATACTTGAAGCCTTGAAGGACTAGAAGAAGGTTTCTCTCTCAGGCTTCAAGACCCATTACACCTCCTAAAAAAATAACAAGAAATATTTTTCATTTTTTGTTATTGTAAGTTTTTTATGTATTTCTGCTAATATCTAAGTTCTATGTGTATCTCTTTGGTATATTTTTTTTTTTTATGTATTGGGATAGGTTTTGGAATAGTCATAGAGTTGTATGTACATGTAGTCGATTTAATACATGTAAAACAAACTGGATTGTATATGTTAAATGTATGTATATTTCTATTTTTATTTTCATTTTTTTTTAATTTTCGGAACCTTAGTTTATGTATGTATCTATATACGATTACATATATGAAAATATATGTATTTAGGTGGGTATGTATATTTTTATGAAAATACTACAAGAGTATATGTATACTACAAAAACATACATACTTAAGTATAAATATGTGTACATATTTACGAAAATAGCATATCTATATAAATACATAACACGGAAAATTTCACAAAAGTATACTTGTATGTATAAACCTATACGTGCTACATGTATATATATGTACTTTTTTTCTTTCTATTTTTTTAGATCTAAGCATGTATATATATATATATATATATATGATAACATATGTATTCTAAATATATATAAATATATATATATGTATAATAGTATTTTATTTTTCTAAAAATAAGACTATAAATACGAAACATATAAATATATATATATAAGTGTGTATGTATTGGATGTGGTTTACAATAGGAAGAACAACATTATTTTTCTTTTATTTTTTTCTGTTATTTAATTATTTTTGGAATAATATACATATATAATAACATTATAAATTAACAAAAATGTTAAAATTAACAAAACTAAAAAAAAATTCCTAAGAAGGCCCTAAACATTGCCATGTCAGCCCCCTAAATACTTTTTGACCCTAAACCTTACTTTAGTGAAAAATGATAATTATAAATTAATTTAGAATGTCTATTATAATAATAATTAGAATAGTCAATAAATTAGGGCTTAAAATTGAAAATTAATGAACATAGAATAAAATGAACTTCAAAGCCCATGTCCAAGTCTAGTTGGGTAGAAAAAAAAGACCAAAAATTTTATTTAATTAAATTAAGAGCAAAAATGTGTACATAATTTAGGTCCGTAAGGTGAAAAATTGAAAAAAAAAAAAAAGAAAAGGCCCATATTGGGCTAACAAACCAAAATGTTGGTTAAGAATGAAAATAATTAGAAAATATAAAATTTAGAAAAATTAATTGGGCCCAAACATAATTTTAGAAAACTCACTAATCATTAAGACAAACCCAATTTAAGTTTGAGTTCAAAAGCTAACACAAAAAGCTGAACAAGGAATCTTAAAATTTTTAGCTAGGCCCAATAGAAATAAAATAGGTAAAATTTAGGCTCACATAATTTTTAGCCAATTAATAAAATTCAAGTAAAGCCTAATTAATAAAATTACTGAGAAAAGCCCATAAAAAGCTATTAGAAATTGATTGGGCCCAAAATGGTAAAAGCCATAACTAGTTTGGCCTATACCAAAAAATGCAAGTCTTAGCATCCAAAATAGACTTCACTATATAAAAGTATGCTTGAAAATGATAAAGATTGACTATAAAATTATAAAAATTGGATTTAAAATGAAAATGTTATACGCAATTGAAAATTTAGGAGAAACTGAAGAGCATAAGTAAAATGACTAATTTAGTTAAATAATTTGGTCCTATAACAACATAATTAGGATAAAAACCCAAAGTAAATAACTAGATACCCTAAGGCAATTATTTACAAATATACACATATATTTTCCTATGAAGGAAAATTGTAAACACATATGATAAAGTGTGAATAAAGCATAATTGTATGATACAAAATTATTTGAAGAATCATAAGTTCTATATATATGGATATACATAAATACTTAAAAGTCCAAATATTCTAAAGAAGATATGCTTCTATATATATAAATAATCAAATATATAAAGTATAATGACCATAGTATAATAATATGAAACAACAATAATAATAATAGCTAATAATAATTGTTAATTCCATAATTTCACACAGTTGTTTAGATAAGTAATTTAAGGTGTCATTGAAATTAACCCAAATGATTTAAAAATTTAAGAGTAGATTTGAAATATTAGTTAAAGACACCTTGCGACTATGGATTTCGAAAATATAATAAGATAATAATAATATGGTCAAATAATGTAATTTATCTATATACGTAAATGCATAGAATAAGTTTTGATTTGTTCGTAAACTTTCAAAGATAAATTATATATTTAATAAAATTATTATGAGACTTAAAATAACATGTTGAATATAGTATATGTGTTGTGCATAGTTTTTAAGTATATGTATATTCCCGTAATTAGTTAAAACACCCAAATAATAGCATTTTAAGATAAGTCAAGCCAAAGAAATTAATAAAAAATTGACAAAAAATTGTAAACCACCTAAATTTAGTTAGAAATGGCATATGGAATGTAGGAACTGGGTGTAATGCAATTAAGAGGATTTGGCATGCAAATACTATTAGTATTTAAGGTGATAAACTTCAAGAGAGAAAAAATGAAAAATTCATTTTAACAACTTTCAAGCTCTAAAAAAATTCCAAAAACACTCCAAAATTCATACATGTAAGGAGGAATTTTAGAAAAATATAGTTAGGTTTTAGAAATTAAAGGGTTGAATTTAGAAAAAAGAAATGCAAAATTGGGTATAATAGAAGCTTAGGAACATTTGTAAACCTTAGGAGTTGCTAGAAACCAAAGGCTGCCACTAAGAAGCAACAACCACCACTTAACCTTTCCAACAAGGGTAGAGCTACCATCGGTGGTTAGAGCTCAAGATTTTAGTGGGTGTACTTTTTCTTTTAATTTTTCATAAATTAGTAAGAATATAAAAATTTCCAAAAAATTTATTCCTACATATTTTCATGTGTAAAATCTAGGAAAAATAATATTTTGTACATATTTAATAGTTATAGTATACATCCTTAAGAAATTAAACAATTTTCGATGTTAAAATAAATAGGTCTAACGACATACTTTTGCCTTCAAAATTTTTTTGCAAACCACCCTATATTTATATTCAATTGCTATGAAGAGATTTTTCACAAAATTATTTTCTATAATTTTTATGAATTTTGAGTCTTAAATTATGATTAGAAAGTATTTTTGATAAAAAAAAAATAAGTGTATTTTCCTTAAGGACCTCACTTGGATTCTGA
This sequence comes from Lumnitzera littorea, assembly GCA_024138015.1. Lineage (NCBI taxonomy): Eukaryota > Viridiplantae > Streptophyta > Magnoliopsida > Myrtales > Combretaceae > Lumnitzera > Lumnitzera littorea. The sequence continues at coordinate 78,329,712 of JAMXBB010000005.1, forward strand.
GTTTAGGTGATCAATGAAGTATTTATTGTATGTTGGAGTGGTTGAATTGGATCTTATAGGAAGGATTGTAGAAAATCAACAAAATGCCTTAAATGTATAATTTAGTAATGTAGACTTGAGGAAATGGGTGAATGAGGATGTGCTATATATAGAATTTGGGTAGTCATGAAGTTGAAGAGTATTGGTTAAAGTATTTCTAAGGTTATTATTAATTGAAGTTATAAGAAATGGACTAATAAATTGATTATAAGGGAATTGAATGAAGGTAGAGGATGACTTTGAGGAAGATGATTGGCAAATGTTTTATTTGATATTCACTTAGAGGCTAAATTAGAGGCAAGAGTGTGAGTGAGTGGTGAAATAGGGGAATCTTAGAGCCCAAGTCAGAGGGAGTATTCTTAGGAACTTTGAAGTTGTTGGTCTTAGAGGAAAATTCCTTGAAATTATAAAACTAAGTAAACTTAGAGGATAGCTTAGGGGATTTTCTGTTAGGAAATCTAAATTTTAGTAGAAGTAACAACTTAGTCAAAAGGTAACTCAAAGTAATATTTTAAGTAATTACAGATATATAAACATTCAGAAGTCACTACAACAAAATTGGCCTTAGGCAACATTTACAAATTTTACAAACGTAGCAAATTTTTATAGGATTTAGCATGTTTATTACATGTTGTGTAAAATAAATTATTAGCAGCGTTTGTGTCAAGACTAAAACATGCTATTATATAATTTGATTAGAAATATTTTTTTAAATAAATTCTATTGAAAACCAAGCTAAAATTTTTCCCTCTCCATTTATATTTAAATAAAAAACCCTTTACTGAAAAACAAAAAAGCCCTAATGTTACTTTACATTCATCTTTCCTCTTGTCATTTCTCTCTTACAAAGGCTAATGGATATGTTTTGTTTAGAATTGATACACTTGGTTCAAATCATCATTCCTATGGAGTCTACACACTTCACCATCTATTTTCTCTATGACATTGGCCTCTTTAATTTAAAGACGTAAGTGCTCTTGTAGTTTTGCATAATTCTTAGGGTTTATGATATTTTGACTTTTTCTGTATTTTTTTTTATCATTTTACATATAGTGAGAGAGGGAGGGTTTCAGTTGTCACTTAACCAATCCAGTGCTTGTTTGTAGGTTTTTTACTTAAATTTAGATTGAGAGACTATGTTTTGTGGTTAGATTAAGGTTTTAGAGTTGGTGTTTTCATTTGGATTGGCATTTTATTATTTGGTGTCAGTTTTATGTGAGTGATAGTAGTGTTGTTTGTTTTGGTTGATTGAGATAATTAGGTTTAAAGTTGTTGAGTTGATAGTTAATTCACCTATTTCTAATTGGCTTTGCTTTGTGTATTATGAAGGGTGAGAGTGTGTTATTGCAACCTTTACAACTATTGGCATCTATTGGATTATGAAATTTGTTCAATTATGAATGGTTGATGGAAGTTGCATTGCAATTTACTGTGTTAGTATATACGTAGAATTTGAAGACTAGGTGGATGGAGGAAAAACAAAATAGATTAAAGAGTTTACTATGTGATATGAGTAGTATGCAATTGTACACTTAAACTTGGAAGTAAGATATTATATTTGATAAGTTATGTTACATTAAATATGATATGAATTATTACATTTCTTTGGAATTGTGCTGATGAATCCCAAAATGCATAAGTGAAGATTTTAAACTATATCTTTCATTTTGGTTTATTACCTCTTTACTTTTCATTTTCTATCTTAATTTTTCATGGTAGAAATGTGTAAGCTTTTGTTGAATGGAGGAAAACCAAAGTAGATTAAAGAGTTTACTATGTAATATAAGTAGATGCAATTGCTAGCTTAATCTTAAATGGAGGAAAACCAAGTAGATTGAAGTGTTTACTGCATGATATGAGTAGGATGCAATTGCAAGCTTAATCATGAATGGAGGAAAACTAAGTAGATTGAAGTGTTTACCATGTGATATGAGTAGGATGCAATTGAAAGCTTAATCTTGAAAGGAAGTAAGACACTATGTTTGGTAGGTCATGTTACATTAAATATAATATGAAATTATTGTGTTCTTTTGGTTAGATCAACATAGGGCAATATTGGCTTATATATATATGGATTTGATTCTAGTATTTAAGAGCATAAGGTGCATGTGAAATTAGATTTTATGAAAGTTGTTCATGACCAACAAAAATTACATGACTCATTTTGTCAAGGAATGTGAAGGGCATTTTATCTATAACCTAGAATTATTTGTGTTCTATCAAATTTTAACCAATGATATGCATATATTATTAGGAAGTCTTAACGAACATGGTAGTGGAGGCTATCTAGGAGTTAAAGAAGGAATGGGATGAAGCAAGAGTATAAAGGTAATTGAATAGTATGGCAAATCAAAGGAGGAAAAGAATTAACTTTTGAGACTAAATGGGCTTTTGTAAGATGGCTTGGGTTTGTTAAATTTATTGCAGTTTAAACTGGATCTTCTTGCACCACAACTACTGTAGTCAATGTTAAAGTTTTAGAAGATTTGGTTGCAAAAGTATGGTTTATAACATTTTCTCTTTCAAATTTTTTTTTTTCCTTAGATGTCATTAAGCTCTCTCTATATTTGTTGTCCAATAGTGCTGTAAAGTAAAAATAGAATGTTATTATGATTAGCTGCCTACTATGGTAGCATTTTGGTGAATTCATGCATGTTAAGGTAGCCTTTACCATTTTGATTATTTATTTACTTGATTTCATCAAATCCTAGGCTTTAGTTGCATTCCAATAATGTTATAAAGTAAAAATAGAATGATATTATGATTTGCATATTAAGGTAGAATTTTGACAAATTATGCAAAAAAAGAAGAAGGAAAAGAATAGAATAAAAAAGGAAACATGTTGACTACTTAGAGTGCAAATTGCAAATCTTATTTTAGGCTTTTTAAGAAAAGGTTGATAAGAAATTCTAAGAAATTATCTTGCCAATACCTTCTCTTATAAATGAGTAGCATAAATGTATAGCATGTAGTAAACTCTTTAACATCGAGTCATCTTTTTAAATTGCTTAGTAAATTGGTGTTTTCATCATTAGCAATTTACAACTTCATCAATTTTTTTCCATACCCTGTTAAGAAAGAGCTACTTTTAAAAGTTCTACTTTATTTCTTTCAATTTTTATATGTATTCTAGTTAACTTTGAAAGAGGATTGTTAGTGTTATAAATAATATTTTCAGAACTTGTGAGAAGTAGTCAAGAAAAGAAAGGCTAACATGATGAAGGTTGCTCAAGAAGAGGTAATAAGCTCCTGTATATCTCTTTTTATGCATTTAAAATTATGTATCGACATAAGATCCAAGTACTTATATAGACATGACTTTTTAACTTTTTTCCTATTATACTAACCAATGAATGGGCTATGACTCAACAACGTTTTTAATCAACATTAATTCCATTTATAGAGAGAAGCACCACTTGGTGGTGGTGGACAAGCCACAATTTGCGGATGCAAATTGAAAAGTGCACTTAATTATTTAGCAATGGTTTTTAAGAAATAATCACTCTCCTTTCTAATTTATATTTGATAGAGAAAGCTTATATGGTCCTTTTAATTTCGACACATACTACATTTGGATTCTAAGAATCTAACATATGATCATGATAATTTCTTGTTCTTTTCTCAATTTGAATATAGAACAACAATATATCCTGATGCATATTGTGATCAAGATCAGATAAGGCTAGTCATTGGGTAAGTTTAAGCTTACCGAAAGCTTAAAAAGGAGGTGATGGGGAAATACGTGAAAGAGTAAATGAAGAATAAGCAAAACCCATAAACAGCTCTAAAGAATGACGCATTAATGGAACTTCCAAGGACTCACGGTACAACTCGATATGATGCATGAATTACTCTAGTGAGGTTACTCGTCACTTAGCTTTGCTTAAGCATTAGGATAAGAGTGAAATTGGAGTAAACAAATTATGTTTACAAAAGGAAGAATATTCGGTTGTATTGATGATAATCTGATGTTTCTGGCTATAAGTACAAGAGTATTTATACTTAATAAGTTAGGGCAACTTACCTAAAACGGGAAAAGGCAAAAGGGGTATTTCTCAAAGAAGTAATGTACAATGAACACAACGAGTAAAATTGAATATTCAAGAAAAATAATAATTAGTGTAATAGATTATGTACATAATCCAGTAGCGAAGGTGCATTAGCAAGGCTATTGGATGATGTAGACAAAGGAGTACAATCAAATTGCTTATTTGAGCAAGAGTGACTAAGCATTAATCAGGGTCTCTTTCTTGGCTTCTCAATAAGGATGATGTCGAGCAATTGATTGACTAAGACATGGGTGAGTAAGCATGCATGTTTGGCTGTTGTCTCGGCATTCTACTATTCGGCATAAAATCTTGGAGAAGTAGGCAGTCATATAGCTCGGCATATAGAGTTGATCGACAAGGAGATACTTAACTTCGGCAAGAGTTGGATGGAGTAAGAGTATTCACCTTGACAGCTTCTCTAGTCTTTGGGCTTGGCTACGGGTCAAAGGTCCAGTAATTTGATTCCTATCATATCTAATGGCACTTGAAGAGAGAAAAAGTTCTATGAATTGAATCCATGACATCTATAAAAGGATGGAAACTTTGAGTGGATCATATTAGTGCAACATGGAGTTGGCATGTGTGATGGAAAATTAAGACAACAACATATTGGAAAGATTATCTAGAAGTAAGAATATCCCAATCACTTGTTAATTTGGAAATTTGGAGACATATTAGTAACTAAATTTACAAGGAATTGATAGTGAGCCCATGATCTATTCTTCAATAGCAGCCATGGATTGAAGAAAAAATTTCAGATTCGAATTGAAGTAGAAGCAATAGTCCACGTAAAGGTTCATTGGAAGAATCTAATTGTGTTATATGTACTCTTAATGGTCTAGGTTTGCAAGCTTTCTCTATTCTCTTAATGTCTACATTGATCTTAATCGTGGAGATGGCTTTGTATAGCTTATTTCTATTTGCCTTGTTTGATCCTTCAAATTTATGTGATTGATTTGTATCAAATAACATGAAAAATAAATAAATATATACTAAGTGTATCTTGAACATGAACCCCTAAGTTTAACTATATGGCGTTACCCTTATTTTATGAGTCCTCGAGTTTTGCAATCTTCGCCTAGCTATTATATTGAAGTAAAAGAGTTTCTTCATGCAAATTTCTTATGGTAGGCTTTCCTTTAGGAGTCCTCTTTCTTTTAGCAATTTAGAGAATTATTCTCTTCTTCTACTTGTCTTTGTGCTGGGGGTTTGTACTTGCTGATTTGTACATTATAATAGTGAATTCGTAACAATGTCAAATATTGAGTACCATGACGTACATCACATAATGGTCTAGTCCTTTAGGTTGTTGTTGCTTTTTTATATTTGTCATCTAGACTAGGTGCTTCTCTTAAACATTATCACATCCTTTATTTTTTTAGCCCCTAAAATCAAGGTGCTTTGAGCTTTTGGATGTTGATGACCTACTCCCTCACACCAACTATTATAGGGTTACCACAAGGTAAGTATTGGTATATAATTATTTTTTTCTTATTACTTTTTGATGAGGTGTATTTCGCATGTAATCTTTATAAGTCCTTGTTTCTTATGTTTATGCATTTCCTTTTCCCCCTTTCTATCTAATAGTGATTAGGAATGAAAAATGTTTAATGTATATAATTGAGTAAACAATCTTCTTTTTTCTTTTTATTTTGACAAAAATGGAGAACTTGTAGTTCAGCACATTATAATTTTGTCATGCTGAGGCAGACAACTTTATCGTGCCATGTGATCAACCTCTCATTTCCAAAAGTTTTAAATGGATATTTATTTGAGCCACTAGATTTACGTTTTTATTTGTTTTACTTTTATTCCAAAAATGAAAGTTGTGCATACATCTTACTATGGATTATTGTCATTACTTTGCTATTGAATGTTGTGTGCACATTTAGTCTTGAGTGTTATTTTCCTTATGTTTCACATCTCGAAAACAAGAACTTTATCATCTATATTTTGGATATATTTATTTTGTTTATAGTATAGATATGTATGTTGTCATGAGCTTTGAGTAATTTATGCCGCAATGTATTTGTGTAAAGATATATTGTTAGTGTTTAATGAAGTTCTAAGAATTTTTTGTTAATTATTTGTATTTAAAGTTGGCAATATCACTTATGATAAAATTAAGATGAACATACAGAGTATTCAATCATTTAATTGATGAAAATGAACTCATTAACTTTTGCCATGTGTTAACGTGGCCTAACCTATATTATAAGCTATGTGTAACGTATCAAATAAGAGATAAGATATATATGGCAAATCATAGGATAAGTGATAATAATCATCTCTTGCCACATATAAACATGACCAAATCTATACAATAGGCCATGTATAAATGTTGGTATAGGTACAAATATGGATGAACACACAACATCCAATATCATACGAACTAAGGGGAATGGATTTGAACCTCAAGACGGTTTGAAAGATAAATGATAGTCAAAGGTTGAGTAGGGGTCCTCATGTACTGACGGTAGATATGTTGCACCAATGTCTTACACGAGCTTAGGTCACACTTGATATAATGCATAAGTGTGGCTAGAGGTTACTCACCACCAGTCCATGCTCAATGGGCTAGATAAGAATAGTCAAGAGTAAATAAAGATACTTAGCTTACACCAAAAGGAATATGTTTGAATGTCAATGGTATTAACTGTTATAGCTATTATAAACGGTAAATATTTATACGACCCAATTAAGGCAAATCTTAGGTATGTGCAAATTATAGAAAGGATTCCTACTAGAAAAGGAAAAAGGAATAAATTACAAGGGCAAGGTGGTAATCGGACAAAAAAAAAAAAAGATATTTGGGTGCAAAATGGGACAATATGGATGTTTGAAGATGGGGTGCATGTCAACTGTCCATTCTATAGCCCCAATGTTATTGTTTGCCGACTAGAGCAAGCTCTAAGCATATTAGGTTGGGGTTGGGTTCTTGGTAGCTTGGTAACTCGGACATTCTGGATTGAGGAGGGGCTAATTCAAGAGGTAGTCTATTATTAGGTTAGCTTCAGTTGGTTAGCTTAAGTCGGGTTCAACTTGGCTTCAGCCATGTATTAGGTTAGCAGTATGCGGCTTCAATGCTTAACCTTAGATTGACATATTGTGGAGGGGTCAACTTGGTAGTCTCTTAGATGAGGTGGAAAGCGAAGTAACTCATCAAGTCGAATTGGAGAATTCATTGCTCTTATGAGTTTAACTCCCTTCGGACAGCTTGGCGAACCATATGAGCAAGTCCTCAAGCTCAGAAGTGTATGATTGGTCCATGATCTTTATCATCCCCTTTGGGCTATTTGAGGTTTAGGATCAAATCGGGCTCAACTCTACGTTGTGCGTCTTTAGGAGTGTACAAATGGAGGTCAACAATGTTAAAGGAGTCAGAGACTCCGTACTTGTCAGGTAGTTCAATCTTATAGGCATTAGGATTAATCTTTTCAAGCACTTTAAATGGTTTGTCGACCTTAGGAGATAACTTGCTTTTCCTTAGACTTGGGAATCATTCCTTACTAAGGTAGATCTAAACCAAATCACCTTGCTGAAACTCTCTGTTCTTCCATCCTTGGCTTCATCTCTTGAGCTTGGTAGTAGTTTGGCTTACATGTTCTACAACCTTCTCGTGTATTGCTTTGACAGCCTCTACTCTTTCTCTAGCTGGTTGATCATTGTCTAAGCTCGGAAGAGGTATCTTGTCCAATGGAAGCTCAAGGTTGAACCCATAGGCGACCTCAAATGGTGAAATGTTTGTAACACTATGCATGGTCTTGTTGTAAGTGAACTCAATTATGGGTTAGTTGGGATTAGCAATGGTAAATATAGCCCTTGTATGGCTTGACTCGGCTCTTTACCTTTTTATAGGTAGTATACTTTTCTAACATAGCTTAAACATCCCTCATCATCTTTGGCTAAAAGAATCTTAAGGATAATACCTTATGAGTTCGGTGCTTGCCAAAGTATTCAGACAATCCTCCTCCATGCACTTTGTGCACTAATAGTTTTCTTATGGAAAAAGTCAAGATACATAACCTCCTCTTCATAAATAAGTATCCATCCTTTCTATGATAGTCATCTAGTGTTCGACCTTTCTCACATCTGGCATAGATTAGACCAAAATGTAGATCCTCAGCATATAACTCTTCATCATTGAAAATCCTAACAACTGGGTCTATAATTCAGTAAGAAGGGAATGTAGTCTCGATAGGGCATCAGCTACTGTATTGTTCATTCCAGTCTCATACTTCACGACATATGAAAATCCCTCTATGAAATCAACCCATTTGGTTTGTCTTTGAGATAACTTGGGTTGGCTCATCGGATATCTTAAAGATTCATGATCAATGTAGATTGCGAACTCTTTGGGTAGCAAATAATGTTACCATATAGTTGGGGCTCAAATCAAGGAGTAAAACTCCTTATCGTAAACAGAATAATTGAGTGTGGCACCTCGAAGCTTTTCACTAAAGTAGGTAATAAGTCGGCCCTCTTGCATCAACACAATACCTATGCCTTATCTGGACATGTTACACTTTACTTTAAACTCTTTATCAAAGCTTAGTAGAGCTAAGATAAAGGTGGTAGTTAGCTTCTCCTTTACTTCTTCAAAACTCTTATGTTCTCTCTCTCCTCACCTAAACTCAACATTCTTCTTTGATAGATTGGTGAGTGGGGCCATAATTTGATAGGAATCAACCCTTCAGACCGATCACGCGTAATTGAGCTAAAAGACTCCAAAGACTTACAAGGAGAATAATAGCTTGTAGCCCTATCCAAGACAAGAATTCCTATTCCAACCTCCATGATTTACTCTACTGGCGACATAAGTACTGAGTTCTCTCGTACACAAACATTGTTTTTGGAGCTACTGAGCAGACGTGCCAACCCTTCGAGTAGGCATGCCTACCAGCTAAGCAGCTGTGTCACAATCTTGACAAAATTCAAGCATACCAGTCTCAACAGCTATTCAAAGCTTAGCTCTCAAATCGATTAAGATTTGACCCCGGTCTGAGGCGAATATTCATTTGTTATTGATTGGCTAAGGATCAACCTGATCCAGGTTAGATCGGTTTTGATTGCATACCTTCTTTTTCCTCATTTCATCTGAATTGTACTATATTTCAAAGAACATTTTAGAAGGATTGTTTACTTTTTCGTATAGAATATTTTTTGTCTCTTTTACCTTTTTTAGTATCATTTATGTATCCTAATTGTAAATTACCGTTTGTCTTTTCCATTTATGTTTGTAACCTTAGTAGGGCCAGTATATAAACCCCATTTGTTGTACGTAGACAATACATTCTTTGATTATTAGAATATACGAGTATTCTCATTTACCATTGACTCTTATCTATTCCTATTAGTAAGGAGTAGTGGTGAGTAACCTTACAGTTCAAACTGGTGAGTTACATCCGATGGATTGTAGGCTGAGTAGGATTGATTGATGTGTCATATCCAGTTGGTAGCTACCTAAATTTTGCTAGCTTTTCTTTTTACTTTCTTTCGGTTCACTTTGCTGTGGTGCTCTTCTGTATATTCGACCCTAGAAATGCATCAGCTTTGCTAGTATTAAAGCATGATTCCGAGAGGTAGTGTATGAAGTTGTAGTAAAGTTTCAGTTCGTGTTTGCCATTTGTGGTTACTATATTCCTTTTGTAGCTACTTTAGAGTGTTCATGTGACATAAGTTCTGAAGTTTTAAGTTGTGTAGTGAAGATATGTATGTTGGTAAGTGTAGTTCCTTGTTACTTTGTTCTTACTCTATTGTCCACTATGAAAAATAGAGTAAGTTCATTTCTATCCTATTTGAGTGAGTGTTGGGTGTTGAAGTTGTTAGAGTTTTTTAGTTTAAGTTTTGAGTAGTAAGGTAGAAGTGTTGTTGTGTTGTGTTGTTAATTTGTTAAGGAAAATACCATATTATGTTGGATTTGAGTATTCAAGGTGTTACTAGTGACCATAGTAATAGTGCTCAACTTAGTCGTGGTCATAATTGTAGTAACACTCTATGGTCAGTTGATGATAAACTTGATAGAATCACTAATTTTGTTGAGAGTCTAGTCACCTTAATACTAATTAACAGACAATAACCTAGGGTTTGCCACATCATAACCCACTTGAAAATGTTCTAGAGAGACATTATGGTTAGGGCAGCTGAAGTAATCGCCCAGTTCAAACCCCCCAACCCCGAGTTGGAGGAGTAGACTGAGTTGCTATATGAAGGCTAAAGTTGGAGGAGATTGAGGAAGATGATGAGGACATAAATGCCAATGAATATGGATAGGAAGAAGAAGAAGCTCAATATTACTAAGTGCAAGAGTGAGGACGCTGAGCTCCTCGAGGACTTGACAATGTTAAGGTCCAAATCCTACCTTATGGTGGAAGTGGAGATGCAAATGACTATTTGGAATGGGAAGAGAAGGTCAAGAAGGTGTTTGATTGTTATGGATATGCAGATACTATCAAGGTCTGACTTGCTACACTAAAGTTTACTAGGTATGCTACTATGTAGCTGAAAAATTTGAATGCAACCAAAGCAAGGGATGGAAGATGAAGAGTAAGGACCTAAGGTGATATGAAGAGGTTGTTAAGGGGTAGATTTGTGTCTAAGACCTACTTATAGGATACATTTACAAAGTTGTAGGAACTTTGCCAAGGAGGCTGATCGATTGATAACTATATGAGAGAGTTCTGTATGCTTATGATCCGAGCTAATGTAGGTAAACCCAAGGCTCGCTTAGTATCAAGATTCATTTCTAGGCTCAAATACGAGATTTACAACATTATGGAAGTACAGAGGTTTTATACTTTAGAAGAGATAATTAAGGTGGTAGAGAAGGTTGAAAAACAGAAGAGAAATGCTTTGAGCTGACATAGGCAAACATTTTCTCGAGCCCCTGATTCGTGCTAACCTATTTATGCGGAGCCAAGGAGAACTTCCTAAGTTGAGTAAAGGAACGAATGACTTGATGGAAGTGGAGTAAACCAACAAGGCTGAGTAAGCCAGCTAAGCCAAACTGAATTTAGGCTGACCCTAAGGACATATGAGAGAGGACAGAACTTTGGATAGAAGACCCATGAGGTGAAGTGCTTCAAATGCCTAGGTTTTTGACACATGGCTGCAGAGTGTTTGAACTAACGTGCCATGGTGCTTCGAGGAGATGTAATAGATAACATTGACGAGAGTGAGCTTGAGGAGGAGAAGAATGTTGGGAAGGTTGAAGCTAAGGAGGGAGAGGAGACCTATGTTTATGTCGACTAAGGAAAAGTAACATTTTTATTTTTGAGATGAGTACTAAGTTCTGTACTGAACTCTGAGGAAGACCAGAGAGAGAATCTATTTCATATGAAGTGTACCATCAAGGGACAGTTGTGCACCATCATAGTGGATGGAGGCGGTTATACTAATGTCGTTGTGCAGTCTTTTATATAGAGGTTAGGTCTACTAACCTTTAAGTACCCTTGATGTTATAAGCTACATTGACTTCTTGATAAGGGTGCTGGGAATGTATATAAGGACAAAGTAGTATGTGATGTCATTCCCATGGGAGTTTCACATCTGTTGTTTAGAATACCTTGGTTATTCATCTAACGTGTTACTTACGACGGATACAAGAATACCTATGCCTTTGTTAAGGACGAGAAGAAGATTATGCTGCAACCTATGACACTAACCCAAGTGAATGAGACTTATAATTAGCTCACCTGAGCTAGTAAGAAGAAAGCCTTAATGATGAGTTGAAGAGAGATCCGAGTTGTTGAGAAGGCCGATGAGCCTATGTTTCTATTGATTAGGAGATTGCTGGAGATGAAAGATTTGAAAGAAGTCCTCGAAGGGCTCCGAAGCTTGATAGATGAATTTTCTAACCTGTTTCTTGAATAGTTGCCTAAAGGACTACCCCCAGTTTAAAGCAGAGAGCATTGTATTGGTTTACAGCTAAGTGTCGCCTTATCGAATTGACCTACCTACAGAATGAACCTTGAAGAGGTTGTTGAGCTGAAAAGACAAGTGGATGAGCTCATAGAGCAAGGATATGTAAGAGAAAGCATGAGCTCTTGTGTTGTACTAGCTTTGCTCATCCTAAAGAAAGATGGTTTATGGCACATGTGCATCAATAACTAAGCAACCTATCGAATTACTATCAAGTACAGATATCCAATACCCAAACTCAATGACATGTTAGATGAGCTTCATGGTGTCAAGATATTTTTGAAGATTAATTTGCGAAGTAGCTACCATCAGATTCGTATAAGGTTAGGAGATGAATGGAAGACTGCCTTCAAGATGAGGCATGGTCTCTATGAATGATTGGTTATGCCTTTCGAACTTACCAATGCGTCAAGCACATTTATGAAGCTTATGAACTATGTGATCTACCATTTGAACGAACAACATATAGTGGTGTACTTTGATGATATATTGGTGTACAGTGCTAACCTGAACAACCATGTTTAACATCTTCGAGCAGTCTTTGATATTTTATGAGCTAAGAAGTTATAAGAGAACCTAAAGAAGTGTACCTTCTATCAAGGTGAAGTGGTTTTTCTTGGGTGTATAATATCAAGGGAAGGAATTTGAGCTAATGAGGAGAAGGTCTAAGTTATCTTAGAATGGTTGACACTAAAGAATGTTATTGAAGTACGAAGTTTTCATGGCCTTGCTTCTTCCTATAGGCAATTTCTTAAGAACTTTAGTACCATGGCAGAGAAGCTTACCTTTGCCCTTGCCTTAGCTTTACCTGATTTTGACAAGTTGTTTGAGTTGGAGTGTGATGTGTTAGGCATTGGAAATAGTGCCGTCCTAATGCAAGAATGATGAATGATTGCCTATCACAGTAAGAAGCTTAGTGGTGCCACATTCAACCATTGTGTGCATGAGAAAAAATTGTACTCTCTTTTTTAAGCTCTTATTGTTTAGAAACATTACTTACTACCGCGAGAATTTGTTATTTACACTAACCATGAATCATTAAAGCATCTTCGAAGTTAGAACAAACTTTCAAAAATACAACCCAAGTAACTAGAGTTTATGGAAGGTTTCTCCTATGTAATCTAGCACAAGAAAGGAAGCGCCAATGTAGTTGTCAATGCTCTATCACATTGGCAAACCTTGCTAACCACTTTGCAAAAAAAGTTACTAGGATTTTTATTTATCACTGAGTAGTATGTTCATGACCCTCATTTTGGTCCTATTCTTGAGCAATGCTAAGAAGGAGTTGCTATTGGAGGATATTACCTCGAGGATGACTATTTGTTCAAAGATTGAAGGCTGTACATATCGAATTGTTCCATGTATAAGCTGTTGGCTAAGGAAGCTCATAGTTGTGGATTATTTAGTTATTTTGGAGAGACCAAAACAGTTAATTTGTTGAAAGAAAACTTTTAATGGTCTAGTTTGGCTAAGGATGTCCATAAAGTAATTGATAGTTGTAAAACATGTAAGAGAGCTAAGGGGAGAAGAGAACCACATGGAGAGCATATGCCCCTGCTAACACCAACCTTACCTTAGGCCGACTTTAGCATGGATTTTATCCTAAGGTTGCTTTAGACATTTAGGGGAAAAGATTATATAATTGTTGTAGTGGATCACTTCATTAAAATAGCATACTTCATTCCATGCCATCGAACTAATGATGCTTTATATGTTGCTGACTTGTTTTTGTAGGAAGTTGTCCGACTACATGAAGTGCCCAAGACTATTGTCTCAAATTAAGACAAAACATTATTCAGCAATTTTTAGAAGACTCTTTGGAGAAGACTTTGAACCAAACTTGTGTTCAGCTCTAATAGCTACCTTCAGATTGATGGCCAGACTGAAGCGGTGAATAGAATGCTAGGCAATTTACTTAGAGCTGTGGTGGGAAAGAACTTGAAGGATTAGGATTGGGATCTTTGTCTACTAGCTATAGAGTTTGCTTATAATCAAATTGTCTACAACACCATTGGGAAGCCCCCATTTGAGGTCATCTATGGCCTTAATCCTACTATCCCCTAGATCTGATCAGTACCCTGCAACTACAAAAGAAAGTAAATTCAAAGTCAATTAAGCCTAAGAATTGCTTGAGCTACACTAGATTGTGACAAAGAAGAAAGCTAAGTTCAATAAGAGATAATAAGAGATTGGTAGTCAAGGTTGCCAAACTGTTTCTTTCAAGTTAGGAGACTTAGTATGGATTTATCTTAACCGAGAATGATTTCCTTACTTGAGATAGCATAAGTTATCTCTATAAGTTGATGGTCCATTTAAGATTCTAAAGAAGATCAATTGCATTGCCTACTAGATTGAGTTGCCCAATGACTATGGTGTTTCCTCCACTTTCAATGTGTTCAACCTAACTTCCCATCGACCAGAAGAAGAAGAACCTGGAGGTACCCTAAAAGAATAGGAATTAGAGACTACTTCAGATTTGAGGTTAAATCTTTTCCAACCCTTAGGCAAATGATAAGAATCAACACTCTGGACTAACTACGTACAGCTGAGCTAGAGGACTCTAAGGACTTACGAAGAGAATAATACCTCGTAGCCCCATCTAAGACAAGAATTCCTATTTTGACCTCTATGATTTACTCTACTGCTAATTTGAGTACCGTGCTCTCTCTTGCACCAACATTGTCTCTAAAGATGCCAAGTAGACATATCAACTTGCTAAGTAGCCGTACTATAATCTTGATAACATTCAAGCATACCAGTCTCAACAGTTGTCTTAAGTCGAGCTCTTGAACCGACTAGGATCTAACCCCAATCCGAGGTGAGTATTCATTAGTGATTGATTAGTTGAGGACTAACCTGATCTAGATCAGGTTGGCTTTAACCGCATACCCTCTTTTTCCTCATTTTGTCCGTATTGTACTATATTTTAGAGTGATTAGCCACCATGAGACACATGTCTTCTAGCACAATATTTCAGAAGGATTCTTTACTTTTTCGTATAGAATATTCTCTCTTTTACCCTTTTTAATATCATTCATGTATCTTAACTGTAAATTACCCTTTTGTCATTTCCATGTGTATTTGTAACCTTAATAGCGCTAGTATATGTCACGCCCCAAACTCGACGCAACAGTCCCTCTGTGTAAACCACCCTAGGTTAGAAGCTATCCTTTTAGTTGCTAACATATGTATAGTCTACACAAGGCAAATGACGACTCAACTAGTGTTAAACCGTTAGATAGGCACTTATAGTATATAAAACCTGTGGAGTAACACCTTATAACATATATTTTCTTATACTACTAGACAAATCTGCTTATTACTTAACCTTATATACATCAAAAGTTCCGATGTTCTCAAAAGAAACTTTACATCTCCACAGTCGAACTACATTATATATATATATATATAACAGTAAGCCAGTGAAGATTATAAGGCCTCTTAGGAAGAGCTTATAATCTTCCCACAAAAGAAAAAGAAAAACAAAAGTAACTTGAGTTTGTTCCATTCTTTAAACTTCACTACCTCAGTTCCCAACTTGCTGGAACTAACCTACGGATAATTATATTGAAGCATCTTTTGGTTCTACTCTATACCTGCAAAACAATCTATTGGATGCAAGCTTAACTAGCTCAGTAAAAAGGATGGAATCATAAGAGTACATTAACAAGCATGGTTGGTCAATCATTAATTTGAATGCAAATGCAATAGACAAATGATATAGCATGTTATAATGTTTAATTGGTTCATTGTGAAGTTAGAGTAATTCCGTCTACTCTAACTTGGATTTTGAGGAGTTTCAACGTAATGCTAACAGACTAAATTCGGGCTTATGCAATGGAGTCGCTTCTCCTCCCTAGACAGTATTCAAACCACAGTTTCTAAACTTACCGCAGCCTCCTCTCTTGTCATTTAGTTCAACTAAGGGTAGGAAAAGGACCATTTCTACTATTCTCATCGAAGTATCGATATTTAGTCTGACAACTTAATCGTTGCCCCTATTAAGTTATCGTGAATGTTAGGTTAGGTCCTTAATCAATTTAGGACTAGTTCAATTTATTAGGTAAGCAACTAAGTTCATACACATAAGTCTTGATATATCAAATAGAAAGTATCACTTAGAGTTTAACTCTCGATCACCACTCAGTATCATAAGTATACACATGGCACAAGCACATACAATCTAATTACAACTACAAATAAGCATTCTTACTCCTCTAAGTATCCTAACATGAAACTTCAATATGCTACCAAGCATGGATCCTAACTTACCTAATGTCAACGCGAATTAATCTTGCTTCTCGTACTCAATCCCTTCGTAAGTTCCTAAACAATTAATATAACTATTTTAGATAGAAAGTATGTGACTACTTTTTAATGTCTTACATATAGTTTAGATAGATTTATCAATTCTTGGACTAAGTTTTAGCTTATAACTAAAGTCTCTAAATAAGGTTCTGAATATTAATCTTAATATAGTTTTTGAGCCCCAAAACCTTCTGAACAAGTATTTGATCAATAATGTTATTACAATTTGTTTTTTAGAACTTTCTACAAAAGTATCTAGATACAGTTTCATTGAGCAGGGACTCTTTGAAAAAGTATCTGAAAATATCTTCATTAAATAGGAACTTTTTGAAGAAGTATGAGAAAACAATTTTACTAACTTAAGAATTCTCTAATTAACCTATGGATACTATGGCAATTAAGTATCTCATGTGAAATAACTTTCTAATTAAGTTTCTAGACCAGAAATTAACTCATTTTTCCTAGTAGACAAACCTTTTGAATAACTGTCTAAATAAGGTCATTTTACAATTTTACTCGAAGTAACTCACCTAACATTATATTTCAGATTATAGATATGTTATATCATGTTTACAAATCAGGGTTATTATACCAAGTAACACCATGTTACTACATTTTTCAAATTTACATACTTACCTATTTCATCCAAATTTTATCTCTAAGTCAAACCATACAACTCCAAATTGATCTTTATAGTAGGATATGATCCAAATAACCACAGAACCTATTACCAAGGGTTCCATTAAACTCCATACACCAAACCCTCAAGAAAACAACAATTTTAATCTAATTTAAAGGCTTAAAAATCTCTAAAAATTATGGAAATTATTTTTGTCTGAAATCTCTTCGTATAATGTTTACATACAATATAAGTATTCTCTAGAAAATTTTTAGCTTAGCAATTACATCAATTGGATCATTTAAATTGGTTTTGAAAATTGATCGGTTTTGCACAATTTCCTAAGGAAGTACTATATCTACTTAAAAATTTTACAATGTGATATTTTTTCCTAAAAGTATATATAAAAATATGTACAAGTAATTTTGGAATTAATTTGATATTTTTATTAATTTAATTAAAATTAGATAGAAACTAAACTCATTAAAAAAATTGGCCTCTAGCCACCACTAGGTACTGCCTCTACTGTCAAAGGGTAATGGTGGCTCACTCCCTAGTTGCCTCCATACTTAAGTTCTGTTGATTCACTTGGTTCGCATAATGTTTCTTTTTGATTTTTCCAAATTTTTTCTTACCTTATTCTTCTTGATTCTAAAATTTTCCTAAATTCCTAAGGAGCTAAGATACCTTCCAGAGAGAAATGATGACATTTCCTAAGTTGTAAAACTGTAAATGGCATTTTCTCTCCCCACTTAAGCTTATATACTCCGAAATCATCCATGATAAGTATCACTTGAAGTTTGTTAATTCATCAATAGTTGTCTATACTTGTCCATGCCTCAACCAGTACAAATGTGATGTTTTTATGAATTTTTTTAGGAATTTCTTATGATTTTTCTCATAATTACGTAGTTAATTATACTTAATTTAAGGTATTTTAAGCACTTTTCGAGTATATAAATATATATAATAATTATACCTAGAGGAACATGTATTATGTTTATACGTTATTTCAGATCACTAAATAATTTTTGTGTCTAAATAATTTGCCTCCAGTGATTGACTATCTTCCATTATCTAATTTATGCATATATGTGAGTAAATTACAATATAATGCGATTTTGTAAAATTATCTATTTTTTATTTGTAATTCTATTATTTTATTACAATTGAGTATTTTGATCTCGCGACATGCATTTGTTTAGCTTTTAGAATCTATACATGAAATATTTCCTTAATTGGTTAACTCTTACATACGTCATAAATTATTAGCTCGGAATCTAACATGTAGGACTATATACTCTCAGAAGCTAATACGTAAGACTAGGGAAATCCTATACATAATTTTATAGGGCTCACAATATATAAACTTTAGTTGTTGTATGTAGAAAACATACTCTTTAATTGATAGAATATACAATTTTTCTCTTTTAAGCAACCTTAGTGTTCTCATTTATCCTTAACTCTTATTCATTCACTTTAATAAGGAATAGTGGCAAGTGACCCTATAGTTTGGATCAATGAGTCATATATGACGGATTGTAGGTTGAGTAAGATCGATTGGTGTGTTATATCCAATTGGTAGCTACTTGGACTTTGCTAGCTTTTCCTTTTAGTTTCTTTCAATTCACTTCATTGTAGTGCTCCTCTATGTGTTTAACCTTAGAGATACGTCACAATTGTACTGAAATTCCTTATAAATCTACAATAGAATGATGCCAAGCCATGGAAACTTCATACATTGGCTGAATAGGTCGACATAGGCCATTTAGTAATCACTTTTATCTTCTCATCATCAACTCATATGCCATTACTACTTACAACAAACCTTAGGAAGATCACTTTAAGTTGGTAAAGGTAACATTTCTTTAGATTGGCATAGAGCTTTTCAACTTGACATTTGAAAAGATTGCTAGGAGATGCTCTTGGTGAGCCTCTAGATTAGGACTGTAGATTACAATGTCATCGACATATACCACTACAAATCTCCCTATTAGTTCTCGGAGTACATGGTTCATTAGTTGCATGAATGTGCTTGGTGCATTTGATAATCCAAATGGCATCATGAGCCATTTATACAATCCATGAGGGGTCTTAAATGCAGTCTTCCATTGATCTCCTTCCAACGTTCGAATCTAACAATATCTGGACTTAAGATCAATCTTGGAGAATACTCTTGCTCCATTCAACTCATCTAGCATATCATCAAGCCTTGGTATAAGATACTTGTACTTAATGGTAATGTGATTGATTACTTGATTATCTACATACATTCTCCATATCCCATCCTTCTTTGGCACCAACAAGGTTGGTATAGGACATAGGCTTAGCAACTCTTGTACATACCCTTTCTTCAATAACTCATCCACTTGTTTAGGGTTCAGCCTAAAGGCAGGCTTATTCGGCAGTATGACTCCTAGCTATAAGTCAATTGTACGTTCAATACCTTAGAGGGGAAGCAGAACTTTAGATAGTTCTCTTGGGAATAGGTCGGTAAACTCATTCAATAAGGTTTTCACTTCGGTTGGTAGCAACTCCTTATTTGATCCCTTCATATCAAGTAACCTTCTAACTAGCAAATAAGTCGGCTCTTCAAGCTCTATCTCTCTCTTTAGCTTGGCTCAAGTCATCACTAGAGCCTCATATATTACACTTTGGTCAAACATCTATAGTCATCTAAGCAAAATATGGAAGGCATTAATGGGCAGCACATCATAGAGCACTTCATCTCGATAGTTCCTAATACTAATCAATAGTGACACTTGTTTGTTTACTTATAGGGCTCCTTTGTCATTGAGCTAGTGTAGCTTATAAGGCTTGGGGTGGGTTTTAGTTGGTAACTTCAACTGCTTGACCATGAAAGTAGATGCTGCATTAGTGTAGCTACCACTAGTAAGAATCATTGCACATAATGACCCATTTACCTTACATCCAATGTGAAACAAATTCTCTCGTTGCTCATCTTTAGGCATAAGACTCACTGTCATTGTCCTCCTCAACATAAGGGTGGTAGGCATAAAGTTACCTTCTTCACTATATGATCTCCTCCTCCTCAAATTGTCATGTCTGTTTGGTCTCTTTAGCCCTTCTACTTCTTTGTCAGTATTGTCTACCTCAATGCTTGGTGCCTTGCCTCGAATCACCATGATCTTGTTTTGGCATTGGGCATTTATGTATCCAAATCTTTGACATTTGAAACACTTAATCTCACTTGTCTTCCTTCTTGAGCTTTGGCCTTTCTCAAACTTCCTTAAGATCTTCTTCTCCTTTACTTGGACAACTTGAGTTGGTCGGGTCTTAGCAACTTTACTTGGTTCCATTTGTACAAGTCTACTCGAAACAAGCTAGCTAGGGGTAAGCCGACTAACAGGAGCTTGAAATATCCTTAATCGATACCTCTCGATTCTCTAGGCAGCTCAAATAGTTTCATCAAGTGATCCAATATCCATGTTTCCAGAATATCTCCAATTTGGAACTTTAACCCATTAACAGTTTGGTCTTCAAGCTTAACAACTTCACATCGAATCATCAACATCTAGAATTCTTTCATGTAGGCATCAACATTCGATCCTCCTTATCCTAACTCTTATAACCTCTTAAATGTATCCTGCAAATAGTAGCTCAAAACAAATCTTCTCCTTATGACTCTTTTCATTTCATCCCAACTCCTAACTTCACATTCTCCTTCTCTTCTGTGGGTGGCTTACATGTTCTTCCATGATAGGGTGGCATAGCTAGTAATTGTAGCAAAGCAAGTTTAACCTTAGCATTATTAAGCACCTCATGGCATTCAAATTGCTTCTTGATTTTATCTTCCCAGACTAGGTAGTCATTTGCATCACTACTCCCAAAAAAACTTAGAATACGCATCCTTAACCCTTCAACTTTAGGAGCTCGAATATTTCACTCCTCTAGCTCATAATACTCCTTTACTTCATCACCTTCTTCCTCATCTACTTCTTCAATTTCATCGAGTGCTAGCTTGCGTCTAGAAACTCTATCTACTCCTCTAGCTAGGGGCGGTCGAATTGGAGCATTAGCTTAGTTATATTGACAATTGCCTCTCTTAGGCTATTCATTGGCTCATCCTTTGTATGGACCATTTTTAGCCTACTATCTATCTTCATTTATAATAGTCACCAGATTAGCCATTAGGTCTGTGAGTTTATCCAGTTAGTCACCTATTGGCTGGGGTGTGAAGCTTTCTTTTTGACCTTAGCCATTTTGGGCGCTACTCTCTTGGTTACCCAGAGTTCCTTAAACATTAGAATCAAACATTGTTGATTAATACAATAGATTAACAACTAAAATACCATTCAAAATTTCCTTCCACGAATGAGAATAAAACAATACCAAATACACCAACAGCTAATATAACTAATATATAATAAATAAACTAATCATTCACACTCCATTTTACAAGAAAGAAATAAGGGGAAACAAAGCATGAAATCTCTAAACTCTAAACAATCTTTGAACACTTACAAAAACAATAAACTAACTTTAAAACAGTTGCAGTAGTAGTCAACCACTTAAAGCACAAGTAATAAGAACTTGCTTGGACATAGCCAATCTCTGATACCAAGATGAGACAGGTATGAACGTGGACGAACACACGACATCTGATATTACATGAATTAAGGAGAATGGGTTTGAACCTTAAGATGGTTCGAAAGATAAATGATAGTTGAAGGTTGAGTAGGGTTTCTTGTATACCAACAGTGGATATGATGCACTAACATTTCACATGAGCTTAGGTCGCACTTGATATGATGTACAAGTATAGTCACAGGTGATGTGAATTGTGACTAAGAATAGATAAAGCTGGTTGCTAGATGGGTCTAAGCTTGCCAAAAGCTTGAAAAAGGGGTGATGGGGAATGTGTTAAAGAATGAAAAAGTGAATGAAAAGCCAGCAAAACCTACTAACAACTTTAAGGGATATAAGGCACCAATAGAACTTTCGAGGACTTATAGAACTCGATATGACATACAAATTAGTCCCGTAAGGTTACTCGCTACCTAGCCTTGTTTAAGGGTTAGGATAAGAGTAAAATAAGAGTAAACAAAACAATGTTTACGAAAGGAAGAATATTAAGATGTATTGATGATAATCTGATGTTTATAGCTACAAATACAAAGAGTATTTATACCCAAAAGTTTAGAGAAACTTGCCTAAAAGAGAAAAGACAAAAAGGGTATTGTCTTAATAAAGTAATGTACAAGAATACAAGAGGGTAAAAATGAATATTAAAAAAAAGTAATGATTAGTGTGGCAAATGCTACACATGGTCCTGTACATGTGGCGGAGATACATTGGCAAGATTGTTGGAAGATGCAGAAAAAAAAGTACAATCAAATGGCTAGTCCGACCAGGGGTAGCTAAGGATCAGTCCGGGGTCTCTCTTTTGGTACCTCCGCAAGGGTGAAGCTGAGTATTTGGTCAGCTCAGATGTAAGTGAGTATTTGTGAATGGTCTGGCTATTGTCTTGGCAATGTACAATTTGAAATACTTCAAAGAGATGGCTAGTCATTCAGCTCAACATATAAAGTGACTCAGCAAAGAGATACTTAATTTTAGTAGGAGTTAGCTGGAGTAGGAGGATTCACCTTGCCAGCCCTTCCAGTCCTCGGGCTCGGTTGCGAGTCAAAAACCTAGTAGCCTGATTCTTATCACTCCCTCTAGGTTAATTTAGATTTAGGATTGAATCCGAATGGCCTTTGATCAATTCTTCGTCAGGGTGATATGGACTAAGGTTAGCAATGTTGAAGGTTTCAAAAACCCCATAATCTTTGGGTAGCTCTAACCTATAAGCATTGTCATTGATCTTCTAAAGGATTCTAAAAGGTCCTTAGGCTTTTGTAGATAGTTTGTTTCTTCTTTTGCTCGGAAACCTATCCTTGCTAAGATGTAGCCATACCAAGTCTCTTGGCTACAATTGCTTAGCTATCCTACCCTTTGCCTTCTCTTGCATTCTTCTAGCAACTTGGTCGATCTACAGAGTGACTTTGTTGTAGATATGCTGAAGGGATTACGTTCGGGCTCTTGCATCAAGGTCTTCTTGCTTGGATTCAAGCATAGGGGTGTGATCGAGAGGCAACTCGGCATTGAAACCATAGACAACCTCAAAAGGGGTTTGCTTGGTGGTCTCATGTACTATATGGTTGTAAGCGAATTTGACCATTGGTAAGCAGACGTCTTAGTCAGCCAAGTTCTTGCCTACTATAGCTTAGACTAGTGATCTTAAAGTACAATTGGCTACCTTTGTTTGGCCATTCATTTAGGGGTGACAAGAAGTGCTAAATAGCAATTTAGTCCCCATCCATCACTATAGAGTTCTCTAAAAATGGCTTAAGAACTTTGGATCTCTATCTGATACTACACTTCTCAGCATGTTGTGTAACCTAACAATTTCTTGTAAGAAAAGAGAAGCAATAGCCAAAGCATCGTTAGTTTTGGAGCAGGGCACAAAGTGTGCCATCTTGTTGAACCTATCAATGATGACCATTATAGAATCTTTACCTCAGGCAGTTCGTGGTAATCCAAGAACAAAGTCTATGCTCAACTTAGTCCATGGTTTCGTTAAAACAGGTAAATGCATTGCTTTCCCTTGCTCGGCTTGGCATTTAGCCCTCTTGCATACGGCACAGCCTTCAACAACTTGGTGTAAATCTTGCCTCATTCTTGGCTAGAAGAAATGACCATTCAACAGCTCATAGGTCCTTCTTTCCCTAAAATGCCTAGAGAGTCCTCCATTATGGGCTTCCTTGATTAGTAATTCCTTCGGTGAACAAGTCGGCATGCACAATTTTCCTCCTCAGAACAAGTATCCATCTTCCACATGATACTCATCCATTGTTCTTTCATCGATACATTGCACAAATATGGGTCTAAAGTGTGGATTCCCAGAGTACTGCTCTTTAATGCTCGTAAACCTAAACAATTTGGTCTACAATTCATTCAGAAGTGCATGCCTTCTCAAAAGAGCATCTACAACTATGTTACTCTTTCCTTATTTGTATTTTATTACGAAGTTAAACCCCTGAATAATTCGACTCACCTCTCTTACTGCTTCGACAACTTCATCTAGCTTTAGAGATACCTTAGAGACTCATAGTTAGTATGAATGACCAATTCTCTCGGCAATAGATAATGCTGCCATACTTGTAGTGCTTGGATCAGTGCTAAGAGTTCCTTGTCATATATAGAGTAGTTTAGCTGAGGTCCACTAAGCTTCTCATTATGGTAGGCAATTGGTTAACTTTTCTACATTAGGACAGTGCCTATTCTAATGCTTGACACATCACATTCCAGCTTAAATATTTTCTCAAAGTTAGGCAGAACTAGTATAGGGGTAGAGGTTAACCTTTTTTTTATCTCGGCAAAACTTCTCTCCTCTTTATCTCCCCATCAGAAGTCGGTATCCTTCTTTGTTAGCTTAGTAAGTAGTACAATGAAGGTGTTGAAATTCCTGCTGAATCTTTTATAGAATGGAGCTAGTTTATAGAAACTTGTTACATCGGCACAAGTAGTAGGAGTTAGCCACTTGATGATTACTTTGATCTTCTTGTTATCTACTCATAAGTCTCCTCCACTTACTACGTAGCCCAAGAATATCACTTCCTTTTGGCAAAAACAACACTTCTTAAGGTTGCTGAATAATTTCTCAATACAGAGCATATTCAGTAGGGCTCGAAGATGTTCATAGTGACTCTGCATGTCGGCATTATACATAAGGATGTCGTCAAAATAGACCATGATACACTTCCCCATTAGATCTCTTAGCACATGGTTCATCAGTTTCATAAAAGTACTCGGGGCATTCGATAAGCCAAATGGCATAACCATCTACTCATAGAGTCTATGCTGAGTTTTGAAAGCATTTTCCACTCATCTTATAACCTCATGTGAATTTGATGGTAGCTAGACTTCAGATCAATCTTGTTGAAGATCTTAGCTTTACTCAATTCATCCAACATGTCTTCCAATCTCAAGATAGGGTACCTGTATTTGATCATGATCTTGTTCACGGCTTGGCTATTAACACACATGCGCTAGGTCCCATCCTTTTCTGGCACTAAAAGGGCCGGCACAGCACAAGAGTTGAGACTTTCCTTAGCATACCCTCTCTCCAGTAATTCATCAACTTGCCATTAGAGCTCAGAATCCTATTTAAGGCTCATTCAATAGGCTAGCTTATTCAGTAGGGTAGTGCCGAGTAATAAGTCAATGTAATGTTCTATGCCTTAGATAGGAGGTAGTCCTTCGAGTAACTATTTTGGAAACAAATTGGAGTACTCATCTTGATGGGAATCAAGCTACAAGACCTCTGACCTGTAGCCGAGCTTGAAGATTAGAGGGGCTAGCACAATGAATCCTTATATTTCAACCAACCCCTGCTAAGGCTAAGTACTTCCTTGCTGAGTTACCTTTATTGCCATATTGTATGACCGCCTATTATTCTGTGGTATGCTGAGTTGATGATTACACTCTAGTGTTAAGTCAACTTATTACTTGACATCATCCTTGCTGAGAAGCCAAGAGATAGAGAATCCAGATTGACTAAGCCATCCTTACTTAAACAAGCCCATCTATCCGTACAACCTCGCTAATGCAGCATCACTACGTATACAGTATCATATATAGAATCTGTAGTACCAATGATTGTTTTCCTTTTATATTCATTTTGGCCCTTTTGTATCCTGTACATTGCTTCTTTAGGAAATATCCTTATTGTCTTTTCCCTTTTGGGTAAGTTGCCCTAACTTATGGGTATAAATATCCTTGTACTTGTAGCTGTAACATATCAGATTACCTTCAATATACTTGAGTACTTCTTTCCTGTGTAAATACTATTTATTTACTCTCAACATCAGTCTTATCCTTTCCCTTAAGCATGGTTAGGTGATAAGTAACCTCATTGGACCAATTCATGCATCATATCGAATCTTACCATGAGTCCTTGAAAGTTCCATTAGTACGTCATATCCTCTGGAGTTGTTCATGGGTTTTGCTTACTATTTTCATTCTTCGCTTTCACCCCTTTTGTACCTCTCCCTATTAACCCTTTTCGAATTTTCTGTAAGCTTAAACCCATTCAGTAACCAGCCTTGTCTATTCTTACTCACGATTCGCAACACATTTAGTAACTCTCTTACTTCCTAGGGTAGTTTAACTTGCTCCTTTAACTCTAATAATCGCCTAACCAACATGAAGGTTGGCGCATAAGCTTTAAGGGCTTCTCAGAGATCGGCCCTACTCATCATTCAAGTCTTCTTCGATCCGTGAGTAAATTTGGCTTGTAATTTGTTAACTTCTCTTGGTAGCATTAGGTTTAGTGTGATTTTTCTACTGTCCTTCTCAAACATATATGTGTTCTAGTATCCGTCATTGACAACTCTTCTATTAAATAGTCATGGTTTGCTTAACAACATATAGGAAGCATACATAGGTAGTACGTCATAGAAAATCTAGTTAGAGTAATTTATGATAGTGATTGGTAGTAGTACTTATTGAGTGACATGTAGTGCTCCCTTCTTACTTTACCAGTGTAACTTATACAGCTTCAAGTATACAACAGTTGGCAACTTCAATTTTGTGATCAGGTCGGTTGATGCCACATTGGTATAACTACCACTATCTACAATAAGGGCATACACTTGATCATCCACCTTACAAGTGATATGAAATGAATTCTCTCTCTACTCCTCCTTGCATGAGGGTTCCATGTCCATTGGATGTCGGACAACTAAGATCAATTGATCTAAGTCCTCAGCAAACACATCCTCTTCAATGAGTTCATTTTCCTAAGAAACCTCTTTCTTGATAGTGCTCTCCTCCTTAGGTTCCTTATCAGTACTCTCCATTTCTAGTTTTAGGACGTCTCCCTTGATGTCCATAGTTCTTTAGTTCAGGTACTAAGCAACCATATGTCCGAAGCCTTGGCACTTAAAGCACTTGATCTGGCTCGTCTTCCTACCAGATCTTTGCCCTTTCTCATAAGTTTAGGTTGGCACATCATTGTCAGGTTGGCCCTTTTGGTCAACTCAAACATCTACCCTTCAAATCGGCTTGGTACTTGACTAAGCTCAATGACTTCCCTATCCTGATCAGCTAGTTGGTAGTCTGGTCAGTACTCGGCTTCTTTTCTACCTCTCCATTCGTTGGGCTATTCTAATGGCTTCATCTACTGTGGTAAATTGTTGGAGTTTCACAATGTCTCGAATGTTACGTCTCAATCTAGTAAGGAACCTAGAGATTGTTCGTGATGGTGGTTCTTCTACTTCATAGCAGATCATAAGCATTTGAAATTCTTAGACATACCCATCAATAGTTCGACCTCCTTGCCTAAGCTCCTAAAGTCGGGTAAAAGTATCTTATAGATAATTACCTAGCATAAATCTATTTGTACGTATTCTCTTTATCTCAAGCCAAGTATTAATCTCTCTATACCCTTCTCGTCCCCTCATAGCCTAGAAATTCTTTCACCACATGGTGGCATATCTAGAGAACTCAATAGCAGCAGTTCTCACTTTCTCATAGTCCTCATATTGGTAATAGTCGAACACATACTCCACCTTCTCTTCTTAATCCAAGTACTCATCTGCACTTCCAAATCCATTAAAGCCTAGAATCTGAAGCTTCACATGGTCAAAGGCATAAGGTGCTTGAGCTCGCTCTTCTTCTTTATAATACTGTTCCTCGTCTTCTTCTTGCATGTCTCCCAAGTTAATCCTTCTCCCCACTCATTTGCTTACTCCTCCACTTCGAACTTATTGGGTTCTAACCTTTTGTAGGTTGAGCAGCTTGTGAGGTATTATGCACGGCTTCAATAGGTCAGTAAGCTAATGCATGAACAGCTCGAGTTAAGTCAACTAAGAGGTTAACTACCTCATTGAGTCTCTCATTAGTTCTCTTGGGAGTTCTCTAAGAATGTCGACCATAGTGGATAACAACACTATTGTCATCCAATAGTCAGCATTAATACTCGGGCCTAACATTTTCTCTGAAAGATTCAAATCTTAAACTCTTTGATTAGGTGTTTCAGTAGACACTTCCACAAACCAGAAATTTAACAACTAGCAAACATAGCAATTAAACAAACATCGTAACTTGCTCTGTTTTACATACGCAAAACAAAGTATAGATAGAACTTTAAAACAAACTACGACTCAAGCAAAACCTCCACCCTGATACCAAAATGATGCTAATTATGACCAAGAATAGATAAGGCCAGTCGTTGGATAGGTCTAAGCTTACTAAAAGCTTGAAAAAGGGGTGATGGGGAATGTGTTAAAGAACGAAAAAGTAAATGAAAAGCAAGCAAAACTTACGAATAGCTCCAAAGGATATAAGGTACTAATGGAACTTTTGAGGACTTACGGTACAACTCGATGTGACACACGAATTAGTCTCGTGAGGTTACTTACCACTTAGCCTTACTTAAGGGTTAGGATAAAAGTGAAATGAGAGTAAACAAAACAATGTTTATAAAAAGAAGAATATTAAGATGTATTGATGATAATCTAATGTTTACAGTTACAAATACAAGGAGTATTTATACTCGAAAGTTTAGGGCAACTTGCTTAAAAGGGAAAAGACAAAAAGGGTATTTTCCTAAAAAAGTAATGTACAAGAATACAAGAGGGTAAAAATGAATATTCAAGAGAAGTAACAATTAGTGTAGTAGATGCTACACGTGGCAGAGATACATTGGCAAGGCTATTAGAAGATGTGGACAAAACAGTATGATTAGATTGTTGGTCCGAGCAGGGGTGGCTAAAGATCAATCCGAAGTCTCTCTTTCGGTACCTTGGCAAGGGTGAGGTTGAGCATTTGGTCGACCCGGATGTAAGTGAGTACTTGTGAATGGTCTGGTTGTTGTCTTAGCAATCTACAATTCAGCATATTTCAAAGAGGTGGGCATTCATTCGACTTGGCAAAGAGATACTTGGCTTCGGTAAAAGTCGACAGGAGTAGGAGGATCCGCCTTGCCAACCCTTCTTGTCTTTGGGCTTAACTATAGGTCAAAGGCCTAATAGCCTGATTCCTATCAGGAGGTCACTTGCCACTAGTTCACACTTAATAGACTAGATAAAAGTAGTTAAGAGTAAACAAAGATACTTAGCTCATGTTAGAAGGAATATGTTTGAATGTTAATGGATTAACGGTTGTGGCTATTACAAACTACAAGTATTTATATGACCCAATTAGGGGAAATCCTAGGTATATGCAAATTACAAAAAGAATCCATACTAGAAAGGGAAAAAGGAATAAATTACAAGGGTAGAGTGGTAATTGGACAAAAAAAGGATATGCTAGTACATAATAGAATAATATGAAAGTCAGAAGATGGGGCATGTATCAACTATCCATTCTATGGTCCTAATGTTGCTATTTGTTGAGTAGAATAGGCTTTAAGCAAATTAAGTCAAGGTTAGGTGCTTGGCAGCTTAGTAGCTCGAACATTCTAGATTAAGGAGGGGACGATTCAAGAGGTAGTCCATTATTAGGTCTACCTTAGCTGGTTGGCTTGAGGTTGGGGTCAGCTTGGCCTCAACCATGTATCAAGTTAGCAGTATGCGGATTCAATGCTTGACCATGGATTGATGTATTGTAGAGGGGTAGACTCGACAACAAGTTAGTCGTTTCGATAGTCTCTTAGATGAGGTAGAGAGTAGAGTAACTCATTAGGTCAGACTAGAGAATGTATTGCTCTTTTGAGTTTAACTCTCCTCAAATAGTTTGACGAACCATATGAGTAAGTCCTCGAGCTCAAGAGTGTATAATTGGTCCGTGATCCTTATCAAACATAGTAGATAGTAAGTTTACAATTACTCATTTAACTTTTAGCCATACATAAACGTGGTAGAACATACATTATTTGACTATGTATAAACGTAGCAGATGGCCTATCCGTTTTGCTATGTTTCCTACCATTAACCATATTTGCACCTTAAAATGTAGCGGAACTTTCTGCCAAGCGTTTTTTGCTATGTCATAAGGATACATTTATTAAACCTAGCTATTACATTTTTTCCATGTTTATTTAATTTTTGGCTATGTTTACTAGACATGGTTGAAGGCTAATTTTGGTGCAGTGTATTTTTGAGGGTATTCATTAAAGAATTTGGGATACTCATCAAACTCAAAGATTGACTCAGAAGTTGAATATACTATGAACTTCAATGCCCATGAAGTTTAGAAGGTAGCTCATAAGACATTCTGCCAAAAGATCTAAAATTGAGTAGACTCCATGATCAGTTTATTAGATGCCTTAATGAGTACTTAAAGCCAAATACATGAGTACTTAAAGCCAAATACATGAGTATGAGCACTTAGAAGTTGCTTCAAAAGGTAATCCATAAGACATCTTAGGTATTTATCAGACTCAGATGATGATCTAGAGGTTCAACTTATTAACCCCTTAACCTTGATATGGCTTAAGGGATAATTTAAAAGCTTCCAATTTAAAGACTTTAAGGGTAACTTAACTCAGAACTTGGCTCATAAGGTGTTTATTGAAAATCTTGGAGATTTACCAACCTCAGTGGTTAACGTAGAGGCTAAATCTGTAGTAAACTTTAATGCCTAAGTAGTGCAAAGGATATCCCAAAAGCTTCTCCAGTAAATATTTTAAGAGCACTTTAACTTAAGGGATAGCTTAATAGATAACATAAACTTATAACACTATTCTAAACTTCCAATACTTAGGGCATAAGCTAATAAACCAATGACTAACCAACCCAATTCTATTATAGTCGAGTAAATTATCACTATTTTATAATTTATATGCAGAATAAAGTACTAAATTGAGATAAGTAACAAAGGATCACACACAAGAATGAGTGAAAAACCAAGTTAGCAGGCAATTAAGTTCCAATTAAGTGAGATCAGTAATTTACTGTACTTTAGAGTATTGTTTAAGAATATTTAGAGATCTTAGTATGTGTCTTGTTTGTGATTATAAGTTAGTAGCTTGTGTATGTGCAGAGCATGATCTTAGATATTGTGTCACTGTTATGGAGTGTTGGACTTTATGTATTGGTTGCTTTATGGTATTTCGTTGATTGAATTGTATGAAATTGCTTAATCACCTTAAGAGGCAAACTAATTCAAACTTGACCTAACTTATAACCAGACTTGCATCATAACCTACTAAGGGAAACAATTAGAATTCTTAGGTCAAATACGAACCCTTCAATGAGGATAGTTGAAATAGTTCTTTCCCTACCCTTAGTCAAACTAAGTGACAGGAGAAGAGGTCGCAGCATGGTTGAGGATCGTGGTTCGAAGTGAAGTCTTAGGCAGAGCATATTTTTCCATTGCACAAGCCTTGATTTGATTTCGATTAGTGAGTGCATGTAGGTCAAACTCCTCAAAACTTGGATTAGAGTTGAGGCAATTTCTTTGATCCCATGATGACTAGTCAACATCGTGCATTTGCATTTATTTGAATATGCATTGCATCTAATTAACCTTGCTTGAAAAACCTAGTTACTTGATGCAAATCTCTATCCCACTTACTATGCAAGTTGTTGCTCACTCCCTATAGCTATTTTGTAGGTCTCTAATACATTTACTAGCATTACACCAATTTCCAAAAGACTAAAGAATGGGGTCGGGGAGTGAGATTCAAGACTAATGGGCTGTGTTCTTATTTATTTTGTCGGTTTTACTAACTTATAGGGAAACTAATAGGGTCTCTATTAGTGACCCTCTAACTTTCAACTATGGATACTATTACTATGCTTTATAAACTTGTGACCTTTTATAAACCCTTTACTAATCGCTCTATTTTCTAAGATCAATTTGCTTTTAGAACTTTTTGTTGAAATTGAGATTTTGTACTCTAAATGATTTATAAAGCTTAATTTTCCTGTTCTTTTAAGCTACGAGTTTATTTTTTGAAGCTATTTTGAAAAGTTATATCATAGGTTGATATCTACAAAATTTAGAATTAGATGGCTCAAAGCGAGAAAGTGGTAAACGCCTTGTGTAAGATATACTTACTTTAGTTACTTTAGTGGCTAAAGTAACTAGCTTCTAACTTAAGTTAGTTTACACGGTAAGACTGTTACGACTCTTTAGTTTCGGGCTTAGCAATAACAACAACAACAACAATAATAAGAATAATAATAATTATTACAATAATAATAACCATGATAATGAAGATGATATTGATGATAACAATAACATAAGATCATATACTTATAAGTATTTAAATGAGCATATACTTATGCATATACACGTAATCAGTTCTTAGAACAATACTACACTATGTTAGGACTAGAGTTTTTCAATTGATTAAACATATAATTTCAATATTTTCCTCACTACTTTATTGCTTTGTCTAATTTATACTGTCACACTACTATTTATTCAACTATACGCAAGTATTACAATTAAATTATAATATAATAATATACTAATACAAAATTTACAAAAAGTGAGAAAGTTTGAACTTGTGCAATATTCATCAAGTTGTATACTATTACCCATATGCTAAAATAATATTTCATATTCACCATAATAAATAAGTTAAGAAATGTGAAATAACATTAAAAACTTTAAATAAATTCTATCATTGAAGAAGTATAGTTGAACACAATAAGGATCGACTATGAGAATATAAAGATAAAAGGTAAAACAAAAATGTTACCTGTGATTCAAAACCTAGGCAGAAATGAGAATCATAAGATAGATTGTTAACTAATTAGGCTATTTAACACTACATCTAGATACTCTTCGGGTTTTATTATTATTTATCAAGAGACATCGATTAGGAGGATAAGTTGCCTATTAATTGTTATGACTCATAGCAACTTTAGTCAAGTGAATACTCTCAATGACTCTATACTTGTTTTATGCTTATAGCTAGTGCACTTAAATCATACACATATACATATATATATTAATAAATTGATGCTTGGGATTCAGGATGTGCATGTGCTTACTATTGGTTGATTGTTGTGCAACATATTGTTAAATATGATAACTAAAGATTTGGTTGTATAATTGATTACTGCATGATTTGGATGGTTTGCTAATATTGATTGATCACCTAATAATTTGACTTAATTTTACTTAGCTTATCTTAAAGTAAATGGATCATGCATCAATCATGCATTGTAACATTTATTCTAGCCACCCTACGTGGAGGTAAAGATAGGACACGTGAGGGTTGTTTCTATATATTAAATTAAAGTGTTTTAGTATAGTGTACTTATATAATATGACCTTACCCTTGGCTCGTGAGCTTACTTAGCACCTAAAGAAATTAATTATAGGTGATTGAGGGTCAAGTTTAGAGAGCTCTACTGTAGCGCATGAGTATGGATTACAAAGGTCACCTCACTATTAGACTTGGGAATTTGTAAACTACTAGATTTTTGAAAATGGAAATATATTTTGTGAAATACAAAATTTCAATATATGGTTAAAAACTTAGGTGTTAGAACCCAATTGTAATTAGTGCCAATGATTCTCTAACTCTTACTTTCAAGGGCATTGAATCTAAAATTATATGATGTACTTAGTCAATTGCATACATTATTTGGTATGTTGCTTGTTTATGCATTCATATATTTGTCAATTAATTGATTAATAACCTGGTTACTAGTATAATAGGAAGGATATCTTTGTAAGCTCGTATAACTTACTTCCCAACAATTATCCTTTGCAGGTCTATTGATAATAGGGACTAGGATAGGAGCTAATGCAGAATACGGTCATTGAATGATATAATGAAAAGTTAGAATTAGAAAATAGATTTGTATAATAGATTTAGAATGTTCTATGTAATAAACAATCCCTTAATTAAGTTTCAGCAACTTTAGTAAGTTATAGAAATTTTAAGAATGGCATACCTTATCTTATTATTTGGTAAAAGATATCAATTCGCTACAGTTTTGATAGACTGTGGAATATTAGATATCCATAATTATTTATATTTTACAATAGGTTAATAAATTAGAAATCAAAAGCCTTAATGATTAATTAATTAAAGTCTTACAATCTTTGACTTGTAAGGCAATTTTCATATTATGTGTACACACGTAATATGAAGATTTTAGACAATTTTACTAGGCTCCCTTCAAGGTCCTAATAATAAAGGCATAAAAATGTTTATAATTTTCAACTTTGATTAATTTAGTGTCTAGATTATTATTTTTTGAAATTTAGTACTTTCTTTTTCAAATTGGTTCTAGTTTGGTGTCTCTATTAGCGAAAATTTAATGACTGCTGTATTTTCTTTCATTTTGGTATATATACTTTAGTTTTGAATATATTTCAGTTTTGTATTTTAGTTTTGACTATTCACTAATTAATTCATAAAAAAAAAATTAATAATTGATATACTATTTTAAAAATTAAAAGAAAATTTTTGTGTCAAGTAATTTTAATTGTGCATATGTTTTGAATATAATGTCTGAAATTAGCTAACCTATATTATAATATTTGAAGGCTATCATCATATACTTTATTTAAAAACAAGATCAAAGTATGTTTTTAGGTATCAAATTGAGTTGCGGACTAGGTAATATTTTAAAATGCTCATAATGTAAATCATGTGTCATTTAACCTTATAACACAAATTCTCAAACTTGCCATATAATACCTTTATAACTTTTATGCTATTAAGAGAATATACATCCTCTTTATCCAATATAATTACTCCTATGTACTTTAAACTATATCTAATTTATTAAAGCAAACGCCAAGACTATTGTAGCTTAGTGGCATAACCATTGGTTTTCTATTGGAATGGACAAAGGTTTGAATCCCTTATTTCTTAAGTACCAACATAGTTGAAAGAAAAAAAAAAAGAAAATTATTGAAATAAACCAAAAAGAATTCTATCATAGTTTTTTTTTGTTTTTTTTTTTGGAATTTGGCTATAAGATGTAGTTATTGTGATTATTTAGAGTAAGTACTAATCACTCAATTATCATTTATTTTACAATATCTATCTATATATCTACACATCAAGATCTATTTTATCTACTTTATTATTATATTAAGTTAAAACTTGAATTTCATGCTTCACACCCCTTTAAACATTTTTTATGCTTAAAATATTTAATTTTAGTCATACTTTTTCTTTTGTAACTTTGTAAATGTTGTCATTATTATAAATTGGCAAAATTTCCTCTTATCATAATATAGGTAACTTTCCTTCATATTTTTCAAATACATCTTCTCATTTTTAAGTAAATTATATTTGTTGAGCATAAATTAATAAATATTAATATTTTTCAAATTCAAAACACCCTTATTCAACTCCACATTCTTACAATAAGCTTTGTCTTACAAAATCGTTATATTGATAAGAAGTTTTGCAAATCTACATGTAAATAGAAAATGAATTATGCATTATCTTTTAATTTTTAATAATTTCTTTTAGTTTTTATCATAGTCTAACATGCTTAAATTTAGGTTTAAGATTTGTAATTGCCTTACACTTTCACATTTTGTGTCATTATTTTAATATCTTTGTTTATTTTCAATTTACTTAAGCCACAACCTATGATTCATCTTTTGCAAATTTTTCAAGGTGTGAAAAGTTGCAATTTAAGAGCAATCACTTTATTAAAATAAGATTAGCAAATTTCAAGAATATAGAAATTCGATCTCATAAAGTTCTCATTTGCTATTTTTTATGCATCAAGTATATAAAGTTTCATTTAGTAATTGTGTAATGTATATTATTACTTGTATCTATATCTATATCTATTCTATGTTTTTAAGAGAATATGATGACTTTTGGACTACATGACTTCCTTCTCTCTTTAAATAACATATGTGTCCTTTAATACCATATCTAAATTTATTATAACAAATTCAAAGAGATTTTTACCTTTGTTTTGGAATTTAGCTAAAAGATGAGATTATTATGGGTTCTTTTTCTTTTTTTTTTTGCCAAATTATTATGGTTATTTAAAGTAAGCATCAATCATTCAATTATCATTTATTTTATATCTATTCTACTGTATCTATATTATTCAAGCAGTCAGCACTCCTTTTGGGTGTCTATTCATTAATTGTCTTTAGTATGTTATCATTATATCCTCCAGTGCAAAGGAACCATTACTTCAGCATAGACATATGTGTAAATCTATCACGTTATATATAGTTTTTTAAACTTTCATTTCATATTCTATTTTTTTCATCCGTTATTTTATCTTCTATATTGTTAAAGAGAATAATGTATTTAAAAGGAATTTACAAACGCATAATCATAAATGTAATCTTATACATGTGATAACATTGATATACAATATATAAATATTTGATATATTGTAACACCTCACCTCTTAAAATGTCTCTTTATACTTTTTTTTTTTCTAAACTCTTGGTGCCTATGAGACAGTTTGTTATGTCATCCTTAAGTTATGGATAATGTTAAACATGTAACCAACTTGTCAACTCAACTCCATAATACACATATCTTGTAAAAATTCTTTTCATTTATATGGAAAAATACGGCGGAAACCTTTGCAACAGTAGGTCATCCTAGAGAATCGCATTTGGACTTTACTACTAAACTCATAATTTAGTCCAAAAGAGTACATTGTTATGAATCATAATCTTTTATAGTAAAAATCTATAATGTTATACAACGATCTTCTTGCAAAGCCTCATCTTTGTATTTGATTCAGAATCCCATGGCTAACCACTCTCGATTACCCAAAGCCTAGCATAGCTGAAACTACATGAAGTTGCTAAAATTGATTATACACACTTTTATATGCTCAAAACTAGCCTAGCTATATTTCAATTTTAAAATACTTAACTTATAGGTCCTTTATTATACTAATCCATGAGTGCACTAAATTCTTAGCAAAGTATAGTTTTCAAGTTATCCAAATTAAGTGTCATTTATGGTTAAACATCAAGAATGAAGAATAGTGCAACCTAACCTAATTCTAACCTACTATCAAATATCATAATAGCAAGCATAACACAATATAGAAATCACAGCATATGAGAATCCTCTCTTAGCAACCTGCTGATGATGAGAAACTTTACATCGAAGGAAGGTGGTTGAACTCCTTGAGCTCCCTATATTGTTATACGATGATCTATACTCTCGGTTGTGTTGATCACGAGAAACATTACACCGAAGGAAGGTGCTGATGATGTCGAATGACGAGAGACTCACTAACCAATTGAATGGTTGTCTCTTGACCTGTTACCATTTCTCTCATCACCCCTTTCTCATCTTGACCCCCTTTATTGTCGCAACATCTTGATCCCTCTGGCCTAATGTGTTTAGAGAATCTTTGTATGGGACCAATATTATACTGCCACCTATCCACCCCATCTGACATTATATTACTTTTCCATTTTTTCCTTTTGTCCTTTTTGCCCTTTTTCATATGTATTAAGAATCCCCTTTATGTATATACTTTCTTATAATTTCTTTATTTGTAATGTTACCTTAGGGAGTTACTATAAATAGTCCCTTTCCCTTGTAAGCCGCAGATAACTTGACAATTAGACATTAAATATTCTGTTCTTGAGAGACAACCTTCTCCAAGTTCATTTTCTTTTATACACTTTTATCTAATCTTGCCAAGTAACTTAGGATTAGTGGTAGGTAGACTTTGATATCAACTTGTGCGTCATATCAAGTAAGGTGTCAAGTCGTGTTATGTTCATTGGTAAGTCACATCCTCCAAGCAACTTTACATCAGCTACTCTAGTTCGTCCGTGGACCATTTCCCTCTACTTTTTTTGACATTTCGAAGGACCTAATTAGTTCATATTTGCTACAGTAAGCCTTAGAGATAACTATACTCCTAAGCACACCATATAATCTTGGTATCGGAGCTTAAGGTTAAGACCGAGAGTTGTATAATGATAGTCAATCTACTATTCGAGATACTTATGTATGTGTTGAAGGCATCCATATGAAGTGTATTTACTGAAGCTTTGTGTTGAGAATGTCATATCCTAGTGTACAGTAAGAGATTAACGATGCTAAGAGTGATGCTCATGGTTGTGGTCGAGTTACCTAACAAACACCACGTATTACTGATGAGTCTTAGAGATTGGATTGTGTAAGAGAGTTATTGAGTCAAGCTAAGAGATGAGAGATAGGCCAAGAAGACAGATGAACGAGTGAGCTTCAGAAGCTTTTCTAGTGAACTAAGCAGCACCTCAATGTGCCGACAGAGTCACGGAAGGAAAGTTAGAGATGGATGAAGTGGAAGAGTATGAAGAAGAAGAAGAAGAAGACTAATATGTTGGGATTGATGACCGTGAGTTTAGGGTGCTAAGAGGTGCCAAATATCTTAAGGTATAGATTCTAAACTTCAGTGGGTTTTGTAGTGCTGATGACTACTTGGATTGGGAAGAGAAGATTGAAAAGATATTCAACTTATATGATTATGAAGATGCTGGCTGCATTCAAGTGGCCGTGTTAGAATTTTCTAAGTATGTGGCAATGTAGTGGAAGAAACTATAGAATGTTTGCATGAGGGCCCGACATAAAGTCTGAACATGGAACGAGATGAAGAGAGTTTTGAAAAGTAGGTTCGTTCCTTAATACTATGAAAAAGATACTTTTTGATAACTCCAAGACTTGAGGCAAGGTAACAAATCTGTAGACGACTATGTTTGATAGTTTTAGTTATTCATGATATAATGCGATGTCGATGAACTTGAGACTTGAACTATAGCACAGTTCATCTCTAAACTACAGGCTGTGATTGGTAACATTGTAGAACTATAGAACCTCACAACTCTCGATGAAACCATCCATGTAGCCTAAAGAGTTGAAAGGCAATGGCAAAACCAGGTTAGTTGAATGTTGAATAGCTAAACATTGATGCTGA
The DNA here is from genome assembly GCA_024138015.1 of Lumnitzera littorea. Lineage (NCBI taxonomy): Eukaryota > Viridiplantae > Streptophyta > Magnoliopsida > Myrtales > Combretaceae > Lumnitzera > Lumnitzera littorea. The sequence continues at coordinate 78,368,489 of JAMXBB010000005.1, forward strand.
ATAGGAGTAGCCTGCAAGCCGACCAGGGGATGATAGATCATCAAATAGTTCTAAGGTGGAACGCCTAAGTCAGATGTCGAGTTGACCAATAGAAGGCCAAGGTAAGAGAAAGACCGAGGAGTCTGAAATCTAAAGAGATCTAGGTTAGAGTTAATGAAGGAAAACCCCAAAAATCAAATGTTTTATATGCCTTAGCTATGGACACGTAGCTAATCAATGTTCGAACCACTGAGTCATGACCATGAAGCGGGACAAGCCCCGGTTTGAAGTAGAAAGTGCAAGTGAAGGAGAGGAAGAAGTAGCAATCGATCGAATGTTGAAAGAATTTTAAGAAAACACCGATGTTAAGATACCTCTTGAGGGCGGAGCCGAGTATTGCTTTGTTGTTCAATGATCTCTCAGTGCTTTTGTAGCTAACGAGAATGAGTAATGAGAGAATCTCTTCCATACAAATTGTTGGGTGAATGGTAAGCTATGCACCATGATCATTGATGGAGTGAGCTATACCAACACCATCACGTAAGGGGTAGTTAAGTCCATGAAATTACCAACCTTTCCATACCCCAAGTCGTATATGATTCATTGGCTGAATGAGAAAGGAGGACTACACGTTACTGAATAAGTTAGAGTGCCGATTACCATTGGTGATAGGTACATGGACGAGGTGCTATATGATATCCTTCCCATGTATGCTTCTTACATATTACTTAGCCGACCGTAGCTATTTGATTTGAGAGTGTTACATGATGGGTATAGAAGCACCTATATGTTCTAAAAGGATGGGAAGAAAATAATATTGACACTTATGAGTCATAAGAAAGTGCAAGAAGCCCAAGAAAAGGTTGCTAGATCTTTATAGTGGAAGTCCTTGGTGATTTTCTGAGCTTAGTTTGTATAGGAAGCCAAGGCTGAGGACTATGTGCTCCTTTTAGTCAGGAGATTCTTAATGGTTAGAGAAGCCAAGAACTTACCTGCCAAAGTGCAGTAGTTACTTCAAGACTTTGCCAACTTATTCCTTACTGAGATGCCGAAAGGTTTACCTCCTTTGAGAGGTATCGAGCATTGCATCAACCTCCAACTAAGGGCTGCTTTACCAAATCGACCCGCTTATAGGCTCAATCTAAAGCAGGAAACTAAATTGAAGAAATAAGTAGATGAGTTGATGGATCATGAATATGTTCGTGAGAGCATGAGTCCTTATGCCACCTACTGTACTAATGTTGAAAAAGGATGGGATGTAGTGAATGTACATTGATAGCCAAGCTATCAATAAGATCACTGTCACATACCAATACTAAATCTCGCAGCTTAATGATATGCTTGATGAGTTACATGGTGCTTGCATCTTTTCTAAGATTGACCTAAAGAGTTGCTACCAATAAATACGAATGAGACCTGGGGATGAATGGAAGACGACCTTCAAGATAAGGGATGGTCTATTCAAATAGTTAATGATGTCGTTTGGTCTAACTAATGAGACGAGTACATCTATGCAATTGATGAATCATGCACTCAAATCATTGATCGGCAAATGCATTGTGGTTTATTTTGATGATATTCTGATCTACAGTGCAGACCTCCTTGTTCATGTCAAACATTTGAGATTAGTGTTTAACATACTTCGCATTGAGAAATTATTCGGTAACTTGAAGAAATGCACGTTCTGTCAAAGCAAGGTTGTATTCCTTGGATATGTCGTTTCAAGGAGGGGAGTTCAAGTTGATGAGGAAAAGTTAGAGCTATTAATGAGTAGCCTACGCCAACTAGTGCTGCCGAAGTTTAGAGCTTCCATAGACTAGCCTCATTCTATTGAAGATTTATTTAGAACTTCAGTCCCATAACTATGTCGTTGATTGAATTGACTAAGAAGAACATTGAGTTTAGATGGATAGAAAATGCTTAGAGGAGTTTTGAAGACATGAAGTCTAAGATAACGTCTTCTCCAGTACTCACCTTGCCAGATTTTGAGAAGGTTTTTAAGGATGAATGTGATGTGTTTGGTGTCGGCATTAGTGCTATCCTTATGCAGGAGCACTGACCCATTACCTACTTTAGCAAAAAACTTTGAGGTGTCGCCCTAAATTATTCAGCCTATGACAAGGAGATCTATGCCCTTGTCCAAACACTCTAGAACTGGCAGTATTATCTATTGTTGAGAGAATTCATCATCTATCTAGATCATGAATCTCTCAAGCATCTTCGCGGGCAACAGAAGCTTTCTCGACATCACGCTAAGTGGGTCAAGTTCTTAGAGATCTTTTGTTATGTCATCAGATATAAGAAGGGAAGCACCAACATAGTGGCTAAGGCACTTTCTCACAGTCATACCCTCATCACAAAATTACAAGCTAAGGTGCTTGGATTTAGCACTTTACCTGATCAGTATGAACATGACCAACATTTTGGACCTTTAATAGCCAGGTACATTGTTAGAGGAGCTATGGAAGGGTTCTACTTGAGCAAAGGGTTCTTGATGAAGGGAAAACAAATTTGTGCATCGAATACTTGAGAGGTGCGAGGTGTGTAAATATGCAAAGGGGAAAAGAGAGCCTTATGGAGAATATACACCCCTACCAATTCCAGAGCAGCTGTAGACTAATTAAAGCATGGATTTTACTCTCGGCCTTCCCAACATGCCGAGAAGACATGACTCAATCATGGTGGTAGTCGATCGGTTCAGTAAGATGGGCCACTTCATTCCTTACCACAGAATTATTAATGCTTTATTCATCACTAACCTTTTTTTGTAAGAAATTATGCGACTATATGGAGTGCCGAGGAGTATTATGTCTAACCGTGATTTGAAATTCATGAGCTTCTTTTGGAAAACCCCATAGAGGAAGCTCAACACTAAGCTCCTATTTAGTACCTCTTATTACCCTCAGATAGACGGCTAAACTGAAGTAGTGAACAAAATCGTCGGTAACCTCCTGCAGGCCATTGTTGGAAAGAACTCTCATGACTGGGATTTATGTCTGCCCATCATTGAATTTGCCTATAATCACTTAACTCACAGCTCAACTGGAACATCACCATTTGCAATTGTTTATGGACTTAACCTGAACCTACCCTTAGATTTAATTAATAGTCTGACTATACAAGAGGAAAGTCAATCTCGGCCTATTACCATTTCTCTTGTCACTCCCTTCTTGTCTCGACCCCCTTTATTACCGTAACATCTTAATCCCTCTAGCCTGCTATGTTCAAAGAATTTTCAGATGGGACTAATGTTGCACTGCCACCTATCCACCTCATTTGATATTATACTACTTTTCCATTTTTGTCTTTTGTCCTTTTTGCCCTTTTTCGTATGTACTAGGAATCCCCTTTTGGTATATACTTTCTTGTAATTTTTTTATTTGTAATGTTACCCTAACGACTTACTAAATAGTCCCTTTCCCTTATAAGCTGTAGATAACTTGACAATTAGACATTGAATATTCTGTTCTTGAGAGATAACCTTCTCCAAGTTCATTTTCTTTTGTACACTCTTATCTAATCTTACCAAGTAGCTTAAGATTAGTGGTGGGTGGACCTTGACATCAACTTATGCATCATATCAAGTAAGGTATCAAGTCGTGTTGTATTCGTTGGTGAGTTACAACCTTCGAGCAACTTTACGTCAGCTACTCCAGTTCGTCCATGGACTATTTCCATCTACTTTCTTCGATATTTTGGAGGACCCAATTAGTTCAAATTTGCTATGGTAAGTCATAGTAATAACTAAGGTCTTAAGTACACCACAACATCTAGGTCAAATGCCTTAAATACAAGACATTAGAGTTTTATTTTTTCTTTACCCTTTCACATTGTATTTTATTGACGGTAAGACATAGAAATTTTATTCAATATGGAAGTACAATAAAAATGTAAAAATAAATAAATTGCCACGATACTTGTTAATTTAATAATTGTAAAGATAACTTCATGCCTTTAAATTTTGATTTCTTCCATTTATATGCTCCCATTGTACGGCATAATATGATCATTCAAGTTGATGCTAATTGCCAATATTACTATGTCTTTCCCTTTGTCCTAAGTTCTAAATTTATAGTAGTGATGGAATAAAATTATTACTTCTCTAAATTTGTTTAACTTTTTGCAATAAATTACTTAGTTGTTTTGTGCTATATTCTAAATTGTATTTCACTCATGTATTTAATTTTTTCTTACACATCATAGGTACATGTTTGCTAGCATTATATTTTGTTATTACCTCTAGTGGGGTCTAAATGCTTATTTCTATAACATGGAAAGTGACAAAGCCTATAACTTGCAAATTGTACATTGTTTGAATATAACCATATAACTATGGAAAACCTTAGGTTACGAGCTACCTAAAAACTATCATTTTAACCCAAAAGTACATTATTGAAAATCATCCATTTAATGGTAATGCTAGTCTAAATCTGTTATATTTTTCATATTTTAAAATAATGAACTATCATAAGGAAGAAAAGGAGAAAATGGCTAAATGGAAATTTTGTAATTCATCTAATCTATGTTTTATTTTTGCAATTCATATGCTTTTTGTATTTCTCCTTTATTTTTTGCAATCATCCACATAGGTCGCAAATGTATTCTAAATTTTGCATGCATTACAATTGTCCTTATTTTTATAAATTTAGTTATTTTTATTTTAAATGACCTTTATATTTTGTAAATATGTTCTTTATTTCATATTTTTGCTTAAGATTTTGTACTATATTTTCATATTTTCATTATTTGTAAATTCTCATATTATATAATGTGATTGTAAAATTATAAGATTACAATAATTGTAAATTACTGAAAATTTTATGATGATTATATTCTTCAAATCATATCGATTTTCAAAAATAAAGGAGTTAGGCAACTGTACCTAAGAAAAGAGATAATTTTAACTGTGTAGTTTTAAACCATACTAACTATTTTAAAATAGCTTATAATAGAAAATTTCCAATAGTTATAAGTTTATAGTTATACAGTGTCTACTCTACAAAAGGAATCCAAAGTTGAAAATCAGCATCAAAGTACTACGAGAGGCACAATAAAATGTTATACTATATGGAATTTACTATTAGACAAGTTAGAAAATTTTGTACCTAAAGCCAAATGGCAATTGGTTTTAGGTTATGACCATTTTAAATTTTAACCATTTTAAGGAATTATATGACATGTAATAGATCTTAATTTAAAATAAACATACATTGTATGAGCTTTTCCTTTTCCATTTTTTTTTTTTTTTGGCCAAGAGGAGGAATAATTAGCATTAAACACAAAGAGCATCCATTACATGGTTCATGTCTTCATCTAAAGAGAAACAAATTGAAACAAGAAAATCATGAAACGAAATATTCATAAAGAAGATGGGGGTACAATGACCCAACTTACTGGACTCATCTTATGTCTTATACGAGTCATTGTACTAACCTTAAAAGAGGCTTAGTAGAATTGTTTAAAATCTTTATATCACATATATACTTATGAAATGAAAACCTCTTACATGTTAAAGATTTGCTATGGCTTTCAATCTTTAATTTATTAATTTAACATAAAATATAAATAACTATTAGTACCTAATAATCTATAGTCCATTAGAACTGTAGAGAATCAATATTTCCTATCAAACAATGAGATTAGGCAAGTAAATTACAATAATTTATATCTGTTATTTGTAGTTATAGAGTACCATCTAGTTGAACAAATTATCTTTCTATTCTTATTTACCTATTATTCTACTAGCTAAAAGGCTCTACACTAGAGTCATAGCCAAATCCTAGTTTTTCTTTAACTTGCAAAAGAAATTATAAGGGTATAAGCTATATCCAACTTAGTGAGATATTCCTTTTATTATACCTTTCAACCAAAAACAAGTAAGAATTAATAGCCGTATGAATGTAGTTAAACCATATGCAATGCAATAAGCATATATATACAGCTAATCGAAAACTATACATAGCTCAGATTTTTGCCCTCTATAGCTAAGGTTGGAGATGACGGTCCATTAAACATAGGTTCTAGTCACTCTGGCCTCTAATTTACTAAATAGCCTCACAAGGTGATCAATATTATCTTTTATTTTTTTCTTTTCCTTTTCCTTTGTTTTTGGTGATTTAACCTACATCATAAGTATGGGTGTGAGTAGCATATAAAGTCTAATCACCCCTAAGTGATGAATTCAAGGACGCAGCCCTTAGTTAGGTGGTGGGTATCTTTAGTACTTAGTGGTCCTATGAGTTAAGGTAGAGCCATATTTTACGTGTGCATCATGCAAAAAGCTATAATAATAAATGATCTTAACCCCTACAAAACCCCTCCTTCCCACATCCATGATGTGGTGACTAATAAGTCCCTACTAAGGTCTAGTTTACTTGAGTAGTCAAGCAATCATCATAGACAATCATAATATCAAAAAGATACTATTAACCTATCACTCAATTTGGTTCATATATCTCATGATGTTTTGGCAATCAAGATAAGCAAAAATCAATCACATGTATGATACCTAAATCCCCATGCAACTAGTTAATAGTAGTTATACGATTAAGTATAGCTAATCTATAAGCATAATTAAGTTTAACACTCATCGAAATACTTACCTAGTCACATTGTCTTATAACCATAATAATTTGACCATAAGTCTATGTTAAGGTCAGTGTCACTTCATATTAGTAAAGAACAATACTAATAAGTATTAAATAACTACTTACTAATTGCCTAAATTCTCTATAATTGCCAATAACAGCCAAAACTTGTTTTTATCGTAAATTTCTCATTTTGACTTCAATTTTTACAATCTTATAGTCATTTTCCATCAGTTTTGGACATACTTTTTGATGGTGGGATTCATTTAATGAATGTAACTTGCATCTTATAGTATCAAGCCAGAAAGTACAAGTTTCATTTGTTTTGGGCTTTTTTTGCTTCATTGTATACCATTTTAAGCTTCCTTGTATCAATTTTAATTTTTGTTAGGTTTTTAACTCTTGTTAGGCCTTAAATTCATACATTGGCCTAAGATTTTGCGATTTATATATTTTGTTGGGCCCAATTATATCTTTTAGTTCAAATGCCTAAATAGTGGGCTTAAGGTCTCAATTTAGGTTAGTTTTCAAAATGGGCTTTCTTTTTGTTCTAATGGGCCTAGGAAAATTTTAATGGGCCTTTAAATAGACTTTTCATCTTAATGTTATCTATTGTCCATGTTGTGCTTTTGGGCCCATTTTATCGGTTATGGCCCAGTTCGTGGTTTTTTGCCTATTTTAGCAATCTAAGGCCTAATACTCAAATTTGACTTAATCGTTTGGGCTCAAAACTTAACTTAAACATTTTAATAGGCATTTCATGTTGGCTTTTAGTTCTAATCAAGGCATTTCTTGGGCTACTTAGGTTAGTTTTAGGCTTGATTTGTGATTTCTAGCTCGATTTTGTGTCTAGGGCGTTAGTGTGTAATTATCTTACTTAAATGAGTCCCAAACCACTATTACCTTGCCTAAACTACTATTTTATGAAATTTTAAGTACATTGTCAACTTGGTCTTCCTATAAACATGGCTTAAGGGTGTGTTTCAAGGCCAAACTTTGATGCTCTCCTTGATAAAACCACATTTAACCACTTAATGAAGTTTCATAAGCATTATTAGACTAAAATATCAAGAGAAAACTAAAGTTTGCCTAGTAGTATTTCAAGTAAAAATTTAGTTAAGCTTAGATCCTTTGCTAAATATGGTTGTTTTAATACCTTTTCTTATGTACAATGTTACATGCCTCAAGATCTTACAATATAGATAAAGGCTTTACACATTTACATATAATATCCTACTTATTATAAGTCTTTTACATATGGAATTTCTACAAGAAAAATACACCCTTACATGTAATAGCTTCCTTTTTTAGCTTCCGTTACATAACATGCTAACATAATGTATAAAAGAAATTTTACATGGAAAGGAGGACTTTACTACACTTAAGAGGAGGATGGTGCTTAGGTTATACCCCTTCTAGCTTTAGTTTTGAGTTCCCTCATGCACTCCAAGCTCCTCTAAGGTTTTCCTTAGAAGCTTCTTCATTAGCTCCTTAAGATGGTAGAGAGTGGTGGCAGTTTTGACTAGGAAAAGTGGCAATGGAGTAAGGTTTCATTTGGGATTGAAGGGGAACATGTAGAGGAAGTTTTGTATGATGAAATAGAAGGAAAATAAAAGGGAAATTGATGTGGTTTTTTGTGGGATATGGGTTGATGCTAGAGGGCTCATTTGGGAGCATTTTTAAGGTGTTTTGTAAGTGCAAAACAAGTGAAATTTGAATGGGTATGGGAGGGTGTGTGCTAGTAATGAAAAGGGGGAAATGGGGATGTGTTAATGAGATTTAGGGGTAAATTTTTGCACCTTAGGCTTCCAAAGATAGAAAAAGAATCAAGATACTAATCAAGACTTGTATTGGCACAAGTGTGCTTAACCAAATTGGGAAATTGATGGGTGGAGTGCAGTCTCATCACATGGGGATTATGCACTAAATATCTAGTTAGAGAGGAAGTAGATTTGTTGGCTTCTAATTGGATGAACTAGCTTAGTTCCTTTAGTTTATAGCTTGAAATTTGCAAATGCATACATGCATTAGGGATAAGGGTGGCACTACAAATGGAGGACAATTTGGGTTAAAAAAAATATCAATTTTTTTTATTAAAATGCTCTAATTAGGCACTAATTAATTTAATGTAATTATTTAGCATTGTTTAGTATTTTACTTTAATTCTCTAATATTGAATGGTATAGGTTAGAGAAATTTTGAGGTTCTAAGTCCATTTAGGGTTTTAACTAAACTTAGGGTTAGGGTTTTTGAATCATTATTTAGGGTTTTAATCTCAATTTTTTTATTGTACATGAATAAAGTCACACACACACACATATATATGGTGTAATTCATATGTGTGGGGCAAAATAATAATTTCACTTATCTAGTATTTTTAATTGGTTTAATTAAATTAACATAACATTATATGGTGTTTTGTATATTTTAATGTACTTGATAAAATTGTACATATATATATATATATATATATGTATGGTGTGATTATTCTTATAAGGGTAAGGATATAATTTTATCAGTCTAATACTTTAATTGGTTCGAGTAAATCAATTGGTTTTATATAGTATATTATACGAATAATCATAAGCAAAAGAAAATTCTATGTATACACTTACATGTGTAGCAAAGTGCATATTTGCTAGGTTAATTTCTTTATTTTATAAATTTTATTCTCTAACTAGCTTAATCTAGTTAGTTACTACTATTTAGGATTATCTTTGATAGTTTGATATTGAATTTGCATAGGAATATTTAGTATTTTAATTGGTTCAATTTTATTCCAATTGATATTATATGATATCTCTTATAAATATTTGTATGTGGAAGAAACTTAAGCATGTAAAGCACAATACTTACTTACAGGGACAAATTCATAATTTTATTAATTTTGCTTTCAACTAGCTTAATTCAATTAATTGGTATTACTTAATGTAGTGTTGGGTAAAAAACCATAAATGGCATGTCAAACTGTAAACCAAATCGAACTGAAAAATGGGTTTTATTTTTTTGGGAAATCGTTTGATTTGCAATTTGGTTTAATGATATATAAATGGTTTAATATTCGGTTCAAAAAAAAAAAATCAAACCAAACCGTTTTGAATTAAATCGAATTGTTTGGTTAAAATAAAAAAAAAATTCATGCAATTGTTTTGTACTTTTTTAAAAAAAAAAATTCCTTCAATCTTTATGGATTTCATCAAATTTTTCATATCTTGTTCTTTGTTTTATTTCTAGGTCAATTATTAAAATTAAGTTGAGTGAGTTTCATTTAAAATTTCATATTTAAAATTTTCCTTCTATAAATTGTCCTCTTATATATATATTATATGTTCTCAAATCAAGAGTTTGATCTTGGTGCTCTTTATGTGTCTCTAATCTTTTTTTCCAGTTTTTGATGTGTTTCTTTTATCTTCTTTGTATCGTTTTTAAATGGGCAACACTAGTTTTCCACCCTTGTTATTGGTTGTTGGAATAGAGTATCTTACTTTCATCTAATTAATCATGTTTATTAAGATCTTGTGCAATTTTCTACTAAGTATCGTTATATATGATAAATATGTAAAAAATTTATAAGAAACAAATAAAAGTTTAATCGAAAGGAAAATATATTATTGGAGATAAAAATGCATAGCAAAAATTTGACAAAAAAGGTTTGAATTGTGGATCGAATTGGTTTTAATTAGGTTTGAAAAATTTACAAATCGAATTATATGGTTAGGTTCAATTTCAAAAAAAAAAAAAAAAACCGAACCTTTATATTAGATTCAGTTCATTTTTTTTTTTTTAGGGGTAGGTTCAACTATACCAAACCGATCTATACCGACCTTTACTTAACATTATCTCTAATTGTTTAACACTAAATTACACGGTTAGGATTACATTATTCATATATACATATAGGCATAGTAGGGATAAAATAGTAATTTGATTACTTTAATTAGTTTAATTTAGCTAATTGTTATTATATAGGAATATCTCCAATTGTTTAATACGGAATTTTTGCGATTTGACGAAATTCAAGTTTAATTTTCCATTTTAGCTTTTTCTCTACGTTTAGGGTTTAATTTAGGATTTTTGTATGTGAATAGGGTTTTTGAATTTTACTTTGAGGTTTAAAGTTCATTTTATAGTTTCATTTAAAAGTTTTTATTAGTTTTAATCCTTTCTGTGTCATTAGGCCTAAAGAATATCTATCAATATTCAAGTTTGATTCTATACCTAAAACATAAAACTTACGGGGTTTATAGTCACCACCCAATTTGCAACTTCATTTGAAGGTCTCAAAACCAATGAGAATTGCTCTAATGAAAGCATAATTATAAAATACATGCAAATGCCAAAGAACCTCAATAAATGCTCAAATTATAGAGTTAATTTCAATGTGGCATATAGTCTATTCAAAATAAGAGTGCATACTCTTTCATTAAAATTCATTTTTTTATCATCAAATTCAAAACTTTAGCAACTTCTATTTTATAGAATTACACTTAATCATATTTACATGCCCTTAAAGCACAATTACTAAATACATGCATTGGCTTCTAAAAGTTATACTAGAATTCAAAAATCAATCTATGTAAATTGGAGTTAAATTGCATTATTTAAACAAAAACTAAACTAAAAATCATAATAAACAAAAACTTAATCAAGAAAGAGTTTTCCATATTTTAACAACTAAAGGGTATACAACCCCCTCTTTCACCTCTCTAAGCAAAACAATTAAAAACAAATATATATTACATAAATCAGTCTCCTAATTGTTTCTTTATTTTCATTAGAGGATTTTTTTTTTTTTTTCATTGAACTAAAGTAGCTTCACTTGGTTAGTAAATCTCAAACTAAACAATCTTAGGCTACTACGATTTAAGAACCCCCTTCGAACCATTCACACTTTAGCCAATTTTGATCTTTTCACTTTCATGCGAGTTCTGACCTTCACATAAACTTTTCTCTTGACCCCTATAGTAAATTTTCAGCCAACAATCCTGAGCTCGTTACCCAAATTAATAGGCGTTATTTCACATGAAGGAAGCACTCTGTAGACTTAATTATTCCAATCAATGAGGCCCATAACTAGAGTCTTTAACATTTTAGCGCTTTCAATCCATTCACTTTTCATTTTTAGGCTCAACTTTGAAACCTTTTTCATTCAATTTATTTTATTTATTTATCCTCTAACTACTTTAATTTTTTAGGAAACTTTTAAAAGATAGGTATCATTTGTTTGAAATTAGAGGGCTCTTAAGGATTTTAAGGAGTCAGTATACACTAAAGTACAACATAGATGACAAATTCCTAATTAGCAATATTCACCCCAATTTCAAGTTAAAACCTAAGCTTAAATAACAAGAAACTATATACTTTACACATATTTCATTATTCAATTATATCGTTGAGTAAAAAGGTCATAATAATTAAGCAAATTCAAAAATTGGAAAAAAAAAATCCCATAAGTTACCTTCTAATTAGATGAAAAATAATGGTGAATGGATGTGCAATATAAAATAAATTGATTTCGTATTTCTAAAAAAAAATTCTTGTAAAAACTTAAGTGTAGTATTATAATCAAATTAGCTCGATTCCTTTAATTTATACTAGTATCATATCACTCTATTCCTCCTCCACACTTGTCTTGTACAATGTCCTCAATATACAAATAATCCATAAAAACACAAAATTAAAAAGGGAGAAATACAAGAAAATGGATAAAAGAACAAAAACTTTCTCGATCTAAGCTATGATAGTAGATTTTTTGAAATTAACATGCTAAAAGATTCCATCTCTTGAATTAAGGTCATGTAAGCCCTGTTAAATAAAAGAAAAACATAGAACAAAGCAAAATAAAAGCAATAAAACTAAAACCTAAGACTAAAAGTACTACACCTGCAACCTAAATAAGTCCATTAAAAAGCAATATAAAATTGGCATGAATAATATTTTAATGATTATCAAAAACAAAGAAAAGTGCAAAAGTTAGCAAAAATCTCCTAAAAGCACGTCTTACTTTATCTCTATTTGCTTATCTTCCACATCTTTCATGTTTGCATTTGCATCTATATCTACTATATTGTCTTTCTCATGAGGTCACTCTTTCTCATCTACATTCAACTTTTCATTAGCCTTCATGTCCTCCCTCTCATTCTCATTATCATTGGTGATGTCATCTTTCCTCTCAGGTGGAAACTCAATTATAGATTTATCAACCACATTTTTACAAAATGCCATAATTTGAGACTTACACTTAAACACTCTTTTTAGAGCTGGGTTATTAATATGTTAAGAATTAATCATTTTTGTAGCATCTCTCCTTAACTCTTGAATTTGATGTGTTAAGTCATCTCTTGTGGAAAATTTAGCTTATTCTTTTCCCTTAAGTATCTTTTCCTCATTATTTTCATATAGAAGACCCATTTAATGAAAAGTTGCAATTGACATAAGTGTGAAATTCCTTATTGTTGTGAATTGAGGATGACCTACAAAAGGCTTCAATTTCTTAGTTAACTTGAAAGAAGAAAAAGAGAATAAATGTGAATATATGATTGGTGTGTGATGTGAATGCAAGAAAAAACTTGATTGCAAGAAAGAAATCAAGCACAATGGGGAAGTTATGGACGGAATTTGCTTGACCAAATTCTCTTAGTGCTTAGAGAAGATTACGCTATGGTTTACGGGTATGATTTTACCTATACTTCTCTCGACCTTTATATTGATTACTCACAAATTCTCCCTTGTTTTTAGTAAAAACTTATTCAAACTTTCAATTGATGCATGAAAGAATACAATTTAAGCTACTAATGCAAAATAATAATAATAATAATGATGATGATGATGCAGGTGGAGTAATTCTTTTTTTTTTTTTCCAATGAAAGGAAAAGAAAAGCAATAAGTATAGACTAAATAAAGTATAAACTTCCCTCACTTTCAAATCTTTCCTTATCCTTTGAGTTTGGGATTCATTTCTATGTTACCTAGCACTTCTAAGGGTCTTTCTAACATTGGCTTGGCCAATTGCCGAATTAAATTCTTGATTTAGTCCACCCATCTTTTTCAAATATTATAATTTACCTCAATTTTAAATGATGTACAAAATTATGTGATTAAATTAAACAAAATTGAGTAGATATAATGTGGTAAAAAACTCTCCATTGTGTAAAGTCTTTAAGCTAAGGAATAAATATTCAGATGTATGGTTTTTATCTTGATTGGATTTAGTTTGATCATAAGTTTTCTATTGCATATCATAAAACTAGACTCTATTGGCCAAAGAAAATAAAAAGCTATAATTGGCTAAGTTATTTACCATATTAGTGTATTAGTCCTAGTACGGATTGTTTCTTACGCTATAAAAACACTAATTACTATGCATTGACTATAGGATTCGAGTATTTTATGCTTATTGTCATTTTTAAGACTTTTGTAACATACCTTCTAAAACCAATTTTGGTAACTATAGAATACGAGTGGCTAGTTAATCATTCAAATCTTTGGCTTTATGTTTATAATATGCAATTTATTTTATAATTCTTATCTATTATGCCTTATTGCAAATTCAAACATGCATTTGCATTGTTGATCATATTTCCTTTTCCTTAATATTAGTGTATGACATTTTCATGGCTTTATATATATTTTTTCTTTGAAATAATGTTTCAGTCATGGATAAGAGTTAGATGAATTGTGATATTGTTGTATAATTTTATTATGATGAGCATATCCCATATGAATTTTAATTTCTAATCAAGCTTTGCTTAGCAGGTTTGTAATATATCAAGTGGCTAATTTGTCTCATATTTTGTTTTGATAAGAGTGCTTCACGTTAAGGAGGATAACAACTTTTATGACTTCTCCACACATTCATTTAAAATAGCTTTTACATCATGTATTCTTATTTGGTTTGGAATTATGTATAATATATGGATAAGATCATATGTTTGTATTTGATTATAATTTATGTATAAAATACATGGATAAGATCATTTAATTTTGACTTGGATATTATATAGCTTGCATGGATAAGAGTTGGATGAATCGTGATATTGAAGCTGTAGAGTACTATTGAGGTATGGAGAATTTTATTGCATATCTACGCTTGAAGTATGGAGTGAGCATGAGGTTAACTTGTCTAGGTAGAATATGTTTAAACCATAATTTATATAACATTGACATGATAAGACCATACTTGCTTGTAGATAGGATTAATATGACTTATAAATGTTGGATATATCACGATGAAGAGCTGACTATTGAATTGCCTATAAGACCTTGGGGTTGAAGGACTCGATGAGATGCCTGATGATTCAAAGACATTTATTGAAAATCAAGGTAAGGGTTCAACACTTAAGGATGGTTTTGATATCCCACCTAATTTTTTAGACGGGTTAAGAGTTGACTTGCAGTAAAAGCTCTATTCAAGATGTAAATTCTCAATCCTTGGACTACCTAAAGATTGCTGAAGAGATAATTAACAAATTTATGCATGCTAATTCGAGGGTCGACTATCATCCAAGGAGAGGATATGAACTAAGGGCAATTGGTAGATCTTTACATAAATGAAATCAAACGAAAGAGTTGCAATTAGTTTTGCAAGAATCAAAAGAAAAGATCATAGAAGAAAGGCATGGGTGTGAAGAACTGCTAGAACAACTCATAGAAAAGAGAAATGGACATAAAGAATTTCTCACAATATTTGAAGAAGTAACAAAACAACGGCAAGTTTATGCTCAACAGGTAAGTCTACCTTAGAATATAACTATTATTTGATGATGAATGGTGAACCACATATATTTTGTTTAAACATTTTTTTTCTTCATTATGTTTGGCACTTGTTCCCTAATAATTCAAATTTTTCCCATTGTGGTGAAAGCTACAATGAAGAGGGCTCATCTTAATTTTCTTTTTTAATGAGCTTCCATCTTGTTTCTTGAAACTCTACAAGATTATAAAAATGGATCATTTGAACGTCATTCTAAATTCTAGTAAGTGGTTGGAGTTAGTGTATATTGTTGGAGTTGCTTTCAATTGAGAATGAAATTGAAAAAGAGTTCTTGATTAGCAATTGAAATAATGATAAACAGGTCATCAATTTAAAGAAATAAACCTTCATGCTTCTTCTTCTTGTGAAAATTATGATTGGATTTTTCAAATTTATATTATTAGGTTCTTGAGATTTATAAGACTTAGCCTTGATCATTTCCATCTGCTTATAATTGTTAATCTAGCTAAGTTTTACTTATTTTCTCTATAGATTTGAAGAGGAGTTCTTATAATAGTTGTTTTCATGGTTATGTGACATAGGTCAACTAGTATGGATTTGTAATTTTATCACTAGTTTTGTTGTTTTCCCTATGCACCTATTCTTTAATTTTTAAAGGATGTGTTGACAAACTTTATGACTTTGTAAAAATGCTTTACAACTAGTTTAACTTTCTCTAGCAATCTAATGACTTATCACAAATGCTAGTAGTTTAGGTAAATTTTCAAACATAATTGTTATAATACAATTCTTTTCTCCAACTTTTATCATTTCTATTTTATATAACAAGCAAATGTATATATATATTACTAATATGCTTAAATATTATTTGATAGGAGCTCCAATGGGAAGGGGTTTTTCATGTCAACCTACATCTAAAAATGATGATAATGAAACCAGTGGCACAGAAAATTGATGAAATATATACTTAGTTAAGTTAATGTAATGTTTAAGATTTACTACAATGAAGTTTGAACTTCTTTCTTTTGTTTATGTCTTTTTTGTTTTTGCACTAAGGATATTGAAATAGTTCGTTTGATATTTAAGAATATTACAAACTTATTAAGACTATGTCAGTTTTTGTTCATAGTACTTTATTATATTCAGTTGTGTGCAAATGAAAAAACAAGGATAAAATGGCAAATCTTGAATGCCATTAAAAATAGCATAAGTTCTTCTACAATGATTAGCTAGATCCTACTAAGAAAAAAATCTTCTAAGCTTTTATACAATTATTACGTACTAGTATGTTTAAGCATTGCAAATTTACTTAAATGAATACATTTACATGTAGCTAATGTGATCTTTTAGTAACGGTTAAACATCACTAATACTGTCACTTTAATATGAGGTAATTTGCATAATTGCAAATTCACTACATTTAAACATCGTTAACATATAAAATTTGGCAATGTTTAAACGCTATCAATTCTTTTAAGAGGTGTCGTTTAAATGTTCCTAATTTGTTAGCAATTTACAAGGTGGGGAACATATAAACTTAAAATCTAGTCACATTTAAACCTAACCTGTACAATATATTTGGCAATGTTTAAACGTCACCTATTTAAACAAGTAGTAACGTTTAAACATAACTAATGATGTTAGTTATTAATAATTGTTGCAGGTAATTGCGTAATCATGATATTTAAACATTGCTAATGTATTCTTTTTGTTACATTTAAACATCCCTAAATCCATTCTTTTACTATGTCTATACAAAAGGTCAACAAGCATAATATTGGTTTGACAACATGTAAACGTGACCAATAACTATCATTCAGTAATGTTTAAGCCCTTCATAATTGCGTCGTTGTGCCTAGGTTGGCGACGTTTAATTTATAAATGTAGCATTCCTAATCCATGATGCAGCTTTAGCTACTAATATTAGCCACATTTGTTATTTTTAGCGGCATTTCTTATAGGTTTTGCAACATTTATTAAATGTTGCCCAATCCCATTTTTGTTGTAGTACCAAGCACCTAGCTCAAACTTGTATGTCTAACCTTTAGATTGCTACACTTTAGCTGTAAACTTGATCAACCGACTAATGTGCCTCACGAATAACTCAGTTTTAGCATAACACTGTCCTAGTGTGTAAACTCTACAATAGCATGCCACCTATCCAAACCTTTTTCTAACATTGTACTATATTCATTTTGCTTTGTTTGTCTTATTTACCCCTTTTAACTTGTATTAGGTATCTTTATTTTGTATTACCCATTTCTTTTTTTAATTTTTTCTTTCTTTTGTTGCCTTAGGAACTTACTATAAATAGTCCTTTATCCATTTTAGCTAAAATGAATCAGTTTTCCTATTAACAAACATTCATTTATCCTATTTCTTATAAGAAACCCTTTCTAAGTTACAACCCCCACACTTTTATCTAATCTTACTAATAGCTTGAGGTTAGTAGCAAATGGAGTTTAGTCCTTTGATGATGCGTCATATCAAGCTGAGGTTAAGTTGTGTTGTGTTTGTTGATTAGTCAAATTCAATAAATAGCTTCATGAAGCTACTAAGAGTTTTACCCTTCCCATTGCACTTTTCTTCGATACTTTAAAGGACCCATTCTAACTTTATAATAAACCCTAGTAATAACTTAACTTCTAAGCATATCAAATCAAGCTACCTGGGGGATAGTTCACTTGAACTGGTGATTCAAGAGTCAGTTTGGCTCCCCTTGAACGAGTAGTTTTTTTTTTTTAATTATTTTTTTTTGTTGTTTCGAATTTCTCTCAATTATTATAAATAATTTGTGGACTATTTTTCTATTTCTTTTTTTTTTCTAACTAAATCTAAAATTTTATATCGACATGTCATTGCTTATGAATTGAAAATTTTATTTTTGGTTCAATTTTCTTTTTTTTTTCAATCCTAAAATAATTCATTTAGATCATGTGAGCATAATATTATATTACAATGTTGAGGAAGAATGGCTAAAGCAATAGAAATTGCAAAATAGGAAGATTTCTTATTTAAATATCAGAATACATTGTCCAAACGAAAAAAATAAATCACAACATAATTATAAATTGTTATTGTACACCACAAAATATGATTTTTCAAATCAAAATACAATTACTAAATAGAAATATAAATTATAGTGTTATAACAATACGAAAAGCCATTTCAATCATGAAGAAATTAGGGGGAGTAGGGAAAAAAAATTTTGTTGTTTTTAAGGTCGCTTTGAAAGTGCCTACGTATTTATTAGTCAAAATTAGACTACCGAAGTTTAATATGACTTTTTAAAAAACCTTCAGTGTATTGGTCAATTTTAAATTAGTTAGAAAAGGCCAAGTTTACATGATTATCCATTTATATTTTTTTGAGGAAAAAAACCTTCCGTTGGTGTTTATTTGAAAATCCTAAGAGTGAATCTTTAATTTTCGAAAAACCATATCAATTTGTAACTGTTTTTTTGGTAATTCGAAAACAATTTTTCTACATAACTAAACATTTTTGAATAATAATAAAAAAAAAAAGAATGGTTAATCAGTCTCACCTTGCCTAGGTACATGCTTAGGAGTGAAACTTACATTCGAGCTTAGGCTTCCATCCAATCTACTCTAGTTAATAGAATGGGGTAGCTCCTCGTGTACCTCTATCACTACTCTAAGATGTCAAAATCTCTTATAGTGACATTTTCGAAGAACTCAAAGTTTGTGGTCATGTAGTGTTGCAGTTCAATTGGTAGCCCCCTAGACCATTGTCATTTCAATTTTTGAGCCAACAACTGCTTACTCATAAATGATTAACGGTGTTTGGTTGTAATACCCCATCTCTCAATATTTATGCTTTTTCTTAAGACTTGGTACCTAAGAGACAGTTTATTATGACATCCCTAAGTTAGGGATAAGGCTAAACTACAACAAATCTATTAACTCAAACTTTACTATGTGAATTTCCAATAAAACTTCTTTTAATTATACAAAATAACATAGTAGAACTTCATAAAATATGAGACTCATTCAAAGTATCACATTCCACTTCACCTTTCAACTTAAAATCTAACTAGGACAATAAATTTTTACATTCAAAACCTTAATACTTGAAACCTAAAAGTAACGTGACGACCTTCTTACAAACTTGCTTTCAATAACTTGATCTAAAACTCTATAGCTATTTGCTTTCTCTTTTACCCAACCAACCTCCAGGTCTTAGCTTGTTTTTGTCTTCAATACATAAGGTTAGATAAGCTAACTCCTCATCTTAGGTTTTGAACCAAATAAGTATAAAACTAAACATAGAAAGCATAGCAATTGAGTAATCTAAATCATAACAAGTAATATATATCTTACATTTACTAATTCCAACATTATCAACAATACATTCAAGTCATCAAACTATTATCAAGCACACACATAACGACTCATGCCTCATATGAATTCCATGCTAATATACATGATATGTATCGGTACCGATATCATATGCTTTTCTAATTTGCTCATTCGGTTTGTTGAAATACTCAAGCATCTACATGCAATGTCTAATCCTAGAGGTAATAAGGAGTTACCTAGGAATAGGACCTCTAAAACTTAGAAAAACAAAAACCATTTTGTTGTGATTTGGAAATCTAGCATATTGAAGTCGCCAGAATTGATTGAGCAATGCATTTATATGCTCAAAACCCAACCTAACAATATTTCAAGTTAAGAAAGCTTGACCTGTAGGTCCATTTCTTGCTATATCATGAATGTAGTCAAACAAAATATTTAGCCCAACCAAGTATGGGTTATGAATCAACCCAACTAAATACAATTTTCAAGTTAACTATGCTAAGTATAAATTCCAACCAAATATTGAAAGCAAAAAAAAAAAAATAAAAAATAGCAACCAAGCCTAGCTTTTAGCCCATTAGTCACAAATTACAATTGCATACATGGTACGGTATAGAATTCACTACTTTTGCACAAAATCAAGTTATCTCTATATTTACTTAATATCATTTAAGATTTGCCAAATCACAAGCACAATATAATAAATCATCACATAAGGCAAACATTCTCCTTAGCTAAGCACAATTGTATTACCAAAGGTTAACCGATTTACATTTTCCATAAATCCTAACCCATTATTAGAAGCATGAAACTTAAGAACTATAATATACTAAGCAAAAGTTTATCACAAACTGCATCAATATGGAGTATAAATACTCAAGTCATATGAAACACTTAAGCATATCTTATGGCTACATACAACAAGCAAGCAAGTGATCTATGTTTTTAGCCATCGCATAACATAGAGCAACCAAGCAGTAGATATACATTTGGGTCAACATTTAGTCCACTATTTGATGTGTCTATCTTGCTTTGGTCAATTTGATTGGAATCTCCAATTCCCTTGATCGGCTCCTAACAATTGTTTCAAGAAAACAAATGTTTCTCTGAAAATTCCCCATTTAGTCAACTATGCTTTTAGATATAATATATATATTCATCTTCCCTTTCGTACTTTGCTTGGTTCCTGGTTTGTTGCACACCACATGTTCTACTACTAAGGAATCCTTTGGAACGATTTAATGGGGGAGAAACAAGTATTTATGTTGGTGGCATTTTTTTTGTTCAAGTCTCCTAATATTATTTGTAATGAAGTCTAATTTTCTAAAATCCAATTTAGGTTCTCCTTTTCTATATTATCACAACCTAAACATCCTAAAGATGGTTATATGGGAGTCAGTTGGTGACCAATTAAAAGCTATATCTCCACGTGTATATTGCTAATCCTCTTTGTAGAACTTAGGCTTTGTTGTCAACTTCTTGAGTTTGCTTAGTGTTAATTCGTCCCAGGTGATTTCCCCATATTTCTCCACGTTCACTTGCAATTTATTGGCCCATCATATGGATTAATTATTCTCATTCATTGGGTAGTGCAATTGTCTCGAATATTGATAATATATATGTGTATATCATTATACATATTTTACTATCTATTTGCTCCCAGAGTGTATTTTCCCTCAATATTATTTCTTACATAAGCCATATATGTCTAGTGCTATTCTAGGACAGGAAGTAAAAAAGTATCCTTTAATGACCAATGCTTTTCCTCTTACACAACCAAATATGACGAACCATAAAAAAATTAATTCTAGGATTTACGTGAAAAATCTTAATTGTGGAAAAAAGTAACCATGGGGCAATGAACCCAAAAACTTACACTTCCAACAAATAATGGGCCCACATAATATTCTTCTCTAGTTAAATTAGTGGATAACAATAACATTACTAAAATGGTAGATATTGAAAAAATTGGCAATATAAGCCAAGTCAATTCGCAAAATTAAAAAAAAGAAAAAGAAAAAGGGGCCAATTCAATATAAATTACCGAAAAGTATTGACAAGGAACAAGAACTATAAACTTTTGTAGAGCTCCATGTCACAAATTCGGTAGTTGAAATCTCGTCACCATTGGAATTCAGGAAGTCGTCCAATCATGGACTACAAGTTGCTTTACTGGAATTGATTTTATTCCCTTTCGAAGTTCGTACAGCGTACGAACACGAGCAAAAACCATACTTACTTTTCTTAATTTCATGACAGCCAGAATACCCTTACTTGATTTTAGATTTATTTCATCCCCTTTTACAGCTTCCATCGGTCCAATCATGCCAAGGTGTTGAATTTAAGTGAGGTTGAAATTAAGTCACAATACCTATTTTATTGTTTCAAATCCATGTATCTGTTATTATATTATTAAATATTCTCTAGGCTGTATTTTAATGATAAGCAATGCTACTATTTTATTGTAGTTTCACGTCTAATTCGCACGATGTTTGCATAAATTATTATTATTATTATATTTAGTCATTTAATTTATAACAAATTTAACTACATATCGATAACACATATATATATATATGCCTATAACTCAACTACATACCATGCTATTTTAGTACTCGTTTGGGGTATTTCGACTAACATTATTGGTTACATTATGCTACCTATCTATTATACTTCACTATATATATATATATATATATATATATATTTGAACTTAGATATCTTGGTTAAGATGACTACCATATTGTATTTATAAAATAAAGCTTTCATTCACTTCATTGTGAAAACAAACGTTAGAGGGTTATTGGCCTATAATTTTCTCTCCCTCTTTTTTTTTTTTTTTTAATCTTATAATAAAATCGACCACTTATAGATATCGTTATCAAAGCCTTAAGTTTGGTAGTTTGGAACCTCGAGATACGAGCTAGAAGAGCAAGTCCTTACTTAGAAGTGGTCTTGGATCTACGTAATGAAATTAATAAGGACATCAGTTTTGTAAGGGGATGGATTGTAGTATCACTTAAATGCTAGGTGATTGAACTCTAAATTATCGAAGTACTTTTTGGTATAATGACTTGAAGTATGTCGAAACTTCGAAGTTAGGTATACTCGAGCTTAATCAATCCCAAGATAGGTAACCTTTTGGGAAGCTATTATATCAGGAGATAAAATCGTGTAGCATTTTATGCCAAAACAAACAATACCTTGGTAGGAGAAGTTCTAATTGGCTTGTTATAGGTGGTATCAAGTAATATACCAACTGGAAGGGCAAGTTCTTGCATGGTAGTGATCCTGAACCTATATAACAAAATTAACAAGGATATCAATTTTATAAGGAGGGTAGATTATAATACCCCTTAAATGCTAAGCGATAGAAATTATAATACCCCTTATATGCTAGGTGATAGAACTTTAATCATTAATGTACCTTTTGACATAGTAACTCGAAGTGCATCAAAACTCCAAAGTTAAGCGTAATTAAGCTTAATTAATCCCAAGATAGGTGATCTCTCGATAAGCTACTGCACTAGGGAACAAAATCGTATGGCATTCCACACCAAAATGGATAATACCTCTGTAAGAGGAGTTTTGGCTCAGTTTTTATAAGTGATTTAAGAGCAATTCACTAGCTTAAAGGGTAGAGTCCTGTCTGGTGGTGGTCTTAAACCTATGTAACGAAATTGATGAGAATGTCAGTTTTGCAAGGTAGGTGGATTGTAATACTCTTTATATGCTAGGTGACGGAACTTTAATTATCGAGGCACCTTTTGATATAGCAGCTCAAAGTACATTGAAACTTTGAAGTTAAGTGTACTCAAGCTGAGTCAATCTTAGGATAGGTGACCTCCTAAGACGCTTCTGAATTAAGGGACAAAACCATACGGCATACCATGCTAAAGTGGACAATATCTCGGTAAAAGGAGTTCCAGTCAGGTAGTTACATTGTTAGGGGGTGGTGAGGGAGAAATTGATGTCTTATTGCCAAATTGATATTAGTAGCATATGAAGAGCTCTTATAGGTTGGTTGTGGCTCCTGAAACATCCTCATGTCTTAGGAATCTGTTAATGAATCAATGTAAGGAATTTCCCTATAATACATTAATCACTTGCAAGCCATATCAAATGCATAATCATTCAGGTTCAGGTCTGCATGTACCTCTAGTAAAATGCCAAGAATGCTAGTAGTTGATATTGCCAACAAATGGACACTAAGTTTGTATATTTGAGAAAAAGTTTTAGTTACATCAAGAAAAACCTTATGAGCCTTAAGTAACTGGATACATATATCCTAGTCGTTTGGGTGAATTTCAACCTTTAGTAATGTTGTATATTGAAAAATCACAAAGTAATTCGTTGTAAGAAACGGTGCTATGTAACGACTAGTATGTTGAGTTCCAACATTGAACCACATCCATCTTAAAGTATGGGTCTCTTCTTGTGTTCGATACAACAGTTTCTCCTCTTCTTGTATAGAGAAGGTTTCTCTACTATTAGCTTCACCATGGCCTTTATTGAGGAAATCTTGTCCTAGAATGCTACAATATCATCCTTTACACGCTAGTTTAGAATATGACATACACATCTAATATGAAAAAATATCCCCTAATGTTGGTTGATAAAGGTTTTGTAGATATGCTATTAAGGTAATGTTTGCACTTACATTATTGAATCAAATTGAGAAAAATTTCTTAGCTAACCCATATTCATTTAGAATAACACTTATAATTATATATATGTTTTGCATCATGTGACGATCTTTAAATATCCTTAATGCCAACAATCTTTTACATAATTGCCAATTATCCTTGATCTAGTGATAAGTTATGCCCATATATGAATTGTTACAAAAAAGATCAGTCTATATATCGACACATATAGATACAAATATATCTAGGGAAGTAAACTTACTTATGTGCTTCTGTTTTCCTTTATGGTAAAGCTCTTGGGTGGCTTTGCTCAACATGTTGTGGTTTACTTAGCGTGTCCTAGGGTTGAACGTCTCCTAGTAATATCCGTTTTGCTACCGAGATGCATCTATGTTGAAGGACAAGTACATGTTTGCAAGGTACTGTGCAAGATCATACTTGTGGTTCTCTTGATCATATTATATTAACATTGGCTTGGATGAACTATTGCCCCATGTAATTTGCAATAGCACAGGTACTTTAGTTTTACAATGAGGCTTCATCCATGAAAAAATCATGGAATGTCCTCATAATAACATCCTCATTGTCAATCTAATTACCATCATCCTTGATTCTAAAGATTTTATTCCCTTTCCTTTTCATTATGGTAGACTGATGAAAAAAAATAGTATTACAATCCCCTTCTTTTAACCAAGTGATATGAGATCTTTGCTACTAATATAATTCCTTCCTTCTCTATAACATATCTAGCAACTTTAGTAGCTCTTTTTCTCTCTACTTATCTCCTTTAGTACCTTTATTTCGGATTGAAGTGAGCTACTTTTGCATTCTATGAATTTCAGCTTTATTGTTAGGAAAGGTAGTATGAGTCCACTCTTGCAACTTGACCTTAAATCTTTTAATCTTAAAACCAAATGAAGAATGGCCTCGTGGCAAACATTCTACCCATGCACCTTATTACTTGCTCGCAGCTCGGATCTATTGTCCACATCTTCTCAAACTAAAACCTTCTAATTCCTTTTTTATCTAAAAAACAAGTACCAAGTATAAAGACTACATGATTAGAGCCAATCATTCTCACTATGAAAGAGTTGGGTTCATGGGTATTTAAGTAAACATTCATTAAAAGCTAATCCCCTATCTATATGGTTATACACCAAGCATTCTTCCCTATTATTACACCATGTAAAGCAAGGGCATGGAATCCTAAATATGTGAGATTCAAGTTCATTATTCGATAATTGAAAGCTTCCATCAACCTTTTGTTCTTTAGCTTATCACCATCTTTCTCAATATGTGAAGCAATGTCATTAAAATCTCAAAGGTAGACCCATGGCATGTTATTGATTGTCAATAAGCTTTCTAGTTCTCTCCACAAAGCATGTATCTCATGTACATCAAGGGCAATATACACCCTTGAGAACCATCTAATTAAACTATCATCAAAAAGGTACAAAACCGAGTTAATATGGCTTTTACTTGACTTTTCAATTTGCAATAGCACATCCTCCATTCACTAAAGCACCAAATCTCCTGACATGCCCTTCAAGGGAACATAAAACTTATTACCATATTGCAATTTTCTTTGAACTCTAGCAACTGACTTAGACTTATTCTTTGTTTCCTTTAAAAATATAATAGAAGGACTATGCTTAAACATGAGGTCTTTGAGATATTGAATTGTCAAAGAAGTCTCCAAAGCTTGACAATTCCAACTTAGGAAATCATGGCAATTGGGTAGTTGCTTTTGGCCAGCCACCACAACCATTAGGGAGACATGTACTCACAATAAATGAAGCATTTATGAGGGCATGTGCTTCCAAATCGGCTTCCTTTATCACACTTCCTCTCGTAGCTCCCTACTTAGTATGAAAACTCACGAATTGTCTATGCTTCTTTTTGATTTCCTAATTAGAAGAGCACTCAATATCTTTACTAGACTCAACCTTATAATGAAATTTTAATTTCTTAGATACTCCTCGCAAAGGGGTAAGGGAAGATCACTTTAAAGAAAGAGTTTGTAATACAAAAATAAGTTGGGCACCTTGAGAAAAGTTTCTAGTAAAGGAGGGTAAATTCAATAGCTCAACTATATATTTAATAAGACTTGGGACTGAACATGAAGAAGAGGGTGTAACATGTTTCATAGGACCGGTAGCTTCATAAAAAATCCTTGGGATGGACAAATCGATTTCCAAAACAAAAAGATGAAGAAGGTATAATTTTAATAATTTGTCTTTGGATTTGGGTTGTAGGTACTGATCCTTATTGGTTTGAATGTATGCGTGTAGGATTAACAGTTTGGGAACATGTGAGAGGAAGGTCATGCAACTTGTGTTGAATCCATATAAAAATCCCCCAAGGAAGGGACATTATCTGTCGAACCAATAGACTAACTTCCAAATATTTGTGCTTCATTTCTAATAGCATTGGCCTGTAACCAAACTCCAAAGCAATGCTTAGTAGCCCGTTGTCTATCACATGCAATAGTTATGTGGCCCATCCTTCCACAATTAAACCAAATGTCTGAAAGTCGCACTCATACTTGAAGGAAACACAGTGCTTCTCATTCTTATTCCTTCGAACCCAAATGCCAATCTTTAATGGGTTCTCCCAATGTATTTCATGTTTAACTCGCAAAAAACCTTGTCGTTCATCACTTGGCAACTTAGCTGATTCAAAGCCCACCACTAAACCAATCTATTCCCCAATTCTTAGCGCATTAGCATCTGTCATTTGGGTCATGTTAATCCGTGAATTTACACGTAGAAAGAATAGGTATCAAGCTTCACATCTTTTGCTTGTTGATGTGATTCCTGAATATTTAGGACTAGCAACTTCCCCATAATATTCCAAGGCCTATCTCTAAGAACCTACAAACTTTGTGCCTCCTCCTCAAATGTACAAACAAACAGGTTTGGCTTCATGGCTACTAGTTCACAATTGCCATAGCTCCTCCCTAATTTCTTAATGACAGATATTATGGCCGCACGGTTTTCAACTTTATCAAAGACAAGTCTTGCAAGAACCACCACATTTCTTTTAGTACCATACTCTTTCGTTGTCTCTAGATCAAGAATTTCCAAGTTACTTCCATTTACATTGCCAACAGTTCTGGAATAGTTGGATCTATTATGCCTACCCATTTGAACTAAAGACACAAACAAGTGAAACAACAACAAAGAAACAAAACATCAAGAAGGAAACTAGCAAAGAACATGATAGACAATTAGAATAGTAACACGATTAGAACCTTACTAAATAAAGCAAGAAAGAGAAACACAGAGAAAAATGACATATCCAAAAGAAAATGGGTAGACAAAGTCTGAACAAACGAGGACATCCTTAAGTAAACAGCAATTCACCAATATCGCATGTAATTGTCCATTTCAAGACTAGTACTAGTAATAAAGTTATTATTCTCATCCACCAGAGATGAAAATTAAGGTCGAATGAAAAGTAACTATCATATAGAAAAACAGTTAAAATGGAAATAGGGAAAGAGAAAGTAATTTGAAGTCGAAGTGAAGCAGTAGCAGTATGGGAAAGACGGTTATAAAGGAAAATGAATTGTTTACAAGTACAGGACGAGGAAGGTAATCTTGATATGGAAAAGTTATGGATAGTGGAAGTTACTGGCATCCAAGTAATTTTTTCTTTTTGATTTTTAAAATAATATATCAATTAAAATAATGAAAAATTAATTATTAATAAATTATTCAGGAGGACACTAAAATGCATCAAAACTAAAGTATAAACACTAGAGTGTAATCAAAAGTAAAATATTGACTCAATAATGCACCCAAAAAAAACAAAAACGTAATGGTCATTGGCTTCCTTGTTAATGGATACACCAAATTAAAACCATATTGAAAAATCCAGCTCTAAATAATAAAATGTAAATGTTAAAACATAAAATTGCCAAAAATTAAAAGTATAAATATTTGAATATGTATCATTCAAGGAAAAGAGTTTTGATATATACACTTAAAATTATTAAAACACTCACTTTTCCTTAAAAAATGAGTTAATCATGGTTAACTATTCATAGATCATAATTTGGATTTTGTAAGGTTTTATGTAATTTCATAATTTAAGTTAGAAAAATGCATATAAATAATGAGAAAATATATATTTAACAATTTTTAAGTTTTCACATTTTCATGTTAAGTTTCTAGACAAGCATAACATCATTGCGGTATCACCAACTGAATTCTTTATGCGTCTAGCCTGAATGTCGCTCTTCTTCTATTTCATTATATACGAAGTTCTCATAATCGGATGCATCTTTCCTAGTATTGTGTTTCCAAAATTCCTTCTCAAATTCATTGGATAATTTTTAATTTGCAAGACCTAGCGATGAGGTAAACCTTTTTTAGCTAAGTGCAAGTCCTCGTACTTGCAAGGACATACCATCAGCGCTCTATAGCAACAGTAGTTTCTCAACGGAAGGGCTACCGACGATCGGATGGATGCGTAAAGGTGCTCATAACGGAAACATGCGCTAATATAATAATTTCATGAGGTGTCTTTAAAATAACAACTAGCGGATGATACATATATAGTGCCAAACTTAAAAAGATATAATTTTTATTAATGTAACCTCTGTAAACTTTTTAAATTATATCAATGCCTCACTTTTTCAAAACCTTACACTCATACCACTACTTTTGCCTGAACACACAAACTAAGTATCACGTGTAACTAAAGGATGGGTGTGGACTGCAAGATGACTTGAAAAAGTAAATGAAAGTTAATAGTTTAGCAATCTCGTACATTAATTCTACGGATATAACGCACTGTAGAATCACACATAGACATAAGCTAATACTTGATATGATGCACAACACTAGACTTAGCGTTGCTTGCTACAATCCTTACTGAAGAGATTGATAAGAGTGGGTAGAGAAGAGCTTTCCAAAAGTAAAGACTTAAGGATTTATCATTAATGTTGAAATTTTGTCTAAAATTCTATACAAGTGTCATATTTATACATAGTAGTAAAACTGTAAATAAAATGATTAAAAGAATATTTTAGTAGCATTCTCGTAAATACAAAATAAATATGAGGGTAATTTGAGAATAATATAAGAAATAGGAAGTCCAAATAACATAAACAAAAAAAAAGTAATCAAATGAGATATTTAAGGTAAAGATTTGATGAGCTAGGCTAATGAGATATTAGATACCCTAAAAACCTGATTTGAGTAAACTTAAAATCCTAGTCGACTTGATTAAGCTGAGCAACCGAGCCGAGTAGAATTGGCCAAGCCAAGCAAATTTAGTCAAGCAGGCTTGGAAGGGTTGACCTAGTCGAGTAGGCTTGTCTATCCTTAATGATTTTATCTAAGAAGTGTTCGTAAACAGGTCTTCTACACTTAGAGAATGCATGAGCAAGTCACTAACATAGCCTAAAACTTGAAAATTGATTAGCCCAATCCCCTATATTATATCATCTTCTCTCCCTTGGAGAAGTTTCGCCCAAAACTTGGCAATTAGTGGCTTTAAATCCAACTAGGATCAAATACCAACTCGCAAAAATAAAATATAAACACAAAAAAGTACTCCAACTCCTCTACCAATGTTATCATTAGCTAATGCTCCTTCTATTCATCGTAGGCCCGATCAACCAAACTTTTCTTTAAGGATCCTTCCTTCCATTTATCATATATCTAGTCAAGTTCACTCACGTAGCCCTAGCAACTATTAATCAAGGGGGAATAACACGACTTTTAGCCTAAACATCATGTCATGAGCTTGGTGAATTTAAGCATATAAGATCTTAAACTCCTCTTTTACCTCAAGAATCCTTAAAGCTTCATGCTCTCTTAGTGTTGGCCTCACAACATCATATTCTGTAGCTTTCACCTCTTCCACTTCCTCACAAATCAATTCTTTCTCCTCCCATCTATAAACTTCAATTTTTTTCAATGTGAGAGCACTAAGGATAAGAACAACACAACCTAGATAGGAATATCCATCACCATGACTTCGAAAAGCATAAATAGATAGCCTATAAAATCTCACAGGCACAATACTATTGCAATACATTTCATCTCTAGACAACCCCATCAGTGGATCAAAATAAAAGAATTTGATATGTGGTTAGTGAAATAGTAGCACCTGTAATCATCAATAGCACCAAGTGTTAATGGCAAAGGGATCACGTTAAGAACATGGGTGCTAAGTTGCAACTCATCTTATCTTCCCTTATCACTCTGCTCCTCATCCTCAACTCCTACTTCCACTCTTGATTTCTCCTCTTTAATATTCTCTAGTTGAGTGCTCCTTTGTTGTCTTATTTCATCCCTAATCTTTTTTAGCCTAATAAGTATAATCTCTAATTGTTCCAGAACATAAGAGGAAATAGGATTTGAAGCTTGGTAAGAAGATATTACCCTTAAGCCTCATGCATTACGATGTCTAGGTTAAGCTCTAGTTGCCATGTTAAGTAAATTCTGATTCAATAATATCTAAATAAATTCAAGTGTTTAGCACTTAATATGTGAGAGAGAGTAGCTTGGTAGCATATAGATAAAACAACACAGATATACTCGACCTCAAGTATACTTGGCACTACAATTTTGGAAAACTCAATTTACATGACAACTCAATTTGATACTTTATCTCAAATCAATGACAGCTTGAAAATTAGCCTACATACAGCAACTATCTTAGATAGAGTAATTCAATAGCTTAGTGATTTTCAATTAAGGTAGCTCGGAAACAAGGACACTTGGGTAGTTTTGTTTAGCTTGACAATTGCTTAATATGTTAAGATAGTAGCTCAAATCAAGTTTGGAGGACAGCAGCTTGATGACACTATACAATACACAATTGAAATTCACAATAATAGCTTAGGCTCCTATATTATGGATCAATGACAGCTCAAATACGACAACTCTATAGCTCAAACTTAAGTTAGTTTGGTCAACATTCGATAGAACACAACATGGATAACTTAGAAACTTTCAAAGTAGTTGATTAAATTAGCTTAGATAAGCATGTTGATATGTAGCTTAGACCTCAATAGTAGAAATCCGATTAAATTAGCTTGGTACACTAATTCTCATCTCAAATTAGCTCAATAAGTACTTAGTCACAACTAGAGGTATGCAAGTGGGTTTAACGAGCTAACCTAGCCTAACCCACTTTGGCTCACTTTTTAAATGGGCCTAACCCATTTAAAAAACGGATTAAACAAGTTAGCTTATAGGTTGAAGGAGTAAATATGTTAAACAAGTCGACCTAGACCTGCCGACTTTAGCGTAAAAGTTAAATGGGCCAAACTCATTTGGCCTGCTTTTTTAGGAGGCCAACAAAACTTAGCTCAAACCTGTTTAAAAAGTGAGTTAAATAGACCAGCCCATAGGTTAGAGCTCACTTGCACACCTTTAGTCACAGCAGTTCGATACCCTACTTCAGCACTTCAACTAGTAACTTAGATACACATACGTCATAACAGCCAGGCAATTTGGAGAGAGATAGCTCATCACAGTAATTATAGCTCGGTTAATTTGAAAAGAGCTTCACAACTCAGTTCAGCTCGACAATTTTGGGACTCTAACAGTTTAGAAACTATGGGAAAATAGATAGCAACTATTGGCATTCTATAGCTTGGTTTACATGTAACTAGTTTAGAAACTCAATAATTGACTGCACAAATTCACAGCTCGACTTACACTTCTATCAGTGGTAGTTTGCCTCCTCTTACACCAAGTCCTAGCATACACACCACAATAAGCTCAGATGTGGCAGTACGGTACGAGCATGATACTACACTAATAGCTTGTCACACATTTACAGAGTAGCATTTCACATACAAGAAACTTGGAGAGCACAATTTGACAATTTGTGACTCACACAAAATGAATAAAGGTAGCTCTGTACATGATCACAAATCCACCAACCAATTTAGCTTGGCACTTAGGACAGTTTTTAGCCTTAACACCAACTACTCTTCACTTTGACAAAATTAAGTTCAATATACAAACTTTAGGAGTTAGCTTGACAATTCAAAAGCTACACTAAGTTAGCTTGGAATATTTCTTCCAACCATGTCAGCTTAGATAACTGCTTCAATTTTGCTTGGGTCTTTTACAATAACTTCAAATATCTGAGTACTCTTCATTACACAATTTAATTGGTGCACTATTGCTAAACCAAATTAGCTTGGTCATACAATAGCAATTCAATTCGACACTCTAATTCAGTAACTCGTTACAGCAACATGATAGCAAATAATGGATCAAAACAATACAGACACATACACGACCCACTGCTGTACCTTTTTACTCACGACCTACTTGTGTGATACAACTTACAAGCACAACCATGTACAACCACAGTCATAGCATGACACCAAAGTACCCATTACTATCTTCACTATCGCTATTACAAATCAACCACCACTACACAACACAAAAAGCAATAACTCTCGATACCCTACTGCAGCACACTACTTCACTACTCTTCAAAAACAGTTACTTTCTCGTTACTGCTACATACTTATTGAGAAATCTTACTTGACATGCCCTAAATCACATACACACTTCAAAGCCTTACTCTCACAAACAAACACAACTCGAGTGACTAAATCATGTAGGCCTATGAACCCAAGACACAACTCTTAGTCTTTTACAATCCAAACCAAATATCACTTACTATAGCTACTCGAAGGCCTTAAATAAGTACCTTTAGTCAACAATCAAACACTTAAGTCAGAATTAAGTGCAGATATTATGAGAAGTCAAGCACCTACTACAATAATGGTTAAGTATCCCTCTTCATATGTGTCTTTTGGTTTAAAAACCTACAAGTACCCGTGATTAATCAAACAAAAACTGACTT
The DNA here is from genome assembly GCA_024138015.1 of Lumnitzera littorea. Classification (NCBI taxonomy): domain Eukaryota; kingdom Viridiplantae; phylum Streptophyta; class Magnoliopsida; order Myrtales; family Combretaceae; genus Lumnitzera; species Lumnitzera littorea. The sequence goes on from JAMXBB010000005.1 coordinate 78,401,583, forward strand.
TGGAAATACTAATATAGGTTTTGCTAACAATGGGTTTCCTAATCTCCAGCAGTTCCATGATAATAATAATAATAGGGAAGAATGTTAAAACCCACCTAATACATACAATATTAAGACTCCATGTAAAAGGTAAACTTACTCTCAAAATAATAATTTATTCATATCATAAAAGACAAAACCTTAAATGTCAAATTGCTTACTTGTCGTATCCTCTTTGTTTACATTCAAAACAACACCTTACTAAGAATGTTCAAGAAACCCCAAAGGATGAAATCCTAAAGCTTTCATACCAAGATGATATGGGCATATGGATAATACATGAACTCAGTATCATGTATAACCAAGGGATGCGTCCAAACTATAAGATGGCCTAGAAAAGTAAATGAAAGTCGATGTTTTAGCTATCCCGCGAACTAACTCTACAGATATTAATGAGAATCAACCTCTAACTACATCTAAGATGAGGTAGACCTGTCTAAAGCCAAGGCCGATTGATGCTTATTGAGGCTGAGTTGAAGCTAGAAGGATGAGAGGAAGAAAAATAACCACTCAGCAACAAGTCTGTCGTCAACCGAGTAATTGAGAGACTACATTACTGAAAGTGGGATTCACTCGGTACGGCATGGAGAGATTATTGCCGACTAACTTTAGAACTCGGTAATTATAGGATGACCTCTCTAGTGTCTTAGCCAAGCCACGCGAGCCTTCATAATTTCTTCTCGAATCTGTACACCTAATTGCCGACCCCATTCGGTTTGGATACTACTCCTTCCAAGATATGCTGAGTGACTACATGCCAACTTCCCTTGTAAAACATACAGTTTTGTATTCTTATACATGTTTTCCTTTAGTTTATTTATGAGCCCAATTCTTTAAGGGCTAAGCCTTGTACATTATTTATAGTTTTGCTACTAGAGTTTAGGACTTGCTATAAATAGCAACATTTGTAAACATTGGGAGACATATAGTGAAGAATATTCCCCATACAAAGAGTGAAACTTTCCTCTTTCGAGCAAGGCTATACTTAAGTTAGTAGAACTTATGTTTGCCAGATTATTGAGTGTTGATTAAACTCTTTAATCTTTCCTATATTCTTATCAATCTTAACCCTAAGATTATGGTAAGCCTTTCATTTAAATCGGTTAGTGAGTTGCATTTAACCTTCATTTGAAATTCAAGCGATCTTTAGTATTCGTGAGTCATATCAAACCCTATTTTGAGCCCAAACCCCTAATTGTGTTTGTGTCTTTGTACATGATATTCATACACATTCACCGTCGAAACCATCCATTTCACTTTCTATCTGTCATACCCATTCGACCCATTCTGAGTTTTCGAGATCCGCTACCGTTTTGTTCTGCAACAAAGATGACATACTGTAGAACCACACATGAACCTGAGTTAGTACCCAATATGATGCTCGATATTAGACCTAAGGTTGCTCGCTATAATTCTTGCTAAAGGGATTGATAAGAGCGAGTAAAGAAGAGCTTTCTAAGAGAAAAGACTCAAGGGTTTATTATTAATATTGAAATTCTATCTAAAACCTTATACAGGTATCCTATTTATACATAGTGGCAAAATTGTAAATAAAATGACTAAAATGATACCTTAGTAACATTCTGTAATACCCTAAGTTTTTCTAGTTAGTTCAATAATTTTAGGATCCTAGCTCCTAAATTTAGGGCGTCGGGTTATAATATCTGTTTTATTTTAAATTTCACAATAAAGTTAGAAAAGTTAGATAAAGTAATTTAAGTAAAGTCAATGTCTCAAAACAAGCTATATAAAAATATTAATTTGAGAAAAACGTCAATTTATAGCTAAAAGACAATAATTATCGAAAACGAGAAATTCGAGTTTTCAAATATTACGAGATATTAGAGATAAGTTAATTAAATTACAAAAATAATAAATGAAGTTGAATTATACATAAATACATGTATTTACATGTGATATGCATTATATGTATTAAATACATATATATAATAATAAATTATTATTAAAATAAGGTAAAATAATGGAAAATTAATAAAAAATTGCATGGATGAGTCATCAAATGATGTGTCAAGCTGGTATTAATTGGAAATAATGAGTCAACACCTAATTAACTAGAAAATGACACATGACACTTAGAAAAACGTGAAATTGATATGTGTAATTTTACTTTCTTACATGCAAAAATCCTAAAACCTATAAATAGGGCTCCAAACAACATTTACAATATTTGGTGAACTAGAGAACACAAGAACATAATTTTAGAAAATTCGAAAAAATTAGAAAAAAATTCAAAAAAATAAAAGAAAATATTAGGAAAATATAGTGAATTACAGTTCATAAAGCTATAGGCAACCTAACAAGGAGCCACTTAGGACTTAAAGTTGTGGTGGAGAGAGAAGGTGGGCCGACATAGGGTAGTGGTCGAAGGGTGGCCGGAGCACTGTGCGCTGATAAGTCAAATTTTGCTGCCTAATTTTTATTAATTCGCTAAAAATATCAAATTAGCTTAGAAAATTATGAAATTTAGTTTCCTTAGGTTATTTTACATGTAATTTCATGTGATAATTTTATTTTATTAAAATAACATTGATTTATAGTACTTGCTTAAAAACGTACCCTGTTTGGACGAATTTTAAATAAATTTTTCAAAATATTAAATAATGTTACTTCGGCCTGAAAAATTTTTTATAACACACTTATATAATGTATTAAATTTTAGTAACAATAAATTTTTAAAATCTCCATTTTTACTATTTTTTATAATTATTTTGAATAAAACTGCTAATTTTACCGAATTATTGAAATAATTAGTTTTTTATGAAATTAATAAATAAGCCATGAATGTTTAGACTTCTAGATGCTTATAATGATATTTGGAATATTTTATTTTTATCTCACTCAAAAATTTATTTATTTTCTTTAATTTTCTATAATTTCGAGCAAAAACCACTATTTTTGTAAAAATGGAAAATAGCCAATTTAGTATAATTGATGATCAATAACTAAACTACATATTTTTGTAAGTCTATAGAATTTTTCGTGAAATTAATTGGGCTTGTATACTATTTATTATGTATTTTCCTAGTATAAACTTATATATTAGCTTAATATAATAACTAGTTTATTAAATTTGTGTTAAATGAACACTTTAGGGTATAATAATTTTTGCTAGACAAGTTTGAAAAGTATAATTTTTTAAGTTTTTAGTTTAATACTAAAGCTTACTCGAGTTAATTATGGAATTAAGGTAGCGTATGGTCAAGTCGTAACACAAAAGGGTATTTTTGGATATTTGACAATATTGATTAGTCTTGACTCTTAATATATATATTAATAACACTCAAAATAACGATTGTGATGATATAAATTTTACTAAAATCAGATTATAAATGAGTAAAATACAATCAAACAAAGTTTAAAAACACGGAAATAAAAGCTTATAATAGTTCAAGTTCGACCTATACTTGATTTGAAGACTGTATCATGTTTTCATAGGTGTGATAAGTAAGGAAGGACCACGTCATGATGTATAGGATATTGCGCTATTGCTAAGCTTAGGTAAATGGATCTAACCCATGCTTGGAGTAGATATATTGCTACTCATAACACTGTGTGTCGTTTGATACTATGTTGGTTAAATATAGATATATCTTAGGTGAATTGATATGCTACTATAATGGGTACTGGTGTAGTGATTTTGAATGAAAATTACTGTATTTTGGTTAAACTGTTATATGGCTATGTTGGGTGATGATTTATGCTTATAATTGATCGTGTTAACTAAAGAAGTTGAATGATCTAACCCAATCTTCTAAGTATTCACCTAAGTAAACCTTAAGTAAGATACTAGAATTCTGCTAGGGAGAGTTCGCAATAAACAAAATCAGATCACTAGGTTAAATAAAACTTAAAGATTGATTGTACTGATTGATATTCTTGAGTTGCTATTGCATATCACAACATGGTACAAAAAGGAACCTACAGGTCAGAAATTTCAAAATGAGACTTCCAAATGATCATTGAAAAAGCATGGCTTTATGAACTCAATTTTTGGAAGCATATGGATTGCATTACCTAAACATTGTGAATATTTTGATAGTCAAATTTGGTAGACTACAGTATGTGGTCTAATTTAGCAGTGTTGCCACTTTGATTTGGTGAACTACAGTATGTAATTTAATTTTGTAAAGTTAGGGGTCCTACTCTCAAGCAGCTCCTTGTTGCCCTTTTTGGAAATGATAAACCACTGTAGTCCAATTTGGTGGGGGTCCTACTCCCAAGCAGTTCCTTGTTGCTCTAAGTTCGTAAATGTTGTATCCAGATGCCCAGATATGTCGACTAACTAGATGAGGAATTGGAGAGCATAAGATATCAGCACCGATGCATGCCATGTACATGAGCATAGCATGCTACATCATTGGCAGTAAAGGCCCGGTTAGGTGAATGCATACGTGAAGTTAAACTTGCGAGTTATGAATGAAATGTTTTAGTTGTGATATGCAATATTGTTTATCATATTGTCTATATTCTGTTGTTTGGTTTCCACTCTCACTCAGCTTCAGTAGTTAAGGAGATAAAATGTTTTATCCTTAGGTTAACTATATCGTAAAGAGCCCAACACTCAAGGGGGATATGTATACTGAGAGCGTGAGTCGGAATCAGCAACTGTTGTATGGAACATATATTAGGTCAGAGATCCTATTACTGTAAAGACGATAAAGGAAAAAGTTGGTTCATATTTTGATGTAAATATTATGTTATATACATAAGTTGTAATAAAATATCTAATTAAACTCCGATGTAGTAACCCCTTTATTATGTAAACAAAGTTGCTTTTTAATGAATAAGCAGGTTGAGTTAAGTTTTTAACAAGTATTCCTGTGCGATAGTACATCCTGTGCGATGCCGAGATGTGACACATTCCTGTATATATAAAATAAATATGAGGGTAATTTAGGAATAATGTAAGAAATAGAAAGTCCAATAACATAAGCAAAAAAAAAAGTAATCAAATGAGATATCTAAGGTGAAGATTTGATGAGCTGAGCTAATGAGCTATTAGATACCTTGAAGACTTGATCTAGATAGACCTAAAATCCTAATCAACCTAATTGAGCTAACTAATCGAGTTGAGTAGAATTGGCCGAATCGAGTAGATCTGGTTAAGCTAAGCAGGCCATGTCAAGTCGAGCATATCTAGCTTAGTCGACCTAGAAGAGTAGACTTGGAAAGGCCAACTTAATTAAGCAGGCTTATCTATCCTTAATGATTTTATCCAAGAAATGCTCATAAACAAGTCTTCTACACATGTAGAGCTTCTAAATAGGTTTTCAACATGTAGAGAATGCATGAACAGATCACTAACATAACTCGAAACTTAGAAATTGATTAGCTTGGTCCCCTGTATCGTATCACATATCATCACCACATTATCATCACGTCAACATTATTAATAATTATTATTGATAGTTGATCTTAAAGCCTAAGGCTTCGAAGGCCCATTCCTAATAGGAAGCCTAACCTGGGTACTGGAGAAGCTTCTCCGGCCTAAACAAAAAATGACTAGAGAGCCCATCCAGAATCGACCCCCTTGCTCAAGTCATACCTCGAGCACTACAAAGAGACCCTCCCATAAGCCCTTAGCCTTTAGCCTCTACATTAGGAAAGAGGAGCTCACCTCACCTTCTTAATGGTTGCATTAAGGGGGCTTTCTATATTATAAACCAGGTACTCTTCCCTTTCCCTATTCTTTTTCCCTCTCCTCATTAAATGCTGAATGAGACCAACTGCATGACCTATAGTCCAATCGCTAAACTAAGGCAGCCACCCATCATTGATAAGATATGCCCATCTCCCGAGTATCCATTAATCGATAAAAGGTAGATAGTCTTGTCTCGCACTAACAACACTACTCTCTTAGGTTCTGCATAAGCCAATTCGCTCTTATTACGTGTCTGCCCATGTTAATACCTCCTAATTTATAAATAGAGGTAAAAGTCTTTAGGTAAAGAGATTGACTCTTCTCATACTCTTAGGAACTCACTACTTTCTTTGATTACTTTACTCTCCTTATTGGCTTGAGGTCGGAGGGCCCTTATTAGCTATGCCATAGGGGGCTTTTTGCAAGTCCACCTCTACTTATTCAACGAACTACCCAAAGTTTACCTAAGAGTCATACCTATGATATCCACCATCACCATTCGACACCTACTGTACTTTGAAATTCACTAACTTGTTTAAGAGCAAAAACACAAACCTCCACCATACCTCTTAAATGGTAACGATCAACAAAACACAAACCTATTGCTACCTTTGATAGAGGTATAACCATCAGACATGGAACAAGTTAAAACAATGCTACAACAACTCATAGAAACCAATACAAAAGTCCTCCAAGAAAACCTTAACTTAAGACAACAATTGGTTGCAACCTAAAATCTAAAAGAAAAAATAAATCCGAATGATAGAGTTAACCTCGAAGACATGGCCACCGGGTTTGTGAGTTGACACAGTAGGCACCCCAAGTGTTCACCTACACTACCCCCAAACCCTATGCACTTACACGATGGTGCCTTAAATGAGCAGCATCTACTACCGGATTTACGTAAACAGCTGAACGCTAATCATTGCAAGGCATACCACTATGGTACTTGCTTGGGATCGAGCAAGTAACCCCTTCACTAGAAGCATCCTTGAAGAGACGCTTCTACAGGGCATACGTCTTCTCTATCTGAACAACTACAACGGGATAGGTAATCTAGATGACTACCTAGCACACTTCTATACGATGATGAGTCTTCATAACTTTCTTGATGCAATAATGTACAAGGCATTCCCGAGCACATTAACCACCACAATAGTTTAGTTTAACTAGCTCCTAAGAAGTTGTATTCACTCCTTCGATAACCTTACCACCAGATTCTAACAACACTTCTTGAGCAACAAAGTTTTGTACAAAGATTCTTCCAACTTATATGACATGGCTAATAACCGAATGAAACACTGGAGCGTATCTCGAGCACTTCAACCAAGTTAAATTGCTTATTCCTAAAGTGGAATCAGGAATACAACTTCTAACCATCATGTACGGCTTAGACTTGAGTAGTTTAAAGCAACGATACTGCATCTAAACAACTCTAAGGAATTTATGACTATCACTGAACAATACATAGTACAGGAAGACACAATTTGAGCCCACTTCAAAAGTGACCAACAACACATCACAGCTACAAAAGACTGCATTGGTTTCTATGGGGATTGCCTCCCTTCCTCTAAGGAATGATGGGAAAGACAAAAGTAGAAGTTTGCTAACTTTCATAGCTATACACCATTAACTAGACCCTTAAGAGAGGTATACTATGAAGTTCATGACGCTTACCATATGCTCTAGCCATCAAAGAAACACCCAAGGCCTTTACCTTTGGTAAATTTTGCAACTATTATAGAGCATGAAGCCACAACACAGACAAGTGCAAGCACTTCAAAAATGCGGTTGAAGGCCTTATGCATAGAGGCCACATCAACCACCTTATCATTTACAAGCAAAACCATCCCTGTCCCACTCAACAACCTCATACTCAAAAGCCATAGCAACAACCATAACTAAAGCAACAAAATCTATCAAAAAACACTAGTCGTAGAGGCCACCAGGGCTAAGCATAGAAAATCATTGGTAGACTAGGCTTATCAAACCTGGACTAATATACCCTACTGCAACATGAGGTACTCTTAGTTCGACCTAAAAAACCAAGAATCGATACAACTATATCCTTCACTAAAGAAGATAAAGCAGGTGTCGAATACCCACACATCGACCCCCTAGTCATTAAAGTCAAGATAGGATACTTTGATATCCCCAAAACATTTGTGGAAAATGGCAATTCGGTTGATATCCTGTTCTTCTCAGCCTACGAGTAAATGAAAGACTAACTCAATAAACAACTCTACCCATAGAAGCAGAGATTAGCAGGGTTTATAGGAAAGATAGCCTTCGAAAAGGGACTCGTCATACCACCCATTAGAATGGGTGATGACAAGCACATCACCTCATAGCTCATTGACTTCGTGGTTGTTGATCATTGGTCCCCCTACAACACCATCTTAAGGCATCTTAGCCTCAACAAATTTGATATCTGCATCATTTAGAGATGTCTCATGCTTAAGTTTCCATACCTAGAGGAACTAGTGTTGCACGCAAAGACTAAAAATTGTCTTACACCTAGCAATATCTCATATTATAAGATCATGTACATCGAGCCTACACCAAAAAATACTCCAACCCCCCAAGGAGAACCATTAAATAAACTAAGGTTATTCAATATGGCGATCACTTCGACTAAACTGCATACATAGGGATATCCCTATCCCTCAAAGAAAAGGAGGAAATGACAACCTTCTTGCACACCAGTTCAGATGTCTTCTTGGCATCTTTGGACGAGGTGCTTGGGATAGTCAACATTCCTAAGGCCACACATTACCTAAGGGTCAATCCCCACGTACAACTAGTCAAACAAAAGATATAACACTTCACACCTAAACAACAAGCCACCATAAAACAAGAAGTATAAAAACTCTTAAAAGCCAGCTTTATCAAAGAACAAAGATATCCTATTTAGCTTACTAATACGATCCTCGTAAAGAATGAAAACGACAAATGGAGAATGTGTGTCAATTACTTTGACCTAAATAAGGCAATGTCTCAAAGATTGCTTTCCTCTCTCTAAGATTGATTAGCTCGTTGACTCCACGTCAGGCTACACCAGACTAAGTTTCATGGATGCCTACTCCAGCTATAACCAAAGTTACATGGTCCTAAAGGACCAAGTCTACACCTCCTTCGTCACAGATTTTAGAAAATACTACTACAAAGTTATGTCGTTCGAACTCAAGAATGCTTGAGCCTCCTACCAACGCTTGGTAATAGCGATCTTCAAACCACAGCTCGGAAGGAACATCAAGGTTTATGTTAATGACATGATCATCAAAAGTAGGAGTAAGGTTGACCACATCACTGACCTCCATGAGACCTTTAACATATTGAGAAAGTACTAAATGAAGGTCAAACTCGGTGAGCTCCAATAAGTTCTTAGGTTACATGGTCATGGTGAGAGGTAACGAAGCTCCACCAAGATCCGAGCAACAAAGGACATGGAGGCCTTGTAAAAGATCAAAGACATCTAGCATCTCACAAGCAGGATACTTACTTTTTAATGTTTCCTCTCACGAAGCACTAATAAGTGTTTTGAGTTCTTCAAACTATTAAAGAACCTATTGGAATTCAAATGGGCACTTGAGTACGAAGCTGCTTTCAGTAGATTGAAGGAATTCCTCCACAATCCACCCATGCTTTCTAAACTAGTCCTTAAGGAAGACCTCTACTTGTACTTAGTTGTTAGCAACTGTACTCTATATGCAGTGTTCGTCCGAGTAGAGGGGCAAGAACATAAGCCAATTTACTATGTCTGCTACATCCTGCATGGCTCGAAGATTAGGTATACCCGATCGAAAAGTTTTCCCTTACTATAGTCATCGCAGCTTACAAACTTTGCCCATATTTCCAATCACACCCCATCATTGTTCTTATTGATCAACCTCTATAGACCTTCCTATAGATGTCCAACACCTCAAGGCGTATGGTTAAGTACACTTTAGAGCTTAATGCCTATAGCATTTAGTTCCATCCCTACTAAGCCATAAAAGGACATGTACTTGCAAACTTTATCACCGAGTATACCCCACCCAGTCATATTGACATAGTATAATGAACCTTCCATGTTGATAGATCTTCCAATAAAGGGAAGAGTAAGGCTAGGATTAGTCCTATAAGGCCCTTGTGGCTATACGCGCTTAAATTCGGATTCCACGTGAGCAATAACGAGGCTAAATATGAAGACCTTATTACTGGACTTTAGATCACATCATCTTTTCCTTACATCGGTGCCTCTCATCCCTAATTCACAACATCTACTCCTTGAAAGCACTGCTCAACAATTCGTACATTGTGAAAACAATAAACTACTTAGTAGAAGAAACAGAAATAAAGATAACATACTTGAGAGTAGCTATTACATCTCGGCATAGCACAAAATGCACCATCATACAAGAATACTTGTTGAAACTTAACTCAACTTACTCATTCATCAAAAGACAACATTATTTACATGATAAAGGGGTTGCTATATCGGAGTTTAGTTGGATATTTTGTTACAACTTATGTATACAACATAATATTTACATCAAAACATGAACCAGCTTTTTCCTTTGTCATCTTCATAATAATAGGATTCCTGACTTAGTATAGGTTCCTTACAAAAATCGTTGACTCTGACTCGTGCTCTCAGTATATATATATATCCCCCCTTAGTGTTGGGCCCTTCATGATGTAATTAACTTGAGGATAAAACATTTTATTCTCTTAGCTACTAAAGCTGAGTGAGAAAGGATAATAAACAACACTAAATAGACAATATGATAGATAATATTGCATATCACAACCGAAACATTCACATATCATTCGCCCAACCGAACATATACTACTAGTAATGTAGTTTGCTATACTCATGTACGTAGCATGCATTGGTACCGATATTTTATGCCCTCCAATCTTCTTCCGGTTAGTCGATATAGCTAAGCATTTATATACAACTTCAAGGAACCTTTGGGCAACAAGGAACTGCTTGGGAGTAAGATTCTTACCAAATTGGACTACATACTGTAGTTTACCATTATCAAAAATGAGCTACTTAGGAGTAGGACCCCCAACTTTGCTTTACAAAATTAGACTATACACTATAGTTCACCAAATCAAAGAGACAATATTACCAAATTAGACTACATACTATAGTCTATCAAATCAAAGAGACAACACTACCAAATTAAACCATACATTATAGTCTACCAGATTTGACTATCAAAGTAGTCACAATGTTCGGGCAATGCAATTTATATACTTCCAAAAACTGAGTTCATAAAGCCATGCTTTTTCCATGATCACTTGGAAGCCTTATTTTGAAAGTTCCGACCAATAGGTCCTTTTCATGCTATGCCATGCCATACCATAATATGTAATAACGACTCAAGTATATCAATCAATACAACTAATCTTTCAATTTTATTCAACCTAGTGATCTGATTCTAGTTTTCGAACTCTCCCTAGTGAAATTCTAGTATCTTACTTAAGGTTCACTTAGGTGAACACCTAGAAGATTAAGTTAGTAATAACTGAAATTCTCTAGTTAGTACAATCATTTGTAAGCATAAATCATCACCCATCATAGCAACATAACAATTTAACCAAGATACAGTTACTATCATTCAAAATTATCACATCAGCATCCACTATAGTAATATATCAGTTCACTCAAGATATACTCATTTTCAATCAACACAACATCAAATAGCACGCAATGTTATGAGTAATAATATATCTACTCCAAGCATAGGTTAGATCCACTTACCTAGGCTTAGTAATAGCGTAAAATCCTAAACTTCGCTACGCGGTCCTTCGTTATTTATCATACCTAAGAAAATATAATACAGACTTTAAATCAAATATGGGTCAAACCCGAACTATTATAAGCTTTCATTTTTGCGTTTTTAAACTTCATTTACCATATCTTACTCATTTCTTATTCGATTTTAGAAAACTTTATATTGTCACAATTTTTATTTTGAGTACTATTAAGATATTTCAAGAATCAAGTATATCAATATTATCAAGATCCAAAATACCCTTTTCTCATTACGACTTTACTATACGCTATCTTATCTTCGTAATTGACTTAAGTAAACTATAGTATTGAACTAAAAACACTAAAAATCACACTTTCCAAACTTATCTAGTAATCCTTAATATACCCCAATATTTTCATTTTATGTAAATTTGATAAATATTTTAACAGTATTAATTACTATATTACATATTAAGCCAATATATAAGCTTATATTAGGAAAATATGTAATAAATAGTATACGAGCCCGATTAATCTCATGAAAAATCCTATAGACTTAAAAAAATATATAGTTTAATTATCGATCATCAATTATATTAAACTAACTATTATCAATTTCTATAAAAATAATGGTTTTAGCTTAGAATTACGAATATTTAGGAAAAATAAACAAATCTATATGTAAGATAAAAATTAAATATTCCAAATATCATGATAAACATCTAGAAGTCTAAACATGTAGGGCTCATTCATTAATTTCAATAATTCAATAGAATTGGTAGTTTTATTCAAAATAATTATAAAAAATAGTAAACATGCTTAATTTCAAAATTTCTTATTACCACAATTAAATATATATATTAGATGTATTATATACAAAAATTGAGCTTGAAACAATATCATCTAATATTTATAAAAATTAGTTTAATTTTCGCTTAAACATGGCATTTTCTTAAGGAACCCATATTTACACTAATTATTTAATTAAAATAAAATTACTACATTAATCTACACCTGAAATAACCTTAGAAAACCAAATTTCATAATTAATTAACAATATTTGATATTTTTAGTAAATTAAATAAGTTACGGGTAGAAAATTAGCTCACTTAAATCGGCCACCTCCGACCACCACCTGGCCGCCGCACCTTATTGGAAGACCTCCTCCGACCATCCTTTGTTGGACCTTTAAGCCACTCTAAGTTAGGTTGTGGTTTGGTATACAAATCGCCTTAGACCTATTTTGACCCTATTTTTTTATTTTATTTTTCTAATTTTTAAAAATATTTTTTTTTATTTTTAGAGTTCCAAAGTATTGAAATTAAGTATTTGGGTCCTATTTATGGTTTTTGGAGCTTACTTAATTAAATAGAATTTGGACATATGTATGATACATGCCAATTTCCCATTTTCCCAAGTGATACGTGTCATCTCCTCATTAATCAAGTGTTAACTCATCTTTTTCAATTGATACTAGGTTGACACATCATTTGATGACTCATCCATTCAATTTTTTTTTATTAATTTTCCATTATTTTACCTAATTTTGATAATTTATTATTGTATGTATATATTTAATACATATAATGTATATCACACGTAAATACATGTATATTATGTATAATTCAAGTTTATTTATTATTTTGAAAGTTAATTAACTTATTTCTAATATCTCGCTATATCTAAAAGCACGAATCTTATGATTATCGGCTTTATCAATAAATTAATTTTTTTCTCAAATTAATATTTTTATATAGCTTATTTTGAGAAATTGACTCTACTTAAATTATTTTATCTAACTTTTCTAACTTTATTGTGAAGTTTAAAATAAAACGGATAACTTAGTCCAGCATCTTAAATTTAGTGGCTCAGATCCTAAGGTTATTGTATGGGCTCGAATTCTTAAGGTATTACAGTATCCTTGAGCCCTTCTCCCCTATCAACATTTGTTAACTCTTGGCTACCTTTCCTGACTACAATAACACCTATACTTGTCTCTTAAGTATGCAGTATCTCCCCCTTTAAATACAGTTTTATAGTCTCCATAGCATCAAATCTTGGTCCTTTCCATCAACCAATGTAAAAGACCCACTCCTTGGCCTCTTTATCTTCCTCTTTTAGATAAGTAATTGATTTCTCATGGATCGGTCTTGTCCACTTTCGTAGGAAAATCTAACTCGTAAGTTGACCTCACAACAAAAAAATTAGTACCTTTAATCATCAATCTTACCCCTCTGCCTATAAACTTAGTTAGGGACCTCCGATTCAAACAATACACCTAGCCACTAGGGTTCCCTTTTAAGTGAAAAAAGTATTGAAACAATTAAGCCATATGCCTCCTCATATGGAAGATGAACATAGCCTCAAATACTACTAGCGGTTGCTAAGTGTTCAGGTAAAGGAGCCTGAAGACACCTGAAAGTACCTAAAGACTACCAACTAAAATTCAATAAAGGGTAGGTGTAGGCCCATCTCTACTACCTTTCAATATATGTAGAATGAATGCCCATCATCATTGTAATCATATACCTACGCACCATTCTCAAGCATAAATGCCTCCTAAGCATCAGTATTCCAGTAGACCTCATTACGAACCCTCAACTACTGCTCCTCCTTATGAACATATTCCACCTCAGTAACGATGCTGTCACCTCGAGTAGTCGACAACAAAGACTCAATTGGCTCCTCCTTCTCAAGCAAATACTCACACCGAGGCCTCGCTTCTACAAAGGATCTCCTCACCTCCCATGAATAACTCATGTCTACGTCTTCATCTCCAGCTACCACTATTGACTAGGGGGAGGCTGGATGAACTTACCCCTATGGTCTGTGCTTGTTGAAGCCTCACCTACAAATAGGTTAGTTCTTGGTTATTATAGCTAATCAACCATCTCCAAAAGTTGAAAGCAAGAGAAAGAGAGGGAAAGAATGGAAATGTACGAGATCAAGGGAGGAAAGCTCTCAATGGAATTTCAATAAAATGATAGTACAAAGTAGAAAATGGATTAACCCTTAAGCCCTTATATAGGTTGGCAAAGACCATGCAAAGCATTGTTTCACAAGTAGCCATCACGCTTAACCACTTGTCATAATTCAAAGATCAATGGCTAGAGATTGATTGTTAGGTAGATTACTAAATAGGCATTTGTACGTGCAACATTAATGGCGCACATATAGCAAGAACTTCGGGTACCTTAATAGTCACATTGAGCACTTCAATAATCATATCCGATCAGAAGGGGGTCAGAGACCTAAATCGTGGGCTCATCCCAAGAAGGCCCGAGTGTATGGTCCCTACAAGCTCGTACCAACCTATAAGTATCCGACTCCATCTCTGAACACCCTAATGGTTGCCACAAATAGCTTAAAGAAAGAAAAAATAACTCAAACAAAAGATAAAACAAAAGGGTTAAGGAAGTACATACAAGCATGTAAAAGAATTTTAATTTCATTAATCATCCAAAGAATGAATTACAAAGCTTAGGGGACGATATATCAACTTCAAATAAAAGTAGATACAAGAAAATACAAAATACATTAGATTGCCCTAAGGCCCTCCTATCCTACTGCTTAGTGTTAGACATCTATCTTCGAGCTCGCAACTTCAATTTAGCTTTGTGAGGTGGTCTTCCTAACCCAATTTACGCACAATCCCTAGATGGCAAAGGATAAGGGCCCCCATTCAGGCTGGCTAGTTCGTAACTCTAACTTAGCTCTCTGTTTGCCTCGAGGAATCGTGACCAACCCAAATTGGCCTGAGTAAATGACCATAGACTTTAGAGAAACACATACATTGCACCTCCTCTATTGTCATAATCACTATAGGATAAGGTCCATTGTACGTATCTAAAACAATGACAACACACTCTTCCTACGCCATGCATGTACCATTATGGTGGCCTTGAGAAGAAGCCCCTCTCACACTTACAAGTGACTAAGGATCATCTAACCTCTTGGAATATGCATCAAAAAACCATTAGAGAGCCCATTGAAGTCATTTAGGTACTCTAAGCCATAGGAACGACCACTTCAGGTCAAGAGAACAAGCAAACTTGTATAGATCACCATGTTCTCGAGGCCTAACGGTTACACTAGGAGTCCTCTAACTGATGAAGATTAATAACCTCTGAGCAATCGAAGTTCCCCCTCTTTGGACCAAAAACATCATTACCGTCAAGAATTACCCAAACATATAATGCAGGATCCTTGACAATAATGATGCCGGCACTTAATGACTTAAAGAGGAACAATAGAGTAGAGACTAGGGGGGCAAAGTAATCCCCATACACTCCCCTGATCAATGCTCAGGAGCTACTCCCAACCTCTGAGTAACCCATTACACCCCTTAATCAATGCTCAAAAAGCCTACCAATAGGATGGAACCTAGTTTGCATGCTCTCTCCCTTAGTATGATGATTTGGGACTCACTCATTTGCTACAAGCCCTATGGAGATGAAGAGAATATGTACACTCATAATTAGCTCAAGTGGAACAAAACCATAATGATGAAGATGGTCCCCATTTCCCCTATATAGCAAAGGGGAGGGAAATCTAACTCGAACACGTATAACTAGCCAACCTATCCAATGACTGAAAGCAAGTGACAATGAAAGGTCAACATTAATGCCCATCATTATTCCAAATCACAATTTCCCCATGCATTTAATAATCATACGTGCTACGCATTTCTTAAAGTGCTAACATTGTGCGTTGGCAAAGACTAGGCATGGGAAAGGACTACTATCAACCATCACTTCTACAAGATCACCTATGATGTTCTCTCGAGCTTCTTAACAGACTGATGCACTCGTCTACCTACTGTAAAGCTAATGAGGGATTTGGCCTCCTAAGCCAAGTCTCCAATACTCCACTTGCCACTTGGGCCCTAAGGAGAGTAGGGGGGAAAATGCTGATTGCTGGTCTTGAAGCCTAAGACTTTGAAGGCCCAAGCCTAATAGGGAGCCCAACCTGGGTGCTTGAGAAGCTTCTCTAGCCTAAGTGAAAAATGACCTAGGAGGCCTTCTAGAATCGACTCCCCTGCTCAAGGTCCCTTCCAAGGGCCTTTAGCCTTTACCCTAAGAAAGAAGAGCTCGCTTTACCCCTCTCAAAGGTTGCACTAAGGGAGCTTGCTAGATTGCCAATTGGGTACCCTTCCCATTCCCTACGCTTTCTCTATTTCCTCATTAATTATTGAACGACACCTATTGCACAACCTAGAGTCCAACCACCAAACTAGGCCAACTACCCACTACTGATTGGAGAGGCCTATCTCCTAAGTATCCACTAATTAGCAGAAGGTGGATAGTCTTATCTCATACTAACACAACCACCCTCTTAAATTCCGTACTAGCCAATCCCTTCTTGCTACGTATCTGCCCAAGTTAGAACCCCCAATCTATAAATAGAGGTATAGTCTTCAGATAAAGGGATTGACTCTTCTCATACTCTTAGGAACTCACTACTTTCTTTAATTGCCTCTTTACTCTCCTTGCTAACTTGAGTGTTGAAGGCTCTCATCGGCTATGATACATGAGGCTTTTTGTAGGTCTACCTCTACTTGCAATTGACGGATCACTTGGAGTTCACCCGAGAGTCATACTTATGATATCTGCCATCACCAATTATATATAAATATTATGAATATTGTAGAGGGCTAAATTTGACTCATGGATTTCAAGCTTAGTAACAACATGGGTTTGGCTCTTTAGGCTAAGGTGACAGGACCCTGAGAGTTAAGGCCATGAAAATTCAAGATGATCAAGGGAGATTTAGCATAACGAGCTTAGAGTAGGGCATGTTAGATCAGTTTACCCGATCCAACCTTTCTTGACTTGATTCATACTAATAAGATATAAAACCCTTTATTTAGGCCTAAACTCATAAAAAAAGCCCACCTAATATCTATATATAAAAGGCTTTAATCTTAGCCATTGATCTATGCCTTAATCTAACGAATCAAATCCACCTACCATCTCCTATAAATACTTTATTCATTTCATTATTTAGATAGGAGATAAATCTCTACTGATGCCGTTACTCTGTTGGAATTCTATCTCAAAGATCAAAACATGCAAACACTTCAAGAATACCATCCCGTTCTTCACTCATTGTGGAGTTCAACACCATCGCATTTCTCTACCTACCACCTGAAGTGTTAAAGCCTACTAAGATTACCTACTCCTCCTCCCTATCCTACCTCACTTGATCATCCCCTATGTGTAAGTCAAATCATTTCCTTAATCACATATAGCGCAGTACGACACGCAACACGATACACAGCACGCACGTGATCTTTTTCAATTTGAACCTCCAACAAATTACTTGCATAATAGAAATTGGAATAAATTTTAGAATATTAAAAAAAGGAAAAAAATTTTGAAAAATTTTAAAATATAGTACCCCACATATTTTAATTAACTAAATTAATAAAAATTGAAAAAATCAAATTTTTTAAAAGAATAATTTCTTTAAAAAAAATGTTTTATGAATATGTAATGGGCTATCATCCCTCAAAAGCATGTAACTTCGTGTTTAGAAGTGGTAGTGAGTGCTCGATTATATGATCAATCTTATCACATTTCAGAATTAGTATCAGAGAGCGTTCCCACAAAAAAAAAAAATAAAGAGAGATTGACTCTTAAATAGATGTTGAATATTGTCGTGTTTCATTAGACTTCTTCCATCTTAGTGATAGCCAAAGGAGTGATAAGCTTAGGAGCATGATGCTAAAGAAACTCTAGGAACCAAAGACTCCTTGAGAGTGATAATGGCACAAAAATGTACTATTACAATTAAGAAAAAAAAAAGATATTGAAAAAGCAAAATTGGAAAAGGAAGTGGAAACCCCTTGTCTTTATTATTTGTTTTTCTTTTGTTAATTTTTTCAAATTTATTAATCTAGTTAATTAAAATATATATAGGGTCCTATTTTTTTAAATAATTTCAATTTTTTTGAAATTTTTTCTAAATTTATTTTATTTTCATTATTTAAGTTAGTTATATATAATAGTCAAATATAATTATACACATCAGCCTTCTTACCATGTAAGTAGCCAACTAAGCAAAAGTAGAGGTATAAGTATAGGGATTTTAAAAAAAAAAAATAAAAAGGATGTCGATGTAATTTAAAAGGTTCACAAGGGTGATAAATGTAATTTATCATTTTTATTAAAATGAAAAGTGCAATACATGCATATTCATACAAACATTTAATCATTTTGAAAATAAAATTATACTTAAAGTTTCCTATTGAAAGGAAAAAAAAAAAAGTAAAATAATGATCAATATGATAAGTTAAGTGTACGAAATTTTATGTCAAAATAAATTAGCATTTTTTTTATTAATTTCATGATAAATGGCAATTCATGAAATATTTTTAAAATTCAAAGCTGCATACCTCATAATAAAGAGATTTAAATTGTGATTCTTTCTTTTATTACTTACATGGTAGTTTAATATTGCTAACAGTTGGAGGACAATGGTTTTCTTTTGAAACTTCAATGTGTGCACGATTAGTGATAGAGAAGAAGTAGCCTTGTTGTTACATAAAAAGTAGTCATTTGGTTACAAAAGATTTGAGGATAATTTTGTAAAATTAAAAATATTCTGCTAAATGTAGCTGAGACAACGAGAGATACTAATAACTTTAATAATATAGATAATTGCACTTGAATGGTTGAATATGAGATTCAACATGACAAAGGATATATAAATGGAGAATTTTTATGAATTTTGCATTGAGTAAGTGGAGGTTATTGTGAATTGTAGTTTGGTTTTAGTGGCTATTAAGATGTTTTTATTCAGTTTTTTTCTTTTTTAATTTTTTTTAGCGGTTATCTATAGAAAATGTGAGTAAAAGCTAGGCATTATCTCCTGAAAATGTGTACCCCTGAAAACGTGTGCAAATGGAGCAAAGTTGGGCAGTTTCATTTGGTTTTATATTATTAAAATGAAGAAAAATATGTTCACATAAAAACACGAAATTGGTAGTGCCAGCGCCTTTATTCGTATAAATATGTTGCAGTTGCATCGCTATGTTAGCATGCTAAATGAATTTCCGGATGGCTGATGCTAACCATGTATCTTGCAGTCATCTTTCTTTAGCATTAGAGTAATTTATAGACCACAACAACTTTTCATCTTTCATTTGTAGATTTAAATAAGATAAACTTACAATTCAAATTTGCTTGAGCTCCAATTGACTATCAACGTGGACTCGAGTTTAAGTGACTTTGAATTATGTATTGGATCGAGTTCGACTTTTATAATATTCAATTTGATTAATTTGTATATCCGATCGAACTTCAATCAAACTTAAATGTCAATTAAATTCAAATGAAAATTTTTTTCTTTTATTTTTACTAAAAGATTGAAATTAAGTCTAGATATTAATTTTCATTTATTTAAAATAATATTATTTTTTAAATAATCAAGCTAAAAGTTCAATTGAATAAAAAATTAAACTTATTGAGTACTGTCGTTTCTTAGTTTTTGCCGGTAGTTGATTAAGGTTTGTACGTACTAAAATGTTGTTTCTCAATTCTTACTGATAGTTGATTAAGGTCTACACGTACGAGGCCTATAAAATAATGCACTGTAAGGGGATACCGGGGGGTTGTCCAACATGATCATTCCAATATTTAAGTCAACAATGGACTTTTGGTGGAATAGAATACTTGATGCGCAAGCTTAAAATACAGTGTTTGTAGAGAGGGTTACCGTTAGACAATGGTCTGGTATTTATAGCATAGTAGAGCCAGTAATTAGAGATCAGTTAGAAGGAGAGATCTTTTCCCAAAAGTAGTTAAGAGTGGAACTATCATGCTTGACATGTCCCTAATATTCATAACATGGATGATTTATCCTTATATCGTAGATTATGACTGTTATAGTGCTTCATGGGCTTGGGCCGTTTAAGTCTAAGGCCAAGGTCTACGGAGGTAGGCCTAAGGTAGCAAAGCTTGGTGAGTCTAGTCAAGCCTGAGGGGTCCCTACCCAAAGGGCCTTGTCAACACTTATACCCCCGATAGTCTCATTGCCAAGGAAGAGGCAAGGAGAAGGAATACATGGGCCGCTCAAGTATAACCGATTCAACTCTAAGAAGTTTGATCCGATGCCGAGATGCTGATGTAATGAGGTTACAGATTCGAAGTCATGGATGATCTGAGGTGAGAAAGCCCAAAGTGGTAACTTGTCTTAAGCAGTGGTCTACCTATCTGAAAGTGTCCAAGGTTAGGCAAGTAGGGGTGTTAAGATGCTCCAATGCTACGGACCGATCTGTTTAAACAAGGCCTAACAAGGACCAAGAAAACGTAGATGCATCATGTCTTTATAACGCTAACCAAGTACAGATCGAATGGGCCTTGAAGAAGCTTCATGTTGAAGGGACTTTCAAAATGTAACTTTTGCTCGCTTGTATTTCGTACATTAAATGCGACGTGACAAGTGTTATGTTGCAGTAGACTAGCATGCAGCTACATGCTTTTTGCCCTTTTAAAGGTAGTTGTCCAATCAAGATGCTTTCCACTTGTCTGCTAGGTAGCATTATAAGGGATTCGTGTTTATACATATCCTCATAACCACCTATACAGCTTCCTAGGTGGTTTTCCTATAAATAGGATGATTGTAAACAGAGACAGCCTTTCTGCAATCTTTTCGTTCAGTTGTTATAATTTCTACATTCGCATTCAAACTCTTAAACCTTCTTTAGAAGTTTCAATTTTTCTTTCAAGAAGCACTATCATGTCTACCAACAGAGGTGAGGCTAGCTCTTCTTCGTTGCAACTTACCTCTAGTTCAAACTCTACAAGTAGTAGTCCTCCTCAAGCATAAGAGGGCTAAGCATCATCACTAGCACAACTCAACCAACCAACAAGGATGGTTATGGAAGCATTGGATAAGGCTAGAATCATCAATGTCATCCTTAGAGACGTATACATGGATATTCCCTTGCCCCCCGCAAAGGATATATTTAACGCTCCTAGTACGGGCAAAGGACCTGACGGCCGTATAAGTAAAAGTAGGCAATTTTCCCCTAGTTAGGTCATTAACAATTTCCTCGTAAGGGCGATTCCTGGGTGGCATATTAGGCTGCTACGCATGGACAAAGGGTAGCCCTGCTATCGAGGAAGTGCTTCGCGGTTTTTGAGAAGTACTTAGAGTTTGGCCAATGCCTCCCCCTAAGTCATTTTGAGAGGGAGTTTTTCTATTACCACCACTGCAGCTCGTCATAGGTTCCTCCTAATGGGTAGAGGGTGTTGAAGGCGTTCAGAGTGCTCTACGAATACCTAGTGATAAAGGTTATTCTCGAGCTCTTCTACCACTTTTACATGTAGAAGAGCATTGGCGGGTAGCCTTACCTCTAACCGCATTCAGGAAGGAAGTTGTTCTACAGCCTCGTCGACTCAATCAAAGGTTGGCAAGATGAATACATGATGGTGGAGCTGCCCAAAGAGGCTAACTTCTTCACCAGATGGATCGATATGGTTCGTACTGGAGGTGAGAAGAGACTCGGGCTAAGCAACACCGAAGCCGTCCAAGAGATCTCGGCCTCCATGGAGCTAAGAGGTGGTTAGGAGATCAACGCTGCAGAAATCATAGAAAGGTATTTCCAACGCTCAATCTCCGTGCTCTTCCTCAGCATGAAGAAGGCTATGGTAGAGAAGTAAGTTAAAGGTATTAGTTCATTTCTACACGCCTATTTGTTATAATAATGTCGGGGTGCTTCATTTAATGCCTGTAAGATGGGAGGACCTCCTTGGTCGTACTGGTCATGACAATGTTTTGCAAATGATGGTGGTAGTTTCTTTTGATTAGTCCCTATTTTCTTTTTCTAACTTTAGATATGCATTCTTGTAAGCAAAAATTTGGTTCCTAGGATGTCTCCTCCATCCATATATGACCTGATGAGCCGGTACCAAGCGCCATCTAAGGTGGTCCAACTGACAAGAAAGGCAGCAAGACCAAAACCAGAGCTGGGAGAGATAAGCAAGGTACAGTTGAAGTCTGTGCCTCAAGGGATTCCCTTTGACATCCACAACGAGCTTATAGACATAAGGCCTTTGAGCGTAGCTTTGCTTGCTCCTACCTTCATCTAATCGTCTGAGCCTATCATCGTGGGTGATGAAGTCACAAAAGTAGATGGGCCTAACGTGTAAGTGTTGTCTCCTCCAAGGGCAGTGGAGGAAGAAGCTATGAAAGGGGCCACCCTTCTTCTAGCTGCGAGGTAGAAGTGCAACACCCCAAAGATGTCCACAAAGCCAGGTCCTGGGGTGAAGAAGCAAAGGGCCTAAGAAAGGGATCCTTTGGCCAAAGGGAAGTGGAATTGGTGGCCCTTGGCTCATCCCTACCAAAGTGTCGATGACGTAGGGGACGGGTTTTTAGATATCCTCAACAATTTTTGAAAGATGGGGTTAAGGTCGGACTCATTTCGCGAAGTGCCATACATTTCTTGGGATGAGGCACTAAAGAGGGAGGGCCTTAAGTTAGAAACGAAGAAGGCCCATAGGAAGATCCTCAGGTCAAAGTGGGAAGTCCGCATCAACAATCTAACACTGTGACACCAAACCTTGAGCTATCAGGTTGCGATGGGGTCTTATACCCCTAGCAATTGGGCTATCTTGGAGAGGATCTCCCAATAGGGCGGAGGTGATCCCTTACAAACAATAGGCCACTTGAGTATGCTGATGCGACAAGTAGGTCTTCCTTGTTGTTATGGTGTTGTATTTGTGTCTTGTACTAACTTACGGATTTCATTTTCATCTTGTAGTACTACGACTAAGTGCTCCTTAAGCTGAACAAGTCTCATGTAGCTTAAAAAGAGGTAACGAGGTTAGGGAAGAGTTGCATCGGCAAAAGAAGTACTTGCTAGAGGTAGAGGCTTCTAGTAAGAGGTACTTAACAAAATTTGCTTAAGCTAATAAGTGTTTACGCTGCTCTAGTGTGTAGGTAATGAGGCTTTAGGTGAGGCTCAAGCATGCTGAGTAGGAGAGGGCTAAGGTCGAGAGAGTGGCCCAAAAGGTCACAGAGTTGAAGGCTCAGCTAAACAATGACCAGAAGATGAGGGTTTATCTCTTTTAGAGGTTAAATAAGGAGGGCGAAGCCAAGGCCCGACTCAAAAAAGAGAATGCCAAGTTGAAGGCTTCTGTGGCCAGGCTAGAAACCGAACTGACGATGAAGGCATCCAAGTGTGAAGGCATTAAGGCTATGTTACTAGAGCTATCCGGTTTAAAGGTCACTTTGGAGTGACAAGTCAGGGAGTTGTAGGGAGAGTGGGGAGATCCTTAGCAATCTTGTCGCTAAGAAGGCGGTTGCTGACTATAGGACCACCAAGGAGTAGCTAGAGGAGTTGGAGGATTTTTCCATCAACTCTGCTTGCTTCACCAGGAGGGAAATCCTTTCCCATTATCTGGACTTGGACCTAAGCTTCCTCGACTTCCTAGACTCCCCCACTTTCATTAAGAAGAGGGAAGCCCTAGCACAGGAAAAAGAGTCCACCTAGGCAGCCAACAAAGATGCAAGCGTGTCCTCTAATGCAGAGGCAAGGCAAGGCGACTCTATATTCAGCTTAGTCGTAACAACCCAACAAGAGGCTACCTCAAAAGCTATCCTTGGGGAAGATCTAATTGGGGGGAGGGGGTCCTACCGTTCTTGGTTCACATCTCTTAAGCCCCCCTCCAGCTTAAGGCCAACCATCTAAAGTGTTTATGGATCAACAATCGAAACAGATAGACACTATAAATTTTTCAAAGTTATCAGAATTAGTTGATCCTAGGCGATAGCAAAGTTCATTCTTTTTTTTTTTTAACTTACTATAATTATGGCCGGAATGCTGGCCTTTGCTCTGTAAGTAAACATCCATGGAAGAAATAAATGACTATTTTTTGAACATCCTTTGCTACTCTCTATATCTCTTTAAATTTTGTTGACTTGAAGGGGTCAGGTCAGTGGTATTTTGACCTGCTCAGTTCGTGGGAGTTCCTTTATACAAGGGTTGTTTCCCCCTACCGAGGTTACCCTGAGGGGGTCAGGTTAGTGGTATTCCAACTTGCCTGGTTCATGAGAGTTCCTTTATGCAAGGGGTGTTTCCCCCTACCGAAGTTACCTTAAGGTGGTCAAATTGGTGGTGTTTCGACTTGTCTAGTTAGTGGGAGTTCCTCGTTGCAAGAGGTGTTTCCCCTTGTCGAGGTTACCTATGGAGGTTAGGTCAGTAGTGTCCCGATCTGCTCAGTTTGTAGGAGTTCCTCTGTACAAGGGTTGTTTCCCCTTACCATGGCTACCCTAAAGGGGTCAAGTTGGTGGCATTCCAACCTACCTAGGTAGCTATTCATGCACCTTTTTCAAAGGCTCGTAAGGCAACATAAACGAAGGGAGAAAGAAGTAGGCAATCAATTGAGAACTTTTATTTTGACATAATTGAGAGAAAAACTATACATAATGAATTTCTAATCAAAATAGAGACATAGATTATAGGTGTTCCATGTATGTAAGTAAAGCTCACCATCCAATCTCTCCAGCCTGTATGCTCCATTGCTCAGTTTCTCCCTGACTCTGACTGAGTCTTCCCAATTAAGGGCCAGCTTGCCCTACCCTTCACATAAACCAATGGTCTCCAATTTTCAATACACTAGGTTACTAACCTTAAATTCCTTCTATCAAACCTTATGATCATAATACTGGGCGACCCGATTTTGTTATGCAGTAACTTGAGCAGCAGCAAGGTCTCTAATTTCCTCAATTGTATTGACGCTTGCCTGCAGCAATGAGTCATTTAGGGTAGTGTCAAAACTTCGAGTCCAAATATTAGGGAGCTTAAGTTTAAAAGGGAGGACTACTTATGACCCGAAAGCCAAACGGAAGGGGGTTTTGCCTGTTAAAGTGCAATGCGTAGTTTTGTACCCCCACAAGATATTAGGTAACTCGTCGGCCTAAGCACTGTAAGATTGGTCTACTTGCTTCTTCAGGCTATCTAAAATGACCTGATTAGTTGCCTCCACTTGTCCGTTTGATTTGGGGTGGGCAACCGAGGTGAAGTGCGGGGCGATGTAGTGCTTAGCGTAGAACTCCCTGAACTTAGTGTTGTCAAATTGTTGGCCGTTGCCTATGATTAGTGCATGGGGGACTCTAAACCAAGAGAGAATGTTGTTTTTGATAAATGACTCTATACTCCTCTCTGTAATTCTGGCTACAACTTTAGCCTCTACCGACTTCGTGAAGTAGTCCATGGCGATAATTATGAACTGTTATCCTCTTGATGCTTTCGAGAAGACGCTAAGGATATCGATCCCCTATTGGGCAAATAGCTATAAGCTCATCAGGGGTTGGAGTGCGATGCTTAAGGCATGACTGATTAGGGCGTGCTTTTGGCAACGCAAGCACTTATAGGCTATGGCCTTTGTGTCCTTCCTCATGGTAGGCTAGTAATATCTAAGCCATAGTGCCTAAAGGTATAGGGCTTGGGACTGGATATGATTGCTGCACACTCCAGCATGTAGCTCTTCTATGATACGCAGCCCTTCCCTTTCTCAAAGATACTGGAGCAAAGGGAAGCTAATTCCCCTGCGATATAAGATGCCATCAATCAGCATACAATTGGTAATGTGGTACTGAAGCTTCTTCAACTCCCTTCTATCCTTCAGCAATGTACCCTCCTCCAAGTAGCTCTGGATGGGATCCATTTAGCTTGGCTTTGGTGCCACCATGGTCGATTCCAAAATTTCAGTCGAGCTTAGAGCTATGCTTTTTTCCGGTAGATACTCTATGAAGATCTTGCTATCGTTTATCTTGAGCTTCCGTATGTCAACGAAGACTAGCTTGGATAGCCAGTCCATTGCGAAATTTTCTAATCGGGGGATCTTCATGATGTCTTAGGAAGGGAACTTCACCAGGAGGCTCTTCACTTTCTGGAGGTACCTTGCCATAATGTCATCTTTGGCTTCATATTCACCTCGGACTTGCTAGACGACTAGCATGGAGTCCAAGAAGATTCGTAGCCACTCCACACCAATCTCTTTGGCTAGTTTGAGGCTAGTGATGAGTGCCTAATATTCGGATTCATTGTTATTAGAATCGAATCCGAACTTGAGGGCGTAGCAGATGGTGACCTAATGTGGGTTGGTTAGAACCAAGCCCACGCCTCCACCCCCCGAGGTGGAGGAGTCGTCTACATGGAGAGTCCACATCGATCTATAATTTCCTAATGGTGCTTCATCCTCTCTTGTGTATTTTGCCACGAAGTCAACTAACACTTGTGCCTTGTAAGCCATTTGTGGCTGGTATTAGATTCTATACGTACTTAACTCCATCGTGTACTTCATCATCTATCCTGACATATCAGGCTTTTGTAGCATGGTGCACAGTGGTTGATCCATTAGTACGATCACTTGGTGTGCCTAGAAGTAGGGCCTCAGTCGATGGGTAGTGATGACGATGACTCGCAGGAATTTTTCTGCTCGGGTATACTTGACCTCAGGCCTATAAAGTATATGATTGACATAATAAACTAGTATGTGTTTTCTTCCCTCTGCTCTAACTAGTACAGAGGAGAGTGCCCGATCACTGATGGCCAAGTATAAGAACAAGTCCTCCCTTATGACAGGCTTGAAGAGGACCGATGGATAGGTAAGGAAGTCCTAGAGCTGTTAAAAAGCAATGGCACACTTCGAAGTCCATTCAAAACCCTTGGGATTTTTAAAGATTTTGAAGAACTCAATACACCTATCTGTACTTTTCAAAATGACTTTGCTCAGGGTAGCCACCATGCTAATGAGCTTTTGTACATCTCGGACTGATGTTAAAGGCTTTATTCCCCTGATGGCTGTAATCTTCTCAAGGTTGGCCTCAATACCTCTTTAGGTGACTAGAAATTCGAAGAATTTGCCAAAGCCGATGCCAAAGATGCACTTTTGGGGATTCAGCTTCATGTCGTGTGTACGCATTCAGTTAAAGGCTTCCTGGAGATCCTTCACATGATTGATCGACTTTTGGCTCTTGACAATTATGTCATCAACATATACCTCCATATTGTGCCCAATCTGAAGCTTAAACAATTTCATCACCATTAACCGATATATGGCCCCAACATTTTTCAGTCTGAATGGCATTACAGTGTAGCAATATGTACAGTAATCAATGACGAAGGAGGTATGGACTTCATCCTTCTGGTCCATTTTGATTTGGTTATATCCCGAGAAGTCGTCTATAAAGCTTAATAAGGCATGTCCTGACATAGAGTCAACAAGTTGGTCGATTTTAGGGAAGGGGAAACAATCTTTAGGGTAGGCTTTATTGAGGTCGGTATAATCGATACACATGCGCCACTTCCCATTCTTCTTCTTAACCAGTACTACGTTCACCAGGCATATTAGGTACTTTTCCTCCCTTACAAAGCCGGCTTTGAGCAACTTCTGCACTTCCTTCTCTATTGCAGCCTGTCATTCTGGGGTGAAATTCCTCTTTTCTTGTTTGACAAGCCGCATTATGATGTCGATGTTGAGGTTATAGGTCGTCAAGTTAGGAGAGATTCTAGGTATGTCCAATGCTAACCAAGCGAACCTATCCGAATTTGCCCATAGGAGGGCAATGATTTCATCCTTCACTTCGACTGATGTCTCAATCTCAACTTTTGTAGTTTGGTCGAGAAAGGTGCTGATCTGGACATCTTCTGTTTTTTCTTCGAGCTCGCCCCTCTTGGCCAGTCTCTCCTATAGGCCCATCTTTAAGGCAAAGACGCCATCACCTTTGGTCGCCCTGACATATAGCTCTTGTGAGAGCTTCTAATCATACCCGCATACTCCTACCCCAGTAGGCGTTTAGAATTTAGCCTTTACATGTAGGGAAGATGTGATCATTCCAAATGCGTTTAGGCTTAGTCTGCCCAAGAACACATTATAAGGGGAAGGACAGTCGATCATAATGAACTCCACGGGTTGTTATGCTACATGGTCATCATTGCCAAGTTCCATGTCTAGCATGATGATGCCCTTAGCTCTAATCGTGTTACCGTTGAAGTCGATTAGATTATAGTGGTATGGCTTCATCTTTACTGGCAGCTTCTTCCTCATACTGTCATATGTATGGAGGAAGAGTATATCAATAGAGTTGTTAGTGTCCACTATAATCTTTAAGACCTCAAATTTTAAAATCCTCACCTCAATTATCAAGGCGTCTTAGTCGAGAGTATCGACCCCTTCAAGGTCAACATCAGAGAAGGAGATGGAAGTGTCTAACTTTTGTCTCTTCTTTCTCACCATTAGTACCTCTGATTGGGCGTTAACCGAGTTGCTAGTACTCGATCGGCTCCTAAGGTGCGAGCCCCTCATAATTAAATTTATGACACCATTGGGGGCGTGATCATTACGACGATCATTATTCTGCTCTACTCGGGCATCTTCGATGCATCGCTTTCTAGGTGCCCTATCAGTGTTATCGTCTGAACAGTCGTCGTTCCTCCGATAGGCTACATATTCATTGAAGAAACCATGTTGAATGGCATATTCGATGGTGTTCTTCAATTGGAAGCACTCTTCAGTTATATGGCCGTAATTGTCATAGAACCGATAGTATTTATCAGAGTTCCAACAACTAAGGTTTCCCCGCATTTTCTGTAGCTTCTACAGCAAGTTTCGGTGCTTCACTTCGGAATAGATGTCAGTTATGGGTCTATTCAGAGGTGTGTACTAGCTGTAAATGGGAGGGGGGAGAGGGTTACGCTTTACTTGACACTTCTTCTTCTTAGTGCTCTCCTCTTCTGGCCTACTCGGCATCCTTCCGCTGAGGCGATCCTTTATGGACAATTTCTCCTTGTCTTGCTTTCAACTTGACCTTTCTCAATCAACATCGTGCCTGGCACGAATGTTATCTTCTTGGTCGATGTACTTCTAGGCTTTATTCTAGAAGTCAGCCAAGGTCTTTGGCTTGCTCTTCACAAGCGATTAAAAGAAATCTCTCGAAGGTCTAATACTAAGCTATGTGGCATGGATAGCGACTCCCTCGTCTAGCTAAGAGATCTTGACCACAGCATTATTGAACCGGGCCTTGTAGTCACATAGGGACTCACCTTAGCCCTGCCTTACCAGGTACTAAGACAATGTGTCCTTGGATAGGGGCTTATTAGCCTTGAAATGGAGGCTGAACTTCCTAGCAAGCTCATCGAAGGAGTTGATCAAATTGTCAGGAAAGTGATTAAACCATGTTCGTGCTACCTTCCTTAGCATGCTTAGGAAGGCTTTGCATAATATGGCATTACTATGATTGTAAAGGTTCATAAGGTTGTAAAAGTGGTGGAGATGGTCATTGGGGTCGCCTGTGCCATCATATTAGTTTAGGGACAGAAGTTTGTCATTAGGAAGGCAACACTTCATCTTGGACACCCCTAATAAAGGGGGTCTTATTGCTGGTGATCAACCCGGTGTTACTAGTAGGCTTGCTCCCCTACTACTCGGAGAGTCGCCTTACCATTACACAAAACTCATTCAGGTCAAAGTCGTCCGTCGAGTGAGCTCGTTATGCAGTTAAATGAGCTTAAACTCCTTGTGAGTCGGCTTCCTATTCATTACTAGCCAGAGCTTAGTTGTTGGTAGTTGTAGACGTTGTTGGTTGCTGCCGTAACGGTGGATCGAGTTGCTAATCCCTTCCATTCTGCTGTTGCTACTAGATGTTGTTCTGTCTATTACGAGCATCTAAAGCTTCAAGGTGATGAGTTTGTATGCTACGACACTCTACCTCGTCTAGGTGAGTACAGAGCTCCCTGTTTTGCTCAGCATACTGCTCTGCCATATGTGCTCCAAGCATTTTTCCAGCATAGCTCTTGGGAGGGATTGGTTGCCCCCCTAGATTAGTTATTCATCAATTGTTGATTTCCTTACTCCTTACGCTGAGACACAACATAGAAAGGCTTGCTGCAAATTATGTATTTGGTGTCTTTAGGATTTCAAGTGCAGGGATTTAACTTCCCACAGATGGCGCCAAATGTCGTTTCTTAATTCTTGTCGATAATTGATTAAAATTTGCACATACTGAGCCTGCAAAACAATGTACTGTGAGGAAACGCTGAAAGGTTATTCAACGTGACCACTTCTATTTTTAAATTAGCAATATGCTTTTAGTGAAATATAGTACATGATGTGCAGGCTTAGAATGTAAAGTTTATAAAAAGGATTACTGTTGGATAATGATTTTATATTTATAGCGGAGTGAAGCTGACAGTTAGAGATCAATTGGAGAAAGACATCTTCTCCTAAAAGTAGAAGAGAATGGAACTATCATGCCGGACATGTCTCTGATATTCAGGACATAGTCGATTTATCCTTATCTCGTGAATTATAACTGTTACAATGCTCCATGGGCTTAAACTGTTCAAGTCTAGGGTCAAGGTCTATGAAAATAGATCTAAGGTGGCAAAATTTGATAAGTCTGGTTAGACTTGAGTAGCCCCTACTTAAAGGGCCCTGTCAATAAGTATCACATTAAATCAAACTAAAATTATAATTAAAAGCTAGGATTTGAATCAAATAAGAACTTCATTCCAATGTGTTACGTCTCGCAGCTCATTTATGATCCTACTTGCATCTACGAAAGTCTTGAATTAATTTGGGATATAAAACCATATCCTTAGACGATGACAACTGGGAATAACAAACGATCCGTGAATCGCAGACAAACCGAGAAAACGCGTCATGGAGTTGGAGTAATGAGCAATCTTCAACTTAATTATGTGCATTAAAGGGGTCCACAAACTTCTTAAGATAGGCTCAACAGAAAATAAAAATTCCACCGGCAATAACCCACCAAAATGACAATAAACCCCTTCAATCCCTTCCTATTCTCGTTGGAATGCCATCGTTTTGCAGGCGAAACTTAGCACTGCCTTCCTCCGCTGCGCACGTACATAACTAACCCTAGTCAACTCGGATTCCGAAAACTAAAATTTTTCCTCCCCCTTTTTTGATTTTTAATTCACAAGATTGTAGTTATCTCTCCTTTTAAATCATATTAGGACCTTGTGCAATTTCACAGCTTTAATCTCATTTCATCCGATCACTTTATAGATCAAAGCGTTAATAAACAATAAACATCGATCATATTCTAACAATCTTCGCCGCCTTCACCAACGGATTCTCCTTTGCGACGGCCTCCCGTCCTGCGGCCTTGTAATCGTAGCTGCAATCATGCCGATCCGAGTACCGGTGCTCACCACAGAAGAGCTCTCCGCATCGGCATCTGAATCCAGTCAAACCGACCTTCTTCCTGCATCCGAAGCACCGATTCACCACTCTCTTTGTTACCGTTGACTCCGTCACTCGCGTAGACAGGCATTCCGGCGCCGACAGTTTAAAGTTCTGCTCTGTGGAGCACGAAGAAGGATCGGGCGAGCTGCATCGGAGAGTCATCGCAGCGATGGAGCTCGCGGCAGCAGTAGCAGCGGTGGTGGTTGTGGTCGCGCTGTTGTTGTTGCTGCCGCATAAAGTTAACTTGTCAGCGGGTACAGCGAACTCGGCCTCCTCTTTTTCAGTTCTATGAGCCATTTGCAGCGATCGTGATCCGATATAGTGAATAAATTGAATATCTGGTAATAGTTCGATGAGAGAAAGAGAGAGTCGTGAGTGCGTTGTGTGCGTGTTTAGATTGAAGAAATGGCGTGGTGGAGGGGGGTATTTGAAGGGAAGCTTGTCGGTAAAATGTCCATTAAATTTGCGCGTAAGGAGACTACCTTTTTTTTATCTCTTTCTCCCGTGAATGGACAGAAATACCCTCCTGTCTTTTGGGTCTCGATCTCATCTTCAGGATGGATACAGGAGAGACGTGTTGGCGTTCGTAATTGATGTTGGGCCGTTGGATTGCTCCCCGTCCTGGTCATGGAAACGGTCCGCGTTTTGTATGTGTATTAGTCAAATTGTGTAAATAATGAAATGTGCGGCCAGATATTTCTGCACGAGACCTTTAAGCCTTTAAAATGCAATTTTTTTTTTTTTTTTGAAAAAAAAAATACAATTTCAATCTTTCCACAATCTCACTACTTTTTTCGAACATGTTTATGTAGATGATTTTTTCCATTCTTGTTGGGTTTTCATTCATATTTTCTCGATTATGTATCATTATATGTAATAAAATAATAAAATATAAAATTATATAATTTGACTGCGCAGGAAAATGAGGTTAAGTAACAAATATATGATAAGTAAAGTATGAAGTCATACCTCTCCCAAAATTTGCAACTGGAAACTATCTCATGATATTGTAGAAATACCCTAAAACCTATATGTTATAGAATTTGGAGGGTATATGATATCTTGTAAATTTTTCTATTGTAATTATATAATATTAAAATTGTAAGGTAAATTTTCAACAACTAAACCTATTATTATTTTTTCTAATTTTCTATTTATTCAAATTGTACTAAAACACACCCTAATAAATTAAAATCTATGATGCCGAAGAGCATTCGCAAGGAAATAACGTGCAATATATCGATGAATAACGGAAACAATTACCAAAGTTCAAGTGAAAAATTAGAGAATGCATTAAAATCTATGATATTAAAGAATAGTCTCAACGAAGTAACAAGCAATAACTCAATAAATAATAAAAATAATACAAATTGAAATATTTAAAAGAATCTAAATTCGTAACAAGAATCTAAATCTCAAAGTTACAACTAATAAGAGAAGTGAATAAAAATATTCAAATAAAAAATAAAATTCAATTTATATGAGAAGTTAGCATATGTAATTTCTTGTGCCAATAAATGAGTATTGAGTAGATGTAGAGTTAGTATAGGGGGAAAAAAGCAGAGATAAGAGAGGTAGGAAAAAAATAGTAAAGGTAAGGCTAACAATAAGGGAAAAAAAAAATGAGACTATAAAGATAGAATATGAAAACATATAAATGACACAATAAAAAGGTGCAAAAAGATGAAGTAGTAAATACTTTAGGAAGAGCAAATTGATAGGAAGATGGCAAGAGTAAGAAAGTGTGCATGGATAGATTATAGATGGAAAAACCACTCCTATCTATAGTGGAGATCTAAAGATAATTAAGAAAATTACGATAAGGACAAATTCAATTAGAAAAGGAAAGTGTATGTTTTGTTTATACGGATCTTGAGAAATTTGAGGGTATAGTTTAGCTAGTTGACTTTTCTTTTTTGGTGTTAGTCTTTATTTCTTGAGTCTTTAGAGAGAGCTTAATCAAGGGTTTTAGTAGCTTTAAACAAGTCGATCATGGGCCCAACAAGTCAGTATAGGGCTAAAGAACCTATATCTAAAATATTCTATCAACAAAATGTCCATAAAAATAGAGTTTCTTAACATGGTGCGTTATCATAAGAAACCCATCTTTAAGAATTTATATCATTAGAGCCTTTTTAAGATAAATTCTTTTTGCATTATTCATGTAATAGTAAAATTATTATGTTATTGTAACACCTTAAAACAATATAAAGGTAAGTTGCTTATATAAGAACCTTATTGGTCTAGAGTTCTTGAAAGAGTCATCATTTTCAAGTTAGTTTTAAATCTTAAATCTTAATCAAAGTTTCAATAAAAAAGTTAGACATAAGTAATCTTATAGGCTTACAATCAATTTATTGTTTTATTTTGTAATACCATAGAGACTATGAGGTTGTTAAAAGTGTTGATATTGAGGTTATTAATTTGCGGTTGGCTATTATATAGAAGATTTTAGAGTAGTCTTTAGATGATTTAAGATAACTTGTAAGGACATAGAGATTTTAGGTAGTTTTTGGACGCCTTAGGATAACTTGCAAGGATAAAAACTTGACTAAGGTATGTTGAATCCCAACAAGAAGTGATGAAATATAGTGTAAAAAAACCCAAAATGGTTGACCACATTAGAAAGTGGTTGAAATACTTACCAATATGATCGCTTGGACTGTAAAGTAGCCAATAACATAGGGGTTAAGAGGAAAAGTGGTTAACTACTATAAGGACCATAAGGGGAGCTGAATAGTATTACTTAGAATTTCCATATTACGTATGCACCTATGATAAGAAAATCACCTTGAGTCTAAATATCAAAGATTGCAAGACTCTAAATAGTTAATCACTAGGGTTTTCAATTTTAGTTCATTAACCCATTGTATAATATAAATAATTATGGATATCCATTATTCCATAGTTTCTCAAGACCGTAAAGAATCAATATCCCCTATCAAAACAGTGAAATAAGATGGGCAATTCCAAAAAATTCTAAACTTACTAAAGATATTAAACTTAATTGAGATATTAGTCATTTTCTAGAGCATTTTGAATTAACTACACAAGCTTTTCATCATACTTATTCAATGGTAGCACTCTACACTCAGTTCCTATCACTGTACCAACTATTGATCAAGTTGCAAGAAAAAGAACTGTTGGAGTGTAAGCTTATACTTAGTGAGATAAATCCCCTCGTTAATACTACATGACAAAAATTTATTTAATGCACAACATATGAATGCATGATAAATCAATATGCCGAACAATACATACAGTGACCTATGAACTGCATGTAACTCAGAATTACACTTCCTGTAGTTGGGGTTAGAGATAATTAACCGACTCAAACTAAAATCTAAGTTTTAGCCCTAGGGTTTTATTTCATTTGCACTATTGTGCTTAAGCTAAAACAAAACTATATATATATATATATATTTTTTCTTTATTGAATAGCAAATCATATTTTCAAAATCTCAAGTTTAATGGTATGGTGACCTTCGCAATCCACAAACATACGTCCTAAGCAGAAGCTATAAGACATTGCCCCTCGCCAATGGTTGGTGTAAACCTTACTTTTAGCAAGCCTATGATTTGACTAAGAGCACTTCCCGAACGTTACCAAGGATCAACTAAACTAAGAACTCAAGTTTACAATTAGAAACGAACTTATTTTTCCAATTCAAAAGCTTATTATCAATAAAACCCAAACTTGAAAAACTGTGAACTCTAAGGTCACTGAAAACCTTAAGCCCTAAAACAATTAAGGACTTTTAACCTTAAGTGACTAATTGATAATTTAATTTGAATGATTTCATTCAATTCTAGAAAATTTCATAAGAATCGAATCATAATCTAGAAAACAATTTAGGAAATAAATCTTAAAAACAATTCTTAATAAGACAATGCCCTTATCTTCATGCCTAAGCCTTACATATAAATAAATAGACCAACAAATCACCATAAATAACTTATCAATTGGAGTTATTTATCAATTAATAACTTATCTAAAATCTAGTGATAAGATACTTTCCTTATCACTATCACTACTTCACTTATACTATATATGGACAAATTATCATAAGATTTCACATGCTTAACTTTAATAAATGAGATGAGACGAGACAAGACAAGACAATTCCATACCCCAAAAGGATATTATATAGTTGGTTTGTACAAGTTAGTAAGGGAGGCCATACTCTTATCTTTCATCCATCAATCACTTTATCTTACACTCCACTATTCACCTCTTAATGCTTACATAATCAATAATTACAATTGTTGATTTTTGCGTATACTACAAGACAACAAAATCAAGCTTCTTAAACACACAATCACCCCTATTCCCAACCGGCCACTCTTTCATCATTTTCTCTCACTTTCAATTTCATTTTCACTTCTTTTTTCTCTCACTTAAAACCAACCTAAAAGTGGAAACATAAATACCCTACAAATCTTTCACTTTGCCACCACTTTCAAGCACACCCACACTTACAGCACACTCAATTTCTTCTTATGTCTTTCTTTTCCAACATTCAAAGCTTCTTTAAGACCTTTAAAATACTCCCCAAACTCTACTTCAAAGGACCATAACTCGGGTTTCAAAAAGGTGCAAGAAGGAGAAAGTAAGATAAAGAGCATAAGTAGAACCTTAGTACACAACTACCATACTTTTACTTTGTGGACGAGTCAGTGTTTCTTTATGTTAGTAGAATAGTATTCATGTTAGGAGACTATGATTTCTTGAAGATATGAGTATGAGTATGATTATAAGTTAGTATAATATATAAGACTATTCTAAGAAACAAACTCATGAAACTCTTACATGAAGTTAAAATATGAGTATGTAAAGTTAGTGTTTCGTAGAGATACTTGTTTAATACTTTGAATAGAAGATTTTAAGTTGAAAGAATCTTGAAATGAGAACTTGAATGGAAAAGAAACATGCCGGACATGAAGATTCAAAGGTCATTTCGGTGTTGATTATACTTCTATTAAGTTAAACATGCTCAAATCTAAACTTAAGTTAAGGAAAAATCTATCACATGAAGTTTTATGAGGAAACCAACTTTGTAAAACATGAACTATGATATGGAAGTTGTAATAAGTATGAGATCTACTATTTTCATGAAAAGTATGGGTCAAATAATCCACTTATGGGAAAGAATTCAAGTTAAGATTCAAATATAAGTAGCTTAAGTTTATAATCTAATATCTAGACTTAAGAAAATGATGAAACAAGTTGGAAGACCAAGTTAGAAACCCTCATACTCAAATCGACCAGATCTAGAACATCTTTAAAAGACACTTAAAAATATAATAAAAGTAAGTAAACAAAGTAAGAAGACCAACCAAGGCAAGTTTGATAAGTGTATTAAGTCTAAAACTCAAAACTGAACTTAAAACTTTCAAAACAAACCTCAAACGTCAAGTTGAACCACCCTTAGGTTTTTAATCAACAACTTGACACGTTAATAAGAGTTGTGTTAAGACTTTCAAGAAGCCCACAAGGCACTTCCTAAGCCCAAGGAAGTGACCATCTTTGAATTGAATAAAAAACAAGTCTATTCAACGACTTAAGCCCACTTAAGAGCCCAAGAAGTGGTTGATAACCTTAGGAGTGTAAATCAAAGTTGTAAATATGACCTTAAGGAGTATTTTGAGCCTAGAATGAAATCTTAAGCCTAAGCCTAAAGGAGTTCCCAAGTTACCAAAGAGCCCATTAACTAAACAAAACCCAAAAGCACTCCAAATCATGAGGACCATTACTGTTCTGACCTATGGATAGATTTACGTACCTTATCTCAAAAATCTAACATCACCATGCTAAAGTGCACTCGAAAACGATGAAGATTGACTATAAGATCATAAAAATTGGATTTAAAATGAGAAAGTTATATGCGATTAAAGTTATATGCGATTGAACCTTTAAGTAAAATTGGGAAAATTATGAAAACTAGTCAAGAGCATAACTTAAGGGGTTTTAGCTTAGTTTCCTAAGTTTTATTTCAATCCCTTATAGTATTATGATTTCAATTACCAGGGAACCCCGCGTTCGGAGATGACCTGCCTCCGAACTACTTTAACTAACCCATATGGCGGAGTGAATAAATTCTCAATGACTCTTTACTTGATTTTGCTTGTAGAATAGATGCACCTAAACCTATATATATAAATTTGGATGTTTGTGGGATATAGGAAATGCATGTATATGAATTTGTGAACTAAATGCTATGGCTTGTTAATTATATAATAATGGGAATTGTTGTGATGATTTATACTTGCAATTGTATAGAATGAAATTATCTGATTACCTTAAAAATAAGGTTAACCACTTATACGATTAAGAAATTAAATGGATCATGCATTCCCCATAATTATATTCAGATAACACCGACTACCGCTTCACGTAGAAGGTGGGAAGGGACTCATAGGAGGAAGGCTTCTTGTAGAATTAGACACTAGCTATGTCATCATTTTATTGAGTCTCTATCCTAAGCTGATGGAGTTATTAGGCGTCAAGAGATGTTAACCACTAACGAGGGGCCATATCTTATGGCTTCTGCTTAAGGTGTGTGTTTATGGATTGCGGAGGTCACCACACCGCTAAACTTGGGATTTAAAAACTATGATTTGTTATTTAGTAAAGAAAAAAAAATATATATATATATATATAGTTTTGTTTTGGTTTAAGCCCACTAGTTCAAATGAAATAAAACCCAAGGTCTAGAACCTAGATTTTGATTTGGGTCAATTAATTATCTCCAAACCCTGACTATAGGGGGCGTAATTCTAAGTTGTATGTAGTTCTTAAGCCACTATATGCGTTGTTTGGCATACTAATGGTTTATGCATTCATATGATTGTACATCTAATAAATTTTTGTTATGCGGTACTGACGAAGGTATTTATCTTACTAAGCTTAAGCTTATACCCCAATAGATTCCTTTTGTTGCAAGAAGACCTCTTCACTAATCCAAGTCAAGGCATACCCGTGGTGAGTCTCGCGTAGAGACGGGTTAGAGTGATCAAGGAGCATAAAGGAGATTTTGTAAAAGCTTTTATAGATAGTTATTTACCTTTATTTTATTCATAACATAGTTTAAAGGAGATTTTGTAACAGCTTTTGTAGATAGTTATTTACCTTTATTTTATTCATAACATAGTTTAAAGTTATAATGTAGTTCCTATTATGAACTGTATTTGTTTGTAATATTCTTTTGGTATGGAATGTAATGAGTCTATACGTTTACTTGATTAATGTATATCTTAAAAAGTTAATTTTAACAAATTGCTCTATATTTCTTATTTATAGGCTTGGTGGTAACGTATAATAAAAGGAGCCTTATATATCATATGAAAGGCCTGTAATCAGCAAGGGAGTTGATAGTAGACCTTTGTATAATACATGGTAATCTATCATGACAACGACATTATTGGGTCGTGATAGTTGGAGTCTCTCAACGCCTAGTAAACCTATCAGTTTAGGATAGAGACTCAATAAAAACAATAGTGTAGCTAATGCCTAATCCTATAAGAGGCCTTCCTCCTATGAGTCTCTTCCCATCTTCTACGTGAAGTGGCAGTCGGTGTCATCTGAATGTAATTATAGGGAATATATTATTTATTGAATTTTTTAATCATATAAGTGATTAATCTAGTTTTCATGGTGATCAAACAATTTCATTTCATACAATCGTATGTATGAGTTATTACAAACAATTTTCATTATTATGTGATTAACAAGTCATAACATTCAATCATAAATTCAGACACATGCATTTCCCATATCCCATAAGCATCCAATTTCCATATATAAGTTTAGGTGAATCTATTCTACAAGCAAAATCAAGTAAAAAGTCATCAAGAATTTACTCACTCAGCCATGCAAGTCAATTGAAGTAGTTCGGGGATAAGTCGTCTCCAAAAGCTAGGTCCCCTAGACATTGCAAATATGATACTATAAGGATTTGAAACAAAACTTACAAAACTAAGCTAAAACTCTTTAAGTTATACTTTTGACTTGATATTATAATTTTTCCTGATTTTTACT
The DNA here is from genome assembly GCA_024138015.1 of Lumnitzera littorea. Lineage (NCBI taxonomy): Eukaryota > Viridiplantae > Streptophyta > Magnoliopsida > Myrtales > Combretaceae > Lumnitzera > Lumnitzera littorea. The sequence goes on from JAMXBB010000005.1 coordinate 78,441,296, forward strand.
TAAAAGTTCAATCGCGTATAACTTTCTCTTTTTAAATCCGATTTTTATTATCTTATAGTCAATCTTCATCGTTTTCGAGTGTAATTTAAACGGTGATGTTAGATTTTCAAGATGAGGTATGCAAAACTGACTATAGGTTAGAACAGTAGCTATTCTCATGATTTAGAGTGCTTTTGGGTCTTGTTTGGTTAATGGGCTTTTTAATAACTTGGGAAATCCTTTGGGTTTGGTCTTAGGATCTCATTCTAGGCTTAAAATACTCCTTAAGGTCAAATTTACAACTTTAATTTACACTCCTAAGGCTAACAACCACTTCTTGGGCTCTTAAGTGGGCTTAAGTTGTCAAATAAACTTGTTTTTTATCCAAATCAAGAATAGTCACTTTCTTGGGCTTAAGGTGAGTCTTAGGGACTTCTTGAGAGTCTTAAAACAACTTTTATTGTTGGAGTAAGTTGCTGGTTAGAAATTTGATGAGAGTCCAATTTGGAGTTCAAGGCCTATTTTGGAAATTTTAGGCTCGGTTTTGAGTTTTAGGCTTAATATAATTATCATACTTGCTTTAGTTGGCCTTTTCACTTTGTTTACTTATTTTTACCATATTTTTAAGTGTATTTTAATAAGGGGATCTGGTCGTGGTGGATCTTAAGGGTTCTCGCTTGGTTTTTCAACTTATTTTATCATTTCCTTAAGTTTAGGTGTTAGATGATAAACCTAGGTTATTCATATTCAAATCTTAACTTAACTTCTCTTCCATGGGATGATTGCTTAGCTCATACTTTACCTAAAAATAATATATCTCATACTTATCACAACTTCTATATCATTGTTCATGTCTTACAAAGTTAGCTTCCTTATAAAAACTTTATGTGATGGATTTTCCTTTACTTAAGTCTAGATTTGAGTATGTTTAACTTAATAGAAGTGAAAATAACATCCAAATAACTTACAAATCCTCACATCCAGCATGCTTCCTCTTTATTCAAGTTCTCATTTCAAGATTTTATCAACTTAAAATATTTGATTCTAAGTATTAAGTAAGTATCTCTATAAAATACTAATTTTACATGCTCATATTCCAACTTTCATGTAAGGGTTTTATGAGTTTTCTTCTTAGGGTAGTCTTAGATGTTTCATCAACTTATGATTATTCTCATATCCTCAAGAAATCATGGTCTTCTAACATGTAATACTAAACTACTAACACGTAATACTAAACTACTAACACAAAGAAACAACTTACTCGTCCTCAAAGCGAAAACAAGGTGATGGTGCAATTAAGTATCCTCTTAGCTTATTGTTTTCTTCCTCTTCTTGTAAGTTCTTTTGGAAGCTAGGGTTTTGATCTTTGAAGTGAGTTTTTTGGAGATATTCTAAAGTTCTTAAAAGTGGTTTTTAAGTTGATAAATAGAGGGCACAAAATAAAACTTAGTACCGTAAGTATAAAAGCAAAATAGTGGCAGCAATGTTGGGATTTTGTAAGGTTAGATTTCTTCTTTTGATTTGTGTTTAAAGTGAGAGAAAAGGAAGTGAAAATGAGAGTGAAAAAGAGAGAGAGAAAGTGGTAGATTTTTGAATGAGAGGAAAAGTATGTTTAAAAAGCTTTAATTGGTTATCTTTTAGTATGCACAAATGCCAACTTTTTTATAAGACTAGATGATATAAGTATTAACGGGTGAATAGTAGATGTGTAAGACAATTAAGTGATGGACAAATGATAAGGTATGGCCTCTCTTTTCCTTTTTTCTCCAACCTACCAAGTAGGGAGCAAATAAGGCATGATGTTGTCTTGTCACTTAATTAAAAGTTGAACATATAAAATAATGTGATAACTTATCCATATATAGTATAAGTTGTGGTATGATAAGGGAAGCATCTTATCACTAGTTTTTGATAAATTATCAATTGATAAATGATTTCAACTCTCAATTGATAAGTTATTTAGGGTAATTGGTTGGTTTACTTATTCATGTACACGAGTCTTATGTATGAAGATAAGGGGATTGTTTTATATGAAATTCTTTTAAAGTTTGTTTCTTAAATTAATTTATAAGTTATGATTTAATTCTTATAAAATTATGAAATTTTCTAAGGTTAGATAAAATTATTCAAATTAAATTTTCAATTAGTCACTTAGGGTTACAGGTCCTTGATTGTTTTAGGATTTAGGGTTTTGGGTAACTTAAGGTCCATTATTCTCATATTCGAGTTTTATCAATAATAAACTTTTGAATTGAAAAACTAAATTCATTTTTAAATGTAAACTTAAATTCTTAATTTAGTTTATTCTTGAGAATATTTAGGAAGTACTCTTAATTGAATCATAAGTTTGCTAAAAAGTAGAGTTTATAACTTATTCATGTGTAACATAACTTATAAATGAAAATAAGATAATTGTCTTATATGAAATTTTTTTAGAGCTTGGTTCTCAAATTAATTTGTAGGTTGTGATTTGCTTTTTAAGAAATTTTAGAATTTTCTAGAGTCGAATAAAATTTATTCAAATTATATTTTTAATTATTTATTTAGGGTCATAAGTTCCTGATTGTCCACAGGTTTAGAGTTCAAGTGAGTTTAAGTATGTTTTAGGGTTTTTCACCAATTCGAGAGTGCTTAAGATTCAATTGGCTTAATTATTCAGGATTAGTGCTTTATTATGCAACATATATACATATATATATATATATATATCACACAATAAATTAAGAAAAAAAAATGAAAGCTCTTAGAAAAATCATCTTAATTATATACAAATTGTGGGGCTACTTATGTATACAAGTAAAATAAATTTTGTAAATTTATTAATTTGTTTTTTCAACTAGCTTAGTTTTGTTGTTTATTATTACTTAAAAGAATCCTTGTTTTGTTTGTTATTAGTTTTATATGATTTCACAAAATTATTGATAATTTTATTGATTTATGACTTTTCAAGTATTTAGATAATTTTATAGAGTTTTAAAAATTTTTATAATTTGATGTTTATGGTTTTTATTAAGTTTAGGTTTATATTTTTAAAAGTACGTGTATGTGGGGATTTATGATTAGGGTTTTCATATTGTATAATAGGATCTTTCATGTTTATTTTAAGTTTTGAGTTTAAAATTTCAGTCAGTTTTCATTTTATGTGATTTTGTTGACTCAAGGAAATATTTACAATACTTGAGTTTGAAACCATGTCTAAAAAGTTGAATTTGCGGAGTCTACAACTACTTTATACTTAAGGTGAATTTAGCTAACCAAATCTTCATGTGGCTGACCAATTTAGTTTGTTTTGTAGTTTTGATTTAGGAACATAATCTTCTAACATAATGAAGGTTCTTTTTTTTTTTTTTGAATAATTGTAGGCTTTTATTAAGAGTTAAGATTTCTTCCATCTTGGTGGACCAATTTCAGGTATCGAATATCAATATGTGATAGATATGTAAGTATACACTAGATAAACTACCAAATAACTATTCTACTTAAAATTGTGATTACTAATTAGGCTTAGGGCAAAGCTAAGGTCTAGATTTAAGGTTTAAGGGATTTGTTTTTGCTAATTAGACTTAGTATGAGGATTATGAATATGATGGAACTATAGTTGATACAAATCATAAGTTTGGGATGAACCTATTCATGGGTCACCATTTTATGGGTAGTTACCTAGTATGAAACAACCAGTGTTTTTAGTATATGGACACTTATAATCATGAACTCTAAGTTTTATACTCTTATGATGTTATGTGAATTGTATGTATATTGATATAACCGTTTAGTTATGAACAAGACTTGTAATTTGTATATGCTTGTATGTTTCACTACTAGGCTTTACATCTTGCCCAAATTTTAGACTTTCTAGTTCAGGTGTTGATGATTTCCAAGAAATTGATAACTATGGCAACCCTAGGTAAGAATGTAGTACGAAAATCGAGATGACATAAGTGCTGTTGACTATTATATCCAAATAACTCTATTGTTATTTATTTTATTAATTCAAATACTATTTTGGTTATTATGAATTTAGATTTAAGCTATAGTTTAAAGTTTGATTTATGTAGGATCAAGAAACAATGTCAAATTTGAAAGTTTGGAAAAATTGATTATATATTAGTTTTATTCACATGAAACTTTATGGATTGTGACAATATGACTTAGAGCTTTGCATATTCCTATAACATATAGGAATATGTGGCAGAGTTCTCACATTGTAATGGTTTTGGATGCTAAAGAATCTATATACCAATTATTTAAGACTCTTTTCACTTTATTGGAGTTTTACCCAAAAAAAAATTCATTTTAGGTACAAATTTAATAAATAATAAAAATATTAATGTCTTCCCCACGCACAACACACAACATCCATCCCCACCAACCCTCATCCTATTAAGAAGTTAAAAAGACAAAATCTTCATCTTTTTATGTAATTGTTTTTCTATTAAGTGTGTTGAACAAACGTGAAAAATTCCTTTTCTAATGCCTAACAAGTGCCTCATGTACATTCTTTGATAAGATCCTAAAAGTGATTATATCTCTGGATGTAACCAAGCTAGTTTTAAATAGGTTTTATGAAATTTGAACCCATCTTTATAAGGTTTAGTATTTCTTAGAACTCTAAAAAAATCTTATAAGATTTTGCCTTTTATTCCCAAAAAAACGTGCCACCTTAAGAGAGGGGTTTTCATAGAATTTAAATAACTTTATAGGAATAGGTTTTCATGTGATTCAAATGAGATTATAAAGCGAGTAAAGTTGATAGTAGTTAAGCAAAATTAGGATTACACTTATTAACATTCAAACAAATAAATTTGGAAATTAAACCTATTATACAATGTAGAACTTATAGAGTGCGTATGTTAAATGAAAATATTTTTATTAATATATATATTTTTTAACATGTTGGATTTCCTATCTTTCTTTCTTTTTTTCTTTTAATCTTAAAATTCGACTCTAAATCTTATAAGATTTTAAATCATGTCTCAAAACCCTACTCTAAATCCTATAAAATACTACTATATAAAATTTTTATCGGATTGGATGAATCGGATAATTTACGAGGATAGAAGCTATTGCTTCTGTAATTTTATCATTGTAATGCGGCTTGCTAAAGATGGTGTGCAATCTTTAAAACTATATCCCTAAATAAGAAATTCAATGGTCGGGCTTCTTAAAGGCATGAGCTATAATTACAGAAAAGATAATTCATAAATGACTACAATGTGAAGCGAAGTGATATATATTAAATTTGTGCTTAAAGTGTCTTGTCACTCATTGAGTCGTAGAAAATCCAGTACTCCACTAGCGAAACTTGCTTGTACCTCTACCCGTTTATTTATTTATTTGCCATACTTGTACCGCCCTAGACAAGTCCGGACAAATAAACTAGAGATATGATGATACATAATGTTTAGGTTGTCGTGTAGAAGCATACCATGAACTAAGTGGTTTCCAATTATCACTGCAAATCGGTGGGCTGGATTTTGAAAGCGAATCGGTTGGAGCTGTATATTAGAGGAAGGAAGTTGCATAACTGAAACCACTTGCATTCAATTCACGTTCGGGCCGTAATAAAGCCTAGAAAGGTGGTATTGGAACCTGTGAGTTATTAAAGTAAAAAAAAAAAAAAAATTCATGTGGAAATGTCGAAGGGGGAAAAAAAATCTCAATGATACTTTCGGTTTATCAAAATGGAATGATGATTTTATTTTCATAACTTATAAAATAGTTATTACCTTAATTGAATTATAAAATACTATACCATATTCAATTTCTTCTATATTATTAAGTAAATACATACCTTTTAGATTCCACATCATATGAATTAATTTTTTGCCACTTGTATTGTTGTAATTACCCCTTAAACCAAAGACATTTGTTTATCTTGCAATTACCTAAAAAGTAAAATCCTATAGTTTTCAAGGATTTTTATAAATTTGATTTAGTTTTGCAAAATGGAAAAATGTGTATTAATTGCATCCTTTAAAAATCAAATTATAAACAAAACATATTAAGATTTTTATAAATGATATTATATAATTAAATAAGATAAGTATATTTCCAGTCACAACAATTTATAGGGAGTTAAGTTGCCACTAAAATAACACACCATAAGTATTTTCTTTAATCATCATGAAATACAATCGCAATCGAAATCTCATATTGGTATTATATTAAGAAGATGATTCCATTTGGAGACAAAACTTTTAAATTGATAAATTAATTTAGTTTCATTCTATTTCGATTTGAAAAACCTATAAATGAAAAAAAAAAAAAATTCTTGACTTAGCTTTTCCTCTTCTTTTTTCAACTTATTTACAATTGGGAAAATGGGCAATTTTTCTTCATAATATTAAGGGACAAGGTGAGAAAAGAATAAGGAAAAAAAAGCTTCAGGTAGCAAAATGAAATCATGGCTTTAGTGAAATGTTCACATACTATGAAGAATTGTTTAAACTTCCTTTTCATTTCATTATAGGATAAAATTATTTAATCATAATTAAAGAATTGCATAGTATTAATGAAATAAAAGGTACACAGTTGTTCTAGGGATCAATTAAGTTGGAATCTCTCATCTTTATATTTACCCATGATATTTGATATGCTTTTTCTCTTTTTCTTTGAATATTTGACACATGTTTTTCAAGATTTTTTATTTGTAAACTTGATTTAGTTATTTAAAACAAGAAAATGTGCATTGATAGAATCCTTTAAAACCAAATTATAAACATAACATGTTGTAGATTTTTATTAATTGTTATGGAACATAATCGCCATCAAAATCTCATGTTGTGTATTATATCAAAATGATTCTTTTGGGGAAGAAATTTCTATATTAATAATTAATTTAGTTTCATTCATTTTGGATTTGAAATACTTATAAATGGATTTTTTTTTTCTTGATTTAGCTTTTCTTCCTCCTGTTTTTTATTTTATTTATATTTGGGACATGGATAATTTTATTCCATAATACTAAGGGACAAGACAAAAAAATACGAGGGAAAAAAAAAAAGTTGAGATGGCAAAATCTAATTATGACTTTAGTAAAAAATGTTTACATAGCATAAAGAATTGCACTTCTATCACTCTTTAAACTTTTTTATTTATTTATAATATTAAAGTGAAAGAGGAAGGTCTTTTGGTGTCTTTATTATTTCCTCATATTGCCCTTTCACAATATTTGTATTTCATCCCATCTACCATTTATAATTATATAATGCATATCTTTCATATTATTTTAACAAGTAATGTCAATTAACTCAATTCATCTTCTATATAAAAAATGGCTACTCCCATATATAGCATGATTTATCACTTTATTATTATATATTTACTATATAGTTAAACTATAATAAATTGTCACATTATTATTAACTTTTCGTATTATTTAAGTGCAAGGAGGACACTTTTAGTGTCTAATCTAAAAATGGCATTTCATGTGATTGCGTTTCTAATTAATATCACATTTCAATTTATATTAATGTAAATTCCCTTTATAATTTTAATTTTAAATCATTAGTTTCAATTCCCAAAAGAAAAATTCAAAATCTAAATCAAAATGGATTTGAATTTTTCTTCTCCCATCTTATTTATTCTTTCTATCGCGGTTGAAGTATTTTTTTTTTATTATCATAATGATTACTTATCATGATGTAACTTAAAGTCAATTTTAAGCTATGAATAGTCATTGACTCTCGAGAAAAGGTAGAAGAATGGGACCTATTATGGGACATACAATGCATTATAATGTATAATCATTACTTTCAGCTAGGTAATTTTATTTCACCTCTTATAAAGAACTTAAATCAAAATACTTTATAGAATGCCAATACATTTATACAAAACTTCCACCTTGAGCACATACGATGGAGTCCTAAATAGTCAAGTGAAATCTAATACTTAAAATAATTTGATCTATGGACAACATTATTGTAGTAAAAGTCATAATGCTAGAGGAATCATTACCACAAGGCATAGAGGGAGAGGTCATAAGCATCTATATCATAAAATCGATTTTCGATGGAATGAAAAAGACGTATATGGTAGAATCTTAAGCATAGAATACAACTCTAATCAAGATGCATACATTTATCTCATACACTATAGGGATGATGAGAAGGTATGTTTTATAAATTTTCTTAAAAGGTCTCACTCACATATGACATTTTCATTTATAGGTTTATAATATCTCATTTCATTATAAAATAAAGTTATTTATTATTGATTAAAGAATTTCATTGAGTTTATTGGATAAAGGGTACATAATTGTTAAAAGGATTGTTTTAAGTTGGAGTCTCTCATCTTTATTTCTACCTATGTTATTCTTCAATTTGTTCTTAGAATATGGTACATATCCTTCTTTTTTTTTCCATTCCTTTATGATTACTTAAGGAATTTACGGTAATTTCCTACTTTGGAATACCACGTTCCAAAATAGAATCCTTTCTCTACAATCAAACTATAATAATATACTTAATATACCTCATATAGCTAAGCTATAATAAGACACATTAATACAGTAAAAATAATAATGTAAAATAATTTTTAAATTCCACGTATTTTTTCAACTTATATTCTTCTCCACCCATGTCAAAATGCATTCATACTTTCCTTTCAAGTTCCTCACTATGATTTCTCCCCCATTTCAAATCAGCTAAAATAAATGTTCAGTTTTCAATAAGTAATAAATGAAACAAAACATCTCTCTTTTTTTTTTTTTTTTTACAAGTCTTCACTATAATTTTGAAGAAAGTTAAAGATCTGATGTATGATAAAAGATCTTAGTCAAAATTCAAGACTTCACCACACAAGTCGTAACACAAACTTGATGAGTTCAATTAGTAAATTACTTTTTACACCTTTTCTTACGTCAAGATGATGTGTTTTGGATTTAGAGATCTATCTTCTACATCCACGTCTCAAATTTTGTTAAACGAAAGAATAAGCTTAATTTTAGCTTTCAGTTGATTAATTGATGATTATTTTAGTGAATAACAATCTTGTTTATCCATTATTCAATTCCTTTTTTTTTTTTCCCCTAATCAAACTACCGGCAATAAGGAGAATATCTAAAACATTCCAAAGTGTGGCCAAAAAAATAAAAAATCTAAAGGTGAGGAATTTTTTTATCTTGTTTTTACTCTTACAAAGTTAGGTTTCTTTTCTTCTTTTTTTTTTTCCTTACTTAGTGGTTTTGTCATAATTCATCACTAAAAGTACTTAATAAAGACCTTTTCACTTTCAAGATAGAGTAAGGGCTAATTATAGAAGATTGGTCTTCCAGTAAATTACTTTAGATGCATTGTTGTTTTCATTTTTTTTTTTTTGGTAGAATTTTTTTCATGGTATTAAAGGAAAATTTGTTAAGATTCCGATGTCTTAAAAATAATCAAGTATATATAAGTTAAGAAATTTGTTTTAGTTTATACCTTAATGATTATAAAAATAATGAAAAAACAAACTATTAAGTCTGTGCTCATGGTTTTTGTGTCTTTAGTATAGTTCATTATTTCATTTTTCAATATTGACACCAAAACCATGACCATGGGTACAATTTAATAGTTTGTCTTTTAATAATTTTTTTTTATTCATAAAGGCATAAGTTAAAACAAATTCTTAGATTAATCCTTAATTGTTTTGTAGGTAATTGATGACTTCTTAGATGAAGAAAATTAAATGCAATTAACAAACACATTTATAATATATCGGTCCTATCATCTCAAGATATTCAACAATAGAGGTTTGAACTTTAGGCCTTGGTTGAGAATCCTATGATCTACGAGAAAGAACATCATGAGGGGCATCGGGGGTTTATCTAATCTGGTCATTTCAATAATTATGTCAGCAAGATTGCGACATAAAAGATTGTGAAGACTAAAAAATAAGTCTAGATGCTTTACCCATGGGAAGTAAACCTCTATTTATAGTAGTAAGATTTGAGATATATTTGGAAAGTAGATATACACGAATCTTATCTAAATAGAGAAGCATATCTTCCTTAAATTAGGTAATTTCTAAGATTTTCGGAGGTGATGTGGTAGTCATTAGCTCAGTGGTCTCACATAAGTTAGCACCTCCATTTTATGCCCAAAAATATTTGTCACCCTAACTTCTTGATCTAACCTTTTACCTTTAAGGTCACGGGCATAGATGTGGTAGGTAGGATTTGACTTCTCAAAACTAAGCATTGACTTCAACAAGGTTGGCACAATAAGCTCCTTAAGAGAAAGAGTTGAGCTTAAGTTCGCATAGCTTGATCATCAGCTAGGATAGTTGGCCTAGGGTTGGTCAAGGTTGAAATGGGCCTAGGGCTCAAATTCGAATTTGCCTATCAAAAGGTCTAATTTTATTTATTTATTTTTTTAATCCAAATACCTTTTGAATTATTTATATATTGTTTTTTTTTCTTTCTTAAGTTATCACTATGTTTTAAATCATATAAACCTTTTTTTTAAACCTATGTGTATGATGTGAAATCAATAAGCCTTACCCAAAAAATGTGAAATGGATAAGGAATTTGTATTCTTTCTATTAACCAAAGAAATTCCTATTTCTCATGAAATGGAACCTTTATTCCAAAAGTATCCTGAACAACAATAATTATAAAAATACAATATTATTGGAATTACTATTTCTTTGTAATCTTATTCCCTTCAAATGAATCAAACACAACCTTTGATTGCCTTTATATTCATATTTCTTTGCACAATACTCAAATAGATAGGTAGGATTGTAATGCTTCGGATCAATGTCAGAATCTTTCCAATTTAAAGAGGGAGTTGAGGGCTTAAATGAAAAAGGTTAAGTGGACGGTAGAAATGCTGTGGTTCCCAGTTGTATTAGTCAGAAATTAGGATCAGGAGGATTTAGGTGGATAAAGCATGCTTTGGTAATGACAGGTGCATGAGTCATGCATAGCCGCCCTATTTGAATCTTTTCCTCATTACCATCGGGATTTTGGACCTTTCTTCTCCAAACTTGCCCTCTTTGCCAGTTCGCATTTTCCTTATGCCTTTCCGGGAAAAAAAAAAAAAAAAAGAGGCCTGGAATTCTGACGCTGCCGACATACTCGCTGTCGCTATCTCTAACTTGAACCAACAGCTCTTTAAAACAAATCATCGGAAATTTCATGTGACTTTTGGTGTGAATAAATGATTTAAAATGTAATCATCTGAAATGGAATGGAACATTTTCGCAATTTGTTTGTTTAGAGCATATATCTTTAATTTAATGCAGTGAATATAAACTCACGTTTGAAAAATGTCCTCTGACTCTTCAAGATGTATAAATGCAATATTAGTGTAACGCATGGGCCCAAAAATAAAAGTTTAATTAACTAACCTCCAAGCTAACTACAAGAAAAATTTTGCAGGAAAAAAGGATAATGCTTACTCATCAATGAAAACGACATAGTAGATATTTTTGCTCTCTTGAGACCACTAATGCTTTTTGCTTGCACCTTACTGTCTATTTTCAGCATTATAAGGCGGTATTTCTTTATATGAATTTTTATGGGTTTGAAGTTGGCCTAGAGGATTCACGCGTATGTTGGGCCTGAAAAACTCAACTCAATGAACCTAATGGCGATAACGTAGCAACTATAAATACATTGTGGAATGCAAAATTAATGTGCCTTTTCATCTATGGGATTGTTTGTGCAAAGTTGCAGGTAAAATTTAATAATCTTAACTTTTGGGGGAAAAATTGGGTTTATGGCTTGCTCTCTTTCCAACAATCTACCTATGAAACAACTTTGATCCATGTTGGAGGAGAGACCATGAAGCTTTTCTTACAATTTGCACCTCTAGAGTATCAGACTAGTGATTGGTTGAAGATACGGATATTTTCTTGAGAATTTGAGAATAATATGAGAAGAAGACTCTTGGAATTTAAGCCAAGGGCTTTTATTGATATAGTGGAAAAAAGCAAGATTGTTAGATAATGCAAAACAATAGAATGAAGAGGGTAGAAAGTGCAAGGTCAATGTGCTTGGTAAGAGGCCTTTTGAAGGCTTAAGTGGTAGCAGTAGCAATAAGTTAAGAAAGTTTTTGAGACCACAAAAGATACTTCAAAAGAAGGCTATTGGTGGAGCAGCCAAGTGTTGGAAATGTAAGAGAAATTATTACCCTAGAGACTGTTTTCAATTGTAAGGCAAGTGCTTCTTTTGTGGTGAAGGCTTACACCAAGTAACTAATTGTCCTAAAAGGAGCACTACTACCTATTTTATTTGCAATAAGGTTAGACACTTCTCTACTACTTGTCCATAGTGTACAACTACTATTGCTTAAGTTATCAGGCTAACACCAGTTGTTAAACATCCTGCTATTGGAAAAGCTATTGAAGGATCAAGTATAGTAACTACTTGCTTAGGTGTAGTAAATGTCGCAGAGTGTATTTGGAGTTATGAAGACTATCTAGGTGAAGATCTAAAAGTGTATGAGGAAGCTAAGGATTTTACCAATACATAGCTCATTGTAGGTATATACCTTAACTTCTTCTTTATTAAGTTGCTAAAAGTAGACTAAGTAGTACAAGTTATAATAAAGCAATAGGAAGTAACTAGGATTTAAGAGTGTGAATTTATATTGTTAAAACATGAGAATAAGACTTATAATTGTGATTCAGGGAACATCAATATAGATGGGCACTCTGTGTATACCTTGTTCGATACAAGAGCTACGTACTCCTTTATAGCCCCTAAAGTGGTAAAGAAAGTAGGTTTGTTTACAATTGCCACCAAGTTAAATTTCGGGGTAAGGACTCTTACGAGAAGTGTTATGGTCACAAGGGAAATGGTGAAAGGATGTCCCTTAAGAATTCAAAACTTTGATAGTAAAGCAGATATGATTCTCCTTAGGATGGGCAAGTATGACACTATACCGAGAATGAATTAGATGATAGGTACTAAAGCTACAGTTGGTTGTCAGGAAAAGAAGGTAGTATTTGAAGCCTCTAAAGGGACAAAAGTTGAGTTCAAGGGAGATTCTATCATGGCAAGAGTACAAGAGTTAAGTACCTTAGAACTAATGACACATTTTAATTGGTTGAATGCTCTTGAAATAGATTTAGAAAAGCCAAATGTATAGGAAATTTGAGTAGTAAAGGAGTTCCTTGACTTGTTTCCTGATGAGTTGCTTGGGTTACCACCAAAAATGGAAATTGACTTCATCATTGATCTGGTATTAGGAATTGAATTGATCTAAAAGCCCCATACAAAATGCCTTTGATTGAGTTGAAAGAATTAAAAAAGCAATTGCAAGAGTTATTAAACCAATGGTTTATAAGGCCGAGTATATCACCTTGGGGTGCATCAATTTTATTTGTTAAGAAAAAGGATGGTTCACTTAAGCTTTGCATTGATTACCGAGACTTAAATAAGGTGACCATCAAGAACAAGTACCCACTTCCACGGATTGACAATCTATTCATTTAATTACAAGGTGCAAGTGCCTTTTCTAGGATTGGTTTGAGACCAAGCTATCACCAATTGAGAAGTAAGCTAGAGGATGTCTCGAAGATAGCTTTTTGAACACGATATGGCTATTATGAATTCCTTAAGGTGCCTTTTGGTCTAACGATTGCGCCTACAACATTTATAAACATGGTGCATCACGTATTCAGATCACTATTGGATAAGTGTGTGATTGTATTTATTGATGATATTTTAGTATATTCTACCACATTTGAGCAGCATGAGAAACACTTAAGAATAGTGTTACAGATACTATAAGAGTACTAATTATATGCTAAATTGTTTAAATGTGACTTCTAGTTGAAGGAGAGATACTTCCTTAGACATGTAGTATTATGTGATGACATTTCTGTTGACCCAGAAAAGATTAAGGCCATAGTAGATTGGAAAAGGCCAAAAACAGTGATAGAAATCTAAAGTTTTCTTGGTTTAGCTAAATACTATAGAAAGTTTGTCAAGGATTTTTCAAGAATTGCAGAGTTGCTCACTTAGCCGATACAAAAGAATGTGAAGTTCGAGTGGAATGAAAAGTGAGAAAAGAGTTTCTAAGAGTTAAAAGACAGATTAGAATCTGTCCCAATTCTTGTGTTACCAAATAATGATGAGCCTTTCATAGTATACAGTAACGCCTCCAAGAACGGATTAGGTTATGTGCTAATATAAGGCGAAAAATGATTGCCTATGCTTCCAAACAATTAAGTCTACATAAGCAAAACTATCTAGCGCATGATCTTGAACTTGTAGCTATAGTTTTTGCATTAAAACTATGGTGACACTACCTATATGGACAACAGTGTAAGATATGCACTAATCACAAGAGCCTTAAGTATTTATTCACTTAGAAAGAACTAAATATGAGGTAAAGAAGATGGCTCAAGTTGATTAAGGACTATTACTTAAGAATTAACTACTGTCATAGCAAAGTGAATGCAATTGCTGATGCTTTAAGCAGAAAGAATCATGCTGAAGTTGCACCTCTTCTTAATCATCAAAAAGAGCTAATTAAAGAGTTTGAATGGTTGAATTTATAATTTGCATGGCATGAACTAGATGCAAAGTTTTTGAATTTAGTAGTTGAGTCGACCTTAATAGGAAGAATCTAGGAAGTATAGTAGAACGACCCTGTCTTGATTTGAATAAGAGAAAAAAAATGGCAAGTGGGAAGTATTTTGATTTCAAAATAGATGGGTTCGGAACACTTCCCATGAACGATAGGCTATGTGTACCCGATAAGTTAGAGCTTTAGAAAGATTTTAAATGAAGATCACTACTCTAGTTATACTATCTACCTTGGAGGAACAAAATGTATTAAGACTTGAAAAAGAGCTTTTAGTGGAACTTTAGAAACATGATGTTGCTGATTTCATGTTGAAGTATGAAACCTATCAATGAGTAAAAGCTGAACACCAATGACCAAGTAGATTGTTATAGCCACTACTTATGGGACTAAATATCTATGGACTTCGTGAATGGTTTACCTAGGATAGTTGTTGGTTTTGATGCGATATGAGTGATCGTTGATTAACTCACTAAGTTAGCCTACTTTCTGCTAATGAACATCATCTTTTCTCTAAAAAAGTTGGCTCGAATTTACATAAAGGAAATAGTGAGATTGTATGATATACTAGTAAGGATTGTATCAAACAGAGATCCTTGATTTGTGTCGAAGTTTTAGGCAAGCTTACAAAAAGTTATGGGAACAAAGTTACAATTCGGTACAACATATCATCTACAAACTGATAAGTAGTTCGAGAGGACTATATAGACCCTATAAGATATGATAAGGGCTTGTACCATCGAATTTAAAGGGAGTTGGGATGCTCATTTACCTTTAGTTGAATTTCCTTATAACAATAGCTACCACTCCACTATCTAGATGCCATCATATGAAGCCTTGTATAGATGAAAGTGTTGATCCCCGTTATTTTGGGATGTTATAGAAAAAGTAGTGTTAAGATCAAATCTGGTACAAGAAGTAGTTGATAAGCTTGCTGTCATTAAGTGAAAAATGAAAGAGGTATAAGATAGATACAAGAGTTGAGTTGATCTGATTTGATTTGAAGAGAAGGCAATTGGAATTTCAAGTAGGGGTTCATATGTACCTTAAAGTGAATCTGATTCAAAGTATATATTATGTAAAAGCTCAAGGTAAGCTGAGCCAAAGATATATCTATCCTTTTGAAATCTTGGAGAGAGTTAAGAATTTGGCTTATTGATTAGCCTTACTACATGACCTATAAGGAATCTACAATGTGTTTCATGTGTCTATTTTAAGAAAGTACCTTCTCAATCCCAACCGTATTGTTAAACGAGAGCCAATAAAACTATAAGAGAATTTGATATATGAGGAGCACCTAATAGATATTACAAATCATAAGATATAGAAGTTAAGGAATAAAGAGATCTAGAATGTCAAAGTATTGTGGAAAAATTATGAATGAGAATTAGCAACCTGGGAAGTGGAAGACAAAGTGAGGCATCGATATCCACATTTGTTTGAAACATCAGGTACGCTTTTTAGGTTTTGAGGACAAAACTTATTTGAGAGGAGGAAGGATGTAGACCTTGTAAATTTTTAGATTGGACCTTAAATCAAACTTGAGTGCGTTAGATAATTCCTTAAGTCAATAAAGCCAAATAAATTTAAAATTTAACTAAATTATAAACCTGAACTTAAGACGAACAAGAAAAATCTTAATATACTAATTGAAACCCTAATTGCTTACAAAAATCCTAAATCTCACGTACGTATGAATATAAGATATAGAACCCGAACCCGAACCCGAACCCGAACCTGAACTTAACAAAAACCTTAAAACCAAAACCCTAAATTTATAAACAAACAAATTTACCATAACAATGATAAAGCCTAATTTGGTAAAATTATCACTAGATATGTATGATCATGTAAAATTGCTAACGAATGTATAGAGACAATTTTTGAATAATAATAAATAAAAATAATCATAAGACCATTTCTCGCGACATATATATATGTATATATATATATATATATATATGTTAGCTTCTTATATTGATTTAATTTTACTATATATTTTATGTTTATATAACATGTTAGTATACATTACTTTTTATATCAAACAATATATGCATATTTTTGTTCTCTCTTTTCCTCATAGTTATATCACATTCCATCCTAATCCTTTTCTTAGACTTATCCTAATTAGCTACACCTAAAAAAGCACCATACCCTACGGATTGGATAATCTTCCTGTGATTTGTTTAAAAAGGAAACCAAATTTTTTTTCTTTTTCTTTTTTCATACTTTTGTCTGCACAAAGCAACATTTTTATTATCCCATGTGATTAAATCAAGTAAAGATAACATTGAGTCAAATCACCCCCTTACTACTTTTCTACTGCCACTCAAGTTCCACCCACACAAACACTTTTCAAATTTATTTCCTTTTACAGTTCCAAATTCTAACTTAATTCTTTATGTCTCTCTCTCTATCTAACAACTATCACTCTCCTTAGACTTCCATTTTCATGAATTTTCTTCCCTTTTATTTCACCATTCACCATCCTTCATATTATAGCATTTTACTTAATCTCCACCACTATTCTTCTATCAACTTCAAGGGATTATGAACTTCAAGAAGTGAAATAAAGAGATCACCTTTCTAAAAGTTTTAAGATAAAGAGTAACCTAAATACTACTTTATGTTATATTTTTTTTTCTCCTTGTAATACAAATTTTTGTGTATTTTTTTCTTTTATCTTGACATGCACTCCTTAGTATTTTATATAATGGGAATAAGTTAGTAGGAGTTGTATCTACCTGTATTTGCTTTTTATGTACTAATTGAAACAAGAAATACATGTTAAATTAGATGTACGCTTTTCCTTCTTATTTGTGTAATTATTTCAAAATTGTTCAAGCTATATACATATACATGTATATGTACACTCAAATATATGTATTTATATATATATTTTAATATATATATATATATAGTACATAGAAATATGTGTACTACTAAATATACTTACTTCAATATATGTATGTATATATATTACAAAATATTATAAATATATATATATATATATATATACATGAGTGAGTAGCAAAATATGGAGAATTTCCTATAAATTTATCACATATATGAATCAATACATGCAATATATGTATACGTATATATATATATATATATATATATATTTTCTATTTTTTGAGGTTCAAGTATATATACATATAATATATCATAAGTATTTATATATTCCAAAAAACATATATACATGTATATTGGTACTTTATTTTCCTAAAAGTATGTTAACAAGTACAAATGTATATATATAAGTGTTTATGCTGGACATGATTTCCTACAAAAGAATAAGCATTATTTCCTTTTATTTTTTCCATCATTTGATTATTTTATGGCATTATATATGTATGTATTAATATTACAAATTAGCAAAAACACAAAATGAATAAATAAAGAAAAATTACATCCTTAACCAATGGGAAGTTCCTAGGTTAGCCTCCTAATTTTCTAATTTAAAGCTACCAATTTATGAAAATTAATAATAATAAATTAATTTGGAATTATGATTATAATAAGAGTTAGGATAATTATTGGTTTGGGGCCTAAAGTTGTACATTGAAGAATTAGGACAAATTGGGTCCTAAGGTTGATGAGTAAAGGTCCACATTAGATTTGGCCTTAAAGAAATAAGATGCACAACAAATTTCATTTATTTAGAATAGAGTAAAAAGTATACAAATAAGTTAGACCCATAACTTGTAGATCGAAAAACTTAAGGAAAAGGCCTATTTTGAGTCAATAACTAAAATCATGGCCTAAAAATATAAATGTTTAGAAAATATAAAAATTAGAAATTATTTAAGGCCATTAATAAAATTAAAGTAAAGCCCAATAAATAAAATCATTAAGAAAAAAGCCCATGAGGATAATCAAAAGCAATTAGGTCTAAAATAATGAAATATGTAACACCTAGGCCCATAATAGGAAATGCGAGTCTCGATGTCCCAAATGAACTTAGCTATATGGAAGTATGCTCGAAAATGATAAAGATTGACTAGAAGATCATAAAAATTGAATTTAAAATAAAAAAGTTATATACGATTAAAGAAAAACCTTGAATTAAGAAATTTATGTGAGATAAGTAAGAAATTTAGATAGACTCCTAAATAAATGTTTAGATAGAATAATTTCCTCACTTAAATACTTATTACCTTTTCATATTCCTTAATTATCAAGTGATTTCGATGAGGATACTGATCTCCTGCTAATTACTACAGTCCTTGACTATCGCTATGGCCGAGTGAGTACTTTTGATGATTCCATACTTGTTTGTGATTACAGATAGATACATTTAAATATTATCAATAAATTGGTCAATGTGTAGGGTTTAGGATCTACATATGATTACTATTGTTTGTTTGTAGTGTGAAAATACTTTAAATTGAGATAACAAATTGAATGTTGCATAATTGTAGGAAATTCGGTTGCCTATGATATTGGTTGATCGCTTAATAATCGGACTTAAATATACTTAGCTTTATTAAATTAAATTGTACCATACATAAGCATGCATTGCATCATAAATGCTCTAGTTGTCACATCATATGAAGATAGTGAGAGGCCATATGAGGGTTATTTTATATATATTTGAGATTAAAGTGTTTAGTACGGTATATTCATACAACATGGCTTTACCTTGACTTGCAAGCTTACTAGACGTTAGAGGTACCAACTACCTGGTTAAGAATCAAGTCTAAAGGTCTCCATTTAGGGGTAAGTGTGGACTGTAGGGATTTACTTATGATCGTACCTGGAACTTAGTTTTAAAATTGAAACTAAATAAAATGTTTTCTTGTAGTATGAAACGTAGAGTTTCATAGTTATACAAGTTCAAGTATAGGACTCGAATTTGACTGGTACTGTATATACTCAAACCCTAACTTTAGAGGATGTTAAATTTATGTTGCATACTATACTTAGTCAACGGTATGGTTTGTGTGACATTTTGCTTGATCATGCATTCATACATTTATAATTAGTTACTTAATAACTTACTTGTTTATATGGTTAAGGGATATCTTACTAAGCTTTATATCTTACACTTTTATAGGCTTTTGATGTGAGGATCATTTTACTATTTTTAACCATGGCATGCTCGAGGTCAGTCTAGAACTTTTGGGAAAAGTGTGTGAAAAAAGAGAGCCTGAGTGAATATAAATGTATAGTGGGACTCTCAATTAGTATTTTGATGTTATTTTGTATTATGATATTCAGTAGCCATATAGGACAACTCTCCCTATTACTATAGCTTGACTATGAACATTTTTGAGACTTAAGGCTCCGTACTTTTTATATTGAAAAAATACTATATTAAAACTTCTAATATTATATTTATTGTGATGTAATCTTTATCTTTATAACTCTTGGGTAACTAGTTGTATAGTTGTCTTATATGTCATATAAAAGGTCATCAATTGGAAAGAAAGCCAATCTATGATCTTTTGTATGGTATACAACAACCTACCATAGCCAGGCCCCCCTCGAGTTGTGACAATCATCCTAAGCTTCTATACGGTACTAATTGTCCTATGGCCTATAGGTTGGGGTTGGTTTTCTATAAACTAACCTAGTCGCTCTACTTAATCATATACATGCATTTGTCAAACAATCCTTCATGTGCACCGTTTCCTTATCTTAAAACGTACTTTACCCCCTTTCTCCTCGCTTTAACTTATATATGTGCCTAATTCTTCTAGTAACTTCTCTTAGCATTAAGTTTTTATGAATTTTTTATGATTTCCTTCTCAATACTAGCTTGAATACATCAAGTGCTTAAACATTCCTCTAGAGCTTCTCATCAAAGTTCACTTTAATCCATGTTCCTCCATACTACATCCCATCTGTTCCACCTTAGTGACTTGATCCATATTCCTAGTTATGTTTTAATCCTCATCTTAATCCTTACTTCGATCCATCAAGTTAGCGTAAAAGTCTTAGTGCTTCCATCAAACATACTTTAAATCCTTGCACATAGACAAGTTGTGATACTTTAAGACCTAGTTAAAATGACAATGCTTTGATACCATCCTGTAACATCCTACTTTTTAGGTGTCTGCTTAAAATTTTTTTTCTAACTCTTAGTACTTGAAGATGGTTCGTTACTGCCATCCATGAGTTAAGGATAAAGCAGAAACTGTATCCAACCTACTTATCTATTTCATAAGTAACTACTTTTGAATCATTACTCATTAATATGATATACAACAGCATAAGCTTTACATTAATGAGCCATACTCCAAGTATCATAGTTATACATTTAGATACAGTATTATAATTCTTTATAAGGATAGACTTTTGATTATTATAGCTACACAAAATCCTTTGTAGATGACTCTAACTTCTTTCTTGGAAAGCTACACTTACGCATTTATATCGTACCCTGGAGTCTATCACTTCTTTCAAAAGCTCATCTTTAACCAGTACCCTAAAGTTTCTTCATCTCTATGATAAGATGCTTTTTCTAACTCAACTTTTACTTGAGGATAAGATAACTTATCTCCTTAGCTACTATGAGCTAAGTGAGAGTAGATAACAAGTAATAAAATACAAACAATATCACGGCTCAAACAATTTATTCGTCATACCATATTCAACTTCACACTTATATTAGCCAGGCTAGATATTTATTGTCATGACTTGAATAAGAAAAGTCGTAACAGCTCTACCATGTAAACTAACCTAAGATAAAAGTTAACCTCACAGCTATTATCGTAGATATAATTCACACAAGGCTTATACGACTCAACTAACTTGAAGCATTTGTTATGATACCTGTGATTGATCAAACCTATGGTATAACTTTACAAAACACCTGTTCTACATAAACTATTGTCTCATAACACAATAGTACTTACATAATCATCTTACATCTAAAGTTATAATTTATAATTAGAGTTTACCAAAAGCTACATATTTGATGTCTACTTATAACAAGATAAGAAACTAATGGGTGTCCCAAGAAATTCCCAATTACTTTCCTCAAACTCAAAAGAAAAGTCAAAAGCCCAAATTTAGTGGATTTCTCATTCCTTACTTTCCCAGGCAATAATACACTAACCTGGGGGTAATGGTATCTGAATATCTTGGTCTTCACTCGATACTTGTAAAAGAGTCTATAGGTGTATGAGCACAATTAGCTCGGTAAGTAGGATGGAGTCAAAAGAGTACTAAACAATCATAAGCAAGATTATTAATTATGATGAAATGCAATGTAATCAATCACTTGAAACACCGTATAATGTTATTCGGTCTATTGTGGGGTTAGAGAAATTTTATTCGCTCCAACCTGGATTGAGAAGTTTTATTGCGACTCAAATTAGACCAAACCCAGGCTTATGCAATAAAGAACACTCTTCTCACGTAACCACCTTCGAACTACGGCCCCCACCCTTACTATAACCTCCTTACCTGTCACTTAGTTTGACTATGGATGAAAAAAGGACTATTTCAACTATCCTCATCGAAGGGAGTCAGTATTTAGCCTAACACTCTTAATTGTTTCCATTAACGGGTACTATACATGTCCAGTTTCATTGTAGTCGAATCATTATTAGTTGTAATTAGGGTTGTTGACCAAATAAGTTAATACAATACAGAAACAATGAGATCATGTAGAACAGCACACCAAGGAGTTCAAATCCTGTCACAACTGAATACCAAACACATGCATGGCATGTGCATAAGCAACTAGTTACAATCACAATCAGAAGTACTCTTAACTCTCTAGATACTTCAGTACATTATCTCAATAAGTGGTATAGTCATGATCCTAACTTACTTACTTAGATGCTCATTGTAGGAGACTTGGGTCATTAACGGTTTGATCACTGAGAGATCCTATATACACAAAAGCCAAATTTAATTTTCATAATAGTTATGAAGACATTAGGGTTTTATCTAAAACGGTTATATGTATATAAAGCATATTATCATTTTCCTTATATAATAATATATAGTTTTATTATATAAGTCAAGTTAAGTCATTACTTATTAATAATATATGTAATTATTGTCATGCCCTGAAATAGTAGAGTCGTAACAGCCTCACCGTGCAAACCATTCTAAGATAGAAGTTGGCCTTACAACCGCTATCCTAGACTTGATCTACACAAGGCGTCCATGACTAACCCACTTTGAAGTAAATAGTTCATAATTTAAATAAGTAATTTACCTAAGAAAGTAAAAAAATATACATATACACTAGAATTCAATTATTATAATTAATGTTTACAATGTTTCACCATAATCTATTTCCTAGTTAATACATTATTCAAAAATGAAAAATTCTAAAATAAGAGCTTAGACCTTAAAAATTTATGTTTTTTTTTTAAATGTTTTTCCTTACTCCCTAAGATCCAGCAGTTGCTAACTTCAGGGTAGTTGTAAGCCGCTTCTTAACCAGCACCTACAACGACGTCTATAGAGATGTGAGTAACCACAGCTTAGTAAGTCAGGACAGAGGACTTAAAACTATATTACCAACACAAATAAGGTTATCAACCAAATCATTAGGTGTAATGCATGTTCAAGCAAATGCCATCACACGACGTTGTTTGGCCTATCGTGAGATTAGAGAAATTATGCCCACTTTAATCTAGATTGAGGAGTTACCGTTACTGCAATAGCTCACAACTAAACTCAGGCTTGTATAATGGAGACACTACTCCTCTTGTGACTACCTTCGAACCATTGATTTCACCCTTATCGCAATTTCCTCACTTGTTACTTAATTCGACTAAGGATGAAGAAGGGACTCATTATGCTATCTAGCGCTATCCCTTTCAAAGGAGTCAGTATTTGGCCGGAGAATCCTAGGTTTCTTCTAATGGGTTACTATGCAGGTCTAATTTATGATTACAGGTCGTATATTTGATTAGGTTCAATTTAAGATGATAAATTATTTCATACAAATCATATAATACAAGTTAAGCAACAAGTCAAAAATCATATCATAAGCTCAGAACAAGTACAATCAAGTACAATTTAAAGCCTCTAAAATACAATATTGTATTAATCCCAACTTACCTAGACTCCTCACTCACTCACTCGAGGTCCAACTCGTTCAGGCCATTACCGATCATCCTTATAATACAAACGTGATTTCAGTTTTTTATATAACTATTATAGGTTGGTTTTATCCTATAACGCTTATTGTTATTTTTTGTTTAGGGTTTAATATACCTAATTATCTAGATTTTTAAGTCTTTTACAATTCTTCTTGAATCATGTTAAGTTCTGTTTTAGTTTTCACATTGATTTCTAAATTAGGTTTTTGACTTAGTTTTTTGTTAGAGATTTATATGTATACCTTAAGAAATCATTTCAACCCATAATGTGAAATTAATTGCATTATCTTCAGATATCCTAAATATCGTTTTTAATCTCTAATTAGCATTCTAGTCCATGTAGTACACTTGAATCCTAATTTAATTATTGAATTCACCTCCGTTATGAGAAAATCTTACATTTTTCATATAATTACCCCAATTTAAGTTTTTCATCAGATTTATTGTATATTCCTATTATTATCATAATATCAATTCTAACCAATATTTTCCTAATTATTAATTTCTTATAATTACATCTTACACATTATCACCTATTATGTATAAAATGTATACATCTAATATCCCCGTCACTTCAAATATCATCTCCCAATATCAAATAATATTCCAAATGCCTAATTTAATCCCAAATCAAATTTTGAACCTAATTACCCTAAATTACCAAATTAACTCAAAATTTTTCACTTTTACCTATTACATATTTACTACATATTATCCAAATAATTACATCTAACACTCCAAATGCTACAAATAGCATATTCCCTCAGATTTTAACATCCTAAAACATATAATTGTGTATCAAATCAGTAATTACCCATTTAATTACTTAATTACCTATTTAATCCCTAAATTACCCATTTTATACATCATTTTAAGGCCTAAAAATTTCAAAAATTAATTTTTGAAATAGGGATTTATGGCATTGTTCTATATCACCTAAGTAGTTTATCAAAAAATTTTGAGCTCTAAACTACACTCCTAAGCCTATTTATTTCTAAACCGAAACATGCTCGGTTTTGCATGATTTCATAAGGACTATATATCACAGGATATATTTTCATCAAAATAATATTTTTCCTGAAAACTAAATACCAAAATATTTCATAATAACAAGTGTCATAATTTTCCAACTAATTTTGATAATTTTAACAATTTAAGAAAAATCGGGTAGAAATCAGAACTCATTAGAATTGGTGGCTCTAGCCACCATCTGTAGCCATGGGCATGTTGGCCTACCTGGGTACTGCCACCACCGTGTACTGGTGGTAGCCGTCC
>JAMXBB010000005.1:78468297-78665866 GCA_024138015.1 Lumnitzera littorea
TTTTTTTTCTATTTTCTCTCTAATTTCCCATGATTTTTCTAATTTTTTGTTCTAAGTATTTCTGATTCCAAATTGCTAAACTTCACATATATAGAGTTATTGGCCTTTTATAATGCCTCAAGGTCAGTTGTAGAATTATTTACCTAATTATTTTATATTTTTTCATCTTTCTTCTTAATTTGCCCAAACATGAGGTGCCCTATTGTTATGAGATTTACTTTTGAATCAGCAGTACACTCCTAATCTCCTGCCACACAACTTTGTTCAAAAATCTTCAATGCATTTGGTTAAGTTTTATTAAATATTTACTTAAATATGGATATTATATGTTAGGATTTAATTATTTAATTAGTATAAAAGTATATACCCTATGTAAATATCACGTGTAATATATAACTTTACTCATATAATTAAGTTTCTAACATATTTTTTATTTTTAGGATATGCTCTCTTAATTAATTTTATGAATTCAACACAATATATATATAATTACATAATTTATGGTCAATTTACGGATATAATTATTATTTATATCAAGTATACTCATAAAAATACGTATATATTCATATAGTAAATTATATTATATTATCTCATTTTATGACTTAATTAACTTATCTTTAAATTCTTGTCGCATATTGAGTTCAATTTTAAGGGTTCCGAGTTATTCTGTACTATATTAAGTAATCATACTTCTAAAGAAAAAATTAGGACCTTAGATTGTTTCTTTCAAAATTTAACTTCACTAGGTCACTTTAACTAACTTTTCTATTTTAGTTGTAAAGCTTGAGCTCAATTGCATAACTTTTTCTTGAGGGCCCTAAATCTAAGCTTAGTTATCTTAAACACAATTTTAGGGGCTCATATTTTCATCCCTCTTAAAAAAGGTTTGTTCTCAAAACTTTAATTCTAAACATAATAACTACTTATTTTCTAGTAGAAACGTGTTACTTACCTTGTTCTTTGAAGAGTTTTGGGTAACAATTCTACATCATTGACTTTGGTTCCTAAGTTAGCTTTACCATTAGACCACTCTCCCATTGAACTTTCAAGTACTCTATTTCTCAATTTCTTAACTTTTGAATTCAATTTTCCAGACTCTTGATCCGCTTTTTTTATCAATAGTATAGTCCTCTTGTAAATCTATTGGTTTCAACTTTACGATGGTATTTGAATTCTTCACAAACTTTGTAACATTAACACATGAAATACATTGTGATATCTAGCTAAATTTGGTGATAAAGCAATTAATTACACAACATTTCCAATTCTTTTTAAAATTTCAAAAGGTCTAATGTATCGAGGACTTAGCTTTCCTATAGTGCTAAAATACTTAAATCCTTTAAATGGACTTATCTTTACATACATATGATCTCTTATAGTAATTTCTATAGGTTTCCTCTTTAAATTATCCCAACTTTTGTATTAATCCTGTGCTACTTTCATTCTTTGTCATATTATCTTAACTTTATCATTCATCTGTCTAATCATATTAGGTCCTATCATTGCGCATTCATCATTTTCCCAATATCGAAGTCATCGATATTTTCTTCCATATAAAGCTTCATATGGTCTCATTTGAATCATTGTTTGATAACTATTATTATAAGTAAATTCCACTAATGACAAATACTGATCCCAATCACCACTGAAGTCCGGAATACAACCTTTCAACATATCTTCAAGTATTTGAATAACTCTTTCGGACTATCCATCTGTCTAAAGATGATAAGTTGTATTGAATTGCAGCTTAGTTCCTGAAGATCAATGTAAGCTTTCTTAGAATTTCGATATAAATTGACTATCTCTATCTAACACAATACTTATCGGCACACCATGTAATTTAACGATTTCTCTAATATATAGTCGTGCCAACTTTTCCGTTAAATCACTAATCTAATAAGGTAAGAAATGAGCACACTTCGTCAACTTATCTACCACTACCTAAATTGAATTATGACTTGATTTAGTCTTTGAGAGTCCTATTACAAAATCCATTGTAATATGATCTCATTTCCATTAAGGTATTTCTAGCAATTGTAGTAAACTGCTAGGTCTCTGATGTTCCACTTTCACTTATTGGCATGTATTACATCCAACAACATATTATGTTACATCATTTTTCATGCCTTTCCACCAAAACAATGATTTCAAATCGCGGTGCATCTTATTTCCACCAGGATGCAATGTGTAACCCGTGTTATGTGCTTCGGTCATTATTTCATTCCTTAGTTTTGAATCACTAGGCATACAGACTTTATCCTTATATCTTAACACACCTTCAACATCAATTTTAAAGTCAGGTACATTACCTGTATTCAACTTTTCCTTGATTTCCTTCAATCTTTGGTCCTCATCTTATGGAAACTTAATTCTTTTTATTAAGGTTGGCTATACTACTAAACTCATCAATTGTGCTTCAATGTTGTGCCATCAGAATTCAATTTCCAATTTTTGAAACTCTTTGATCACTTTACGTTGAGTAGTGAGTAACGAGCCTACTTGTTCATAGTTTTTGCGACTCAATACATCTGCTATAACATTAGATTTACCAAAATGATAGTTTATGATCAGGTCATAATCCTTGATTAACTCTAACTAACGTTTTTGTCTCAAGTTCATCTCTTTTTGAGTAAAGAAATATTTTAAACTTTTATGATCTTTATATATCTCATAATGTTGCCCATACAAGTAATGTCTCCAAATTTTCAAAGCAAATACTACAATCGCTAATTCTAAATCATGAGTTAGATAGTTCATCTTATGAGGTCTTAGTTGTTTAGACGCATATGCTACCACTTTCCTATCTTGCATCCCAGTCCATTTTTGGATGCATCACTATATATACAATATGATTTACTTAGATCTGGTAAAATAAGTATTGGTGTTGAAATCAAATGATCTTTCAATTCCTAGAAACTTTTTTCATGTTCATCACTCTATTCAAATTTAACATCCTTTTGCATCAGTTGAGTCAAAGGCTTAGCGATTTTGGAAAAATCTTTTACAAATCTCCTATAAAATTTTGTCATTCCAAGAAAACTTCTTATTTCTATTATAGTAGTTGGTTATTTTCATTTAGCTACTGCTTTGACCTTTTCGAGATCGACTGAAATTCCTTCATCTGACACAATATGTCTTAAAATAATATTTTATCCAACCAGAATTTGCACTTACTCAACTTAGTATATAGTTGATTGTCTCTTAACTTTTGCAAGGCTAAACGTAGATGATCGGCATGATCCTCCTTAGTCTTAAAATAAATTAAAATATCATCAATGAATACTACAACAAATTTATCCAAGTAAGGTTGATAGTTCCGATTCATCAAATCCATAAACACAACTGGTGCATTTGTCAAATCAAAAGGTATTACTAAAAACTCATAGTGCTTATATCTAGTTCGGAAAGCTATCTTTAGTACATCTTTTGGCTTAATTTGTAACTGATGATATCTAGATCTTAAATCAATTTGTAATAATACAGTGGCCCCATGCAGTTGATCAAATAAATCATCTATCCTAAGTAATGGATATTTATTCTTAATAGTCACCTTATTTATTTCTTGATAATCAATACATAATCTCATGATTCCATCTTTCCTTTTCACAAAAAACACTAGCATTCCCCAAGGAGATATATTGGGTCATACAAATCCTTTGTCTAATAACTCCTAAAGTTGCTTTTTTAACTCTTGAATTTCTATCGGTAACATTCAATATGGAGCTTTTGACATTGGTTCAGTTCTTAGTACCAATTCTATAGAAAAATCTAACTCTCGCTGTAGTGATAATCTAATGAATTCTTTTGGAAAGATATTAGGAAATTCACTTACCACCGGCATTTTTGATACTTTTGGGGTTTCCTTCTTTCCTTCTATAGCAAATATCCAACATAATTGCCATTCTTTAGTAATTTCATTCATTTCTTTGCTTACTTCTATTATTGATAATCTTAGACTTCGCTCACTTGTTTTTCCTTGAAATATGACCTTACCCTCATCTAAGATTATATTCTTATTTTGGCAATCCACTTTGGCTCTTTGTTTAGACAACTAATCTATTCATACAATAACATCATACCCCTTGATTGGTAATACTATGAGTTTTATTGAGAATTCTTATCCTTAGATTCGCAATTGTCCATTATCTACTATTTCCTATGTTAGCATTTGTTCTCCTATAGGTGTTCTTATTCTATATGTAGATTTAACTTCACTTGTCTTAATTCCATTTCCTAAGACAAACTTCCAACTACTAAATGAATGTGATCTCCAGTGTCAAACAATGCATAAGTAGTTCGTCCATTTACAAGCATGTTTCTTAAAACAATTGCTATTACTATAGTTATCTACTTCCGGAGTACTATACTTAAGTCACGTATTCTTAAAGTTCTTAACACTATCTACATATACATAATTTACAACTAACTCGCTGATAAGTAAAAGTTATGAGTTAGTTTTACGTACTTGTTACTAAGCCTTGGTCAGTTCTATCAATATCCATTTCATTATTCGAGCCATTATGAAAGTATTCTTCTATCCGTTCATTAAAATCCTCAGTATCCTCTTCTATTCCCTCAATTGTAAATACTCGAGTAAGTATAGTAGTTGTCTATACTCCTTCGGATTTCTTACCTCTTTATCTGGCTTAACTACAATATCTGGAGAAATGTCTTGTCATTCTACGCCTATAGCACTTTACTGCTTTCATCTTTCGATACTCCCTTGATATATGATTTGGATCACCACATAGAAAGCACTTGCCCCTAATTGAGCGCATTGTTTAGGGAAATGCTAAGCTCCACACTTCCCATATCTCACATTTCTCACCTCATCATAAAAACTAAATCCAATCCTATCTAAAGTAGGGCCGCTCGTTACAGTAGCTAACTTCTTTCCTTTTTAGCCTGAGTTATTATTTGCACCCAGGAATGTCTTCTTGAAAATAGGCCTGTATTGATTAACTCTCCTTGGTTTCTTATTCTACTCATTTTGCATGGCTAATCGATTGTTCTCTAATTAACGTATCTTATCCATGATTTGATGATAAGTGGTGAATCCATAATCTATTAACTTGCATCGCATTGTTACGTCAAATCCATTAAGAAAGAGATCCTTCTTCAGCTCCTGATTATCCCTATATGACTCAGTTACATGTTGCAACAACTTATTAAATTTATTCTCATATTCTACCACACTCATAGTGCCTTTCTTTATTTCCATTAACTGTTAAGTCATCTGATTTTGTACATTGATAGGGAAATATTTTGTCTTAAATGCCTCTCGAAATACTTACCATGTAATGGGGCCCAGCATTATTCTTCCTGTCGAGTCCCACCAAACTCGTACTCTTATCTTTAGCAAGAAAGTGCCATAAGTGACTTTTTGATTTTCTAGAATCTTAAACACCTTAAAACTGCGCTCAATCTAAGCTAACCAATCATCAACTAAGGTAGGCTTACTCATTTCACCTTTGAAATACCAATTTGATTTCATGAACTTAGGAAGTTGACTTGTATTGTAGGGTCGAATTGCTCTAAGCTTAGCCTCTATTAGCCTTTGGTTCATCACATTTTCACTTGTGATCAAATGCTGGATTAAAGCTCCTTATTATTGGATCATGGTATTCATATTAGTCAACAGTTGTCCAAACTAAGTTGGGTCTACTAAGTTCGGAGCCAATGGTGGTATATCATTTCTAGGCATTCTAGTGGATTAGGAGGGTTAGGAGGTGGTACTTCTCATTCAGGTTGGTTATTTTCATTTCCGTTTCTATTTGCTTTCTTTGCCATATTTAGATTCACAATTCACTAATTATCAATCCTGTACTCACAATATGTACACCTGAAGTCAGTATCCAACCTAAGCGATTCATATTCACATATAGATTAATTATTCCTTACATTAGCAATACATAACTACATATTTGCTCATCAAGGATCGTAATCAACATAAGACCTGTAATACCTTATCCCTATATAAGTAATGATATATTCATATATTACTTATTATACACTCTGTGTGTTCAAATATATATCTATATATCATGAGCTCATCAAGTTTCACCTGTAACATTATATCACATTCATGGTGATACCTCATATAAATACTGAATAATAAGGACATGTACTTTACAATAGTCATAAGATAATTGAAAATTTACATTCAAATGATCACATCACTTTATTTACAATATCATATTACATATCTGATTATATATTTATATCATTTACATATTTAGTAGTTATAACATCTGAAAGTACATAAGTTACATTCAAAAAGTCAAAAGCACATCAAAAGTTGTTAGGGGGACCTAGATACATCAAAACTATTAGGTTAGGTGATATCAAAAGCCTTAGACTTATCTTCCTACCATCTTCTTAACTTTTAGTTACTTGCACTATTTGAAGTTACTACATCTTGTAGGGGAAACCAATCTTCTATCCCAGTCACATCAAATCCCGAGCTAATCTCTACTACTATAAGGATGTCTAGTATAACTACTACTTTATACACCTCACTCTTACTATCCTGTGCTCCTCAGGATCATCATCATTATTCAATCCTACATTTGGCTAAGCTTCTTAAGGTTGATTCTTAGGTGGTATTGCAGGGGGTTTAAGCTTTTAAGGTTGCAATGATACTTTTATACTTGTAACTTCATCTAAAGGGGATTTAGGAAACTAGTCAATCATGCTAGGAGGATAGTTTTTAGGGATATATGGAATGCCTGGGGGTACTTGATCAAAATCTAGAGGGTAATCCTTATCTACCTTTGCTAAAGCTAGAAGATACAGTATAAGGATCATCATAGATAAAACTCCATTTTCTCGAAGGTACTTCTATTCATAGGTAGCTATAGTGTTACACTCATTATACGCATACCCTAACTCATCTCCTATTATCCTCTAATCATCTAGCATACTAAAAGATATCTTACACTTATAATTTTCTATAATCTAAACGGTAGTATAAAACATTCTCTAGTCAGCCATATCTAGTAACAGCTTCTGCATTCGAATCCTATACTCAATAGGAGTCTCATCCCCTTCCCATTCAAAATTCCACCATACATGTAATAAATTATTCTTATGAGTATGAAATAATAAGTTAAGTCAGTTTATCACCCATTTTACATAGATATACACTATATATATAATCTTATGAATCTAAGTCTTTTATCTTCATTATTAACCTTACTCTTAGTGATCTTATTGTCTACTCATTTTAATTAGACACTTCAAAGCTTGGTTCTTTTATAACCATGCTTTGATACTAACTCAAAATTGTTATGCCCTAAATAGGAAAAGTCGAAACAGTCATTCCGTATAAACTAACCTATGATAAAAGTTACCCTTATAGCTATTATCATAGATATAATCCACACAAGGCGTATACGACCTAACCAGCTTGAAGCATTTGTTATGATACCTATGATTGATCAAACTTGTAGTATAGCTTTACAAAACACCTGTTCTATATAACTTGTTGTCTCATAGCACAATAGTATTTACATAAGCATCTCATACTTAGAGTTATAATTTACAATCAGAGTTTACCAAAAGCCACAAATTTGAAGTCTACTTACAATAAGATAGGAAACTAGTAGGTGTCCCAAGGAATTCCTAGTTACTTTCCTTAAACTTAAAAGAAAAGTCAAAAGCCTAAATTTAGTAGATTTCTCATTCCTCACTTTCCTAGCCAACAACACACTAACCTAGGGGTAATGGTTTTTGAACATCCTGGTCTTCACTTGATATCTGTAAAAGAGTCTATGAGGGTGTGAGCACAACTAGCTCAATAAGTGGGATGGAGTAAGAAAAGTACTAAACAATCATAAGCAAGGTTATTAATTATAATGAAATACAATGCAACTAATCATTTGAAACATCATATAATGTTATCCAATCTATTGTGAGGTTAAAGAAATTTCATCCACTCTAACCTAGATTGAGGAGTTTCATCGTTACTCAAATTAAACCAAATCGGGGCTTATATAATGGAAAACACCCTCCTCCTGTAACCATCTTCGAACTATAGCCCCCACCCTTACTATGACCTCTTCGCCTATCACTTAGTTTGACTAAGGATAGGGAAAAAACTATTTCAGTTATCTTTATTGAAGGGAGTTGGTATTTGGCCTGACGCTTCTAATGGTTTCCCCTAATGGATGCTATGAATGTGCAGTTTCATTGTAGTTGAATCATTATTAGCTGTAATTAGGTTAACTAAACAAGTTCAAATAATACAGAAACAATGAGATCATATAGAACACATCAAAGAGTTCAACTTCTATCACAACTGAATACTAAACACATGCATGGCATACACACAAGTAACTAGTTACAATCACAAACAAAAGTACTCTTAAGTCTCTAAATACTTCAATATAGTATCTCAATAAGCGGTAAAATCACGATCCCAACTTACTTGCTCAAATGCTTACTACGGAAGACTCGGGTTGTTAATGGTTTGATTAATGGGAGATTACTACGGAAGACTCGGGTTGTTAATGGTTTGATTAATGGGAGATCTTATATATACAAAACTTAAATTTAGTTTTTGTAATAGTTACGAAAAAATTAGGGTTTTATCTAAAACAGTTATATATATGTATATATATATATATATAAAGCATATTATCATTTTCCTTATATAATAATATAGTTTTATTATATAAGTTGAGTTAAGTCATTAATTATTAATAATATGCATAATTATACTATTATGTATAATATATTGTTTCGATCATATCGAAACGTATTTTTAATCGATTAAATCACATTTTAATTACGGTAGGGTTATCGTAGTATGTAAATTCTTGTAATATTATAGAGATATAAGTTATATTACCTAGGATTGTTCGATTTTAGTATAAATTGTTTCGTTGGGTTTGTATGAACCTAACGATACGTATTACGGGTTCTATTTCTAAAGATAATTTTTAACGGATAATTCGAATTTCTAACACAATTATACATATCTAAATAAATATTATCATATTTAAATAAATATTATCATATTATACGTATTTATGTTATTAAACTATTATCAAGCCTGGTTTTTTCCTCCCAATTCTTTTTAAATTAGTCTTCTTCAAATCGACCAGTATTAAACCTTACTCGTTTAATACTGACCCTTGACTAGATTTTAAAGAAAATCGGTTCTTTTATATTAAAAGTGTTTTGGAGTCATTGCCCAATAAGAGTTGAGAAAAAAAGTTAAGTTATAACCAATTGAATGGATTGAATAAAATTTATTTTCAAAACGGTTTTTGAAAGCCAAAGATTTGGATCCAAGGGCAAAATTTTTTAAACTCTAAACGGGTACACCTTTTTAAGTTTCCAATTTTAAATTTTTTTTAATAATACCCTTTTTTAATTTCTAAACAACTAATCATATCACGTGCGACTAATCTAATTAAATTGAACAGATATTTACAAAGGTAGAAAAAATAAAAATTTCCATGTTTTAAGTTTTCTCGTACGTATGAGTGCTTATATACTCGCTATTCAGGATCAGACTTCTATAGTTTATTCAGGAAAACTTTAGTAGATTGATTTTAATTTTGAAAAAAGGCCGGGTTTACATTTTTACCTGGTTTGATTTATTTAGGGAAATTTCCTAAAGGGTCCTAAATCGGGGTTTAATTATGAAAAATCTTAAGTAGTTCTAATTTGGAAATGATCCATTTATTTTATTTATTTGGAAAATAGGTTTTTCTAAGTGATAAAATGGTGTTTTTTTTTAAATTTTTTTATTCTTTTTACTTTCCTTATTTTATTATTTTTTCATTTTCATACGAAAATAAATAAATAACTATACTTCCTCCTCTTTTTCTTTCTTTCTTTTTCTTTTTCCTTCTTTTTTCCTCTTTTTTTTTTTCTTTTTGGTTTTTCTCTTTTTTTATTTTTTTATTTACAAGTTACACATGAAAATAGCTAGATAAAAGGAATAAAAAAAATAAAATAAAATTGCAAAATAGTCGGATTAAAAAAAAAAAGAAGCCGGACCAAAAGCTTATATAAGTTGGATTATAGGCTTTGGGTCAGAGCAATGTTGTATACGGGTTACTGGTTGGTCAGATCCGGTCAAATTGGTCAGGTTGACCAACTCAATACGTGTAGCGCATGTGTACTGCGAGTGGAAGGAAATGATGATGGCGGAGGGCGTTCAACGGGTGGTCCCAGGCGTTTTTTCAAGCTGGAAACATGAGATTGCTAAGTTTCGTATTGGGTTTGGTGGGCTTGGGACAAGTTCCTTGACTACTAGCTACAGCTTGGCGATGGTTCGCGAAGAGGAGGGTGGCATGGAGTCAAGGCATCAATGGTTAAGGAGCAACTGAGTATTGGGTCGAAGCAATGAGCACTATGGTGGACTTGGGTGTTGCTCGCTGTTGGACATGGGTGGAATTGGTGTTGATGAACAGTGTTGTAGGTGCGATTGCAGTGGATTGTGAGCATAAGAGTGATCGAGAGAGTGAGGGAACGTGTCATGCGGTTTCGGTTTGTGGCTATCCAGTGATTGTTGGCCATGTACTAGTAGTCAGTTGCTGTGTGCATGGTTCAATGTGTGCGGTAGCTGGTGGTAGAGTGGTTTATCGTTCACGATGGTGTCTGAAGGCAAGAGTGGCTAGAAATCGATGGTTGAAGTCACTACTGCTATAATTTCTGTACGTAGAGGGTGAAAGGGATGGTTAAGGGCTTTCGGTTTGGTGAGGTTGTGGGTCAATGGGCTACTGCAGATCGCAGCAAGGTTGTGTATTTATCGCAGCTGTTTATTGTATGAGTGAGAGAGAGAGAAGTTGAGTGTGTGCTTGGGTGTTACGTTGTGTAAGCTTAGTGGATCCGTATGCGTGTGTCGATGGTGGAGGTTGGTGTTGGCAATGCGAGAGAGAGAAAGGTTTGAGAGAAAGAGATGATGAGGGTAGTTGTTTCTTGTATGCCAGGGAGAGAGAGGGTCAATTATCTCTTCTCATGTAAGTTGTGTATGTTTCGAAAATGGAATCCCTTATCGTATGTGTGTCTTTTTTTGTTTTTAAATGAGAAAGTTAGAAAAAGAAAAAGGAAAGGAGAGAAGAAAAAGAGAGAAAGAAAATTTGTTGTCAAAGTAAATCACAAATGCCACGTATTACAATTAGACACATAGCCTAATGATAGCTCGACCTATGAAATGTGTGGAGTTTGAAAAAAAAAAAAAGATAAAAGACATCTTCATGCCTTTAGTAAGTCTTAAACTCTTGATCTTCAACAAACCTACATGCAATATCCATATGCTTATTCATTAGGCTATTAACCTGTATCTTATTCATATGTATAATTAAATTGCATATATGAATAAGGTCAGCCTAGACTACATTTAAATTTAAATTCATATTCAATAGTTTTCTATTTATTTAAATTAAAAAAAAAATTATTCTATTTAAACTATTTAAAAATTATTATTTTCTAAATTTCTTAAATCTTCCATTTTTTCAATTTTTTTCTATCTTTTGTGATTTTTTCAATTTTTCTAATTTTTTCCATTTTTGTATTTTTTTTAAATCTTTCTGGAATTTCTTATTTTTCAATTTTCTTAATTTTCTAATTTTTTAGTATTTTGAAAAAATAAAAAGGGGGGGTTGGGCAAAAATAATATGTCTACAACTATATTTTACATAATTTGTTAATATAATTCTATAATATATATATTATTTAATCCTAATACATAATAATATATTTCGGTCATTAAAATATCGTTAAATTTATTAAAAGTATACTTTTTATCAAATTTGACTAGTATACATATAGATAGTTTTTATTTAATTATTTATCACAATTTAGCTTATTATTACTAAAAATGAGTTACGGTTCGTAATTTAAATTATTTTACTACGTAAATTCGTAATAAATAGCTTACGTCACCAAATAATTCCCTAAAAATTTTTATAAACTCTTAAACATATGGGGAATTCATTCATCACTTAGTTTCATGTTATCAATTTATCGCCTATATACTCAAATTTACAATTTTATCCATAAATTATATTTAATTACCCAAATGTTATTCTTTTTACACAAATTTGTTTTCAACCTATCCTAACATCATCATAATTCACTAGAAAGCAATATAGATCAATTTCACCATTTAATTTCATAAAACCTACTTATTTGACATTTTCACCCTAATTTCTAGCTATTTTTAGGATGAAAAAATACAATAAATATTAAAAATACTCAAATAAAAAATATAGCTACATAGAAATTATCTATATATCATATGTATCTTACATAAAAATTTTAAGCTAAAAACTACATCATTTGATACATTTATTTTGAAAGTCAAAATTCGGGTGAATAATGACTTTCTTAAGCAAGTGTATTAAATGTTTAAAATTTTACAAAAATAGAAATATCATGTGAAAGTATATCCAAAATAATCTAATTATAATTTTTTTCAAAATTTTATAGATGGATTTAATATTTTTTAAAAATAGATAAAGAATAAGGTAGAAGTTTGACTAACTTATTTTTGGGTGCTCAGGTGACTGGCTGTGGATGGGGGGTTGTCAGATAGCTAAAATGCAGGGTGGATTGCTTGAGGATGGTGGGACTTGATAATGGAATACTAAAGGGCTTAGTAAACTACCTTAGCACGGTTTTAGCCTTGGATTTTTTTTTTTTTGTAATTTTTTCTATTTTCCATAATTTTTCTCTCTTTTTATTTTAGCCTCAAATTTGCTAAATTAAGACCATTTTGCCGTGCTTTGCTATTTTTAGGGGAAATTTGCTACCTAGGATTTTCTTTTGTTTATATATATATATATATATATATAAATATATATTATATCAATCCTAAGCATGAAGTGTCTAAATCCCATCGATCATCTTTTGACTTAGCAATAATTCAATTCCCATAGCATGCCACAATATCCTCTAGCCATCTCTAGCAAATTTTGGATGCAATTGGATAAACTTAAATAGATATTTTGGTTAAATACTAATGTTATATATATATATATATTATGTTAATATTTGATTATTTGATTAATATATGAGTATATATCCTATGTATATATCATGTGTAATATGTACTTATCACATATAATTTTATCTCTAACATATCTTTTATTTTTAGAATATATTTTCTACTTATTTTTTATGAATTCAACACATATTATATATAATTATGTATTTTATGGTTAATTTATAGATATAATTATTATTTATACCAAGTATATTCATAAAAATACATGTATATTCATATAGTAAATTATACTATGTTATCTCATTTTATAACTTAATTAATTTATGGCAAAATTCTCATCGCATTCTAAGCTCAATTTTAGGGGTTTCGAGTAATTTTATATTATATTAAGTAATCATACTTCTAAGGGCAAAATTGAGATTTTGGATTGTTATTTTTAAAACCTAATGCCACTGAGTCACTTTAACTAACTTTTTATCTTAGTCATAATGTTTGGGCTCAATTGGATAACCTTTTCCCTGAAGACTCTAAATTTAGACTCAGTTGTCATAAACACAATTTTAATGGCTCACATTAATTGCTAGCAATGCAGTATGCTATGCTTATGCATATGGCATGCATTGGTATCGATATCTTATACCTTTCTAACTCACTTGTCCGGTTAGTCAACATACTTGGGCATCTGGATACAACGTCTAGGGACTTGGAGGTAACAAGAAGCTGCTTGGGAGTAAGACTCCTAACTCTATTTTTATCAAATTAGACTATAAAGAGAAGCTAGGTTACTTGGGCAATGTGAATCTATATGCTTTCAAAACTATGTTCATAAAACCATTATTTTTCCTTTATCACTTGGAAACCTTATTTTGAAAATTTTGTCTTATAAGTCCCTTTTTATGTCATGCTGTTCCATGTTATGCAACAATTTAAGTATACCATTCTGTACAATCAATTCTTAAGTTTTATTCAACTTAGTTATCTAATCTTTATTATCTTACTTAGAGTTCACTTAGGTGAATACCTCAAAGATTGGGTTAGCAATTACTCATCTCTTTATGTTAGTACAATCATTTCTAAACACTACATCAATCATTCAACATAGCAACATAATTAGTTCAATTAAGGTATTACCATATTCAATCAACACATCATTAAACAACACAGTGTTATGAGTAGTAATATATCTACTTTAAGCATAGGCTATATCCACTTACCTAACTAGTGGCATATGCCCAAACTTACCTCTTAGCATAAGCTCTCTCTCTTCCACGACTTTACCTAGCAAGAGTAAGTATTTGTAAGGCCAATTACATGTCATATGTATATATACTTTAGCTTAATATTCACTTGTTGGTTGTTAGTTTGCTTTAGGCTGATTTTGATTTAGTCTTTGATTTCGATTTTGATATAGGTTCTAAAATAACTTTTGAATTTGTCTTTGATTTGGCTTACTTGAAAATTCTTAATTAGATACTAGTTAGCTTATATCTACAATTTATCAACTAAAATCTCCAATGTTACGTCTAGTTTAGTCATCTAGATTCAACTTGGATGAAAATACTAAAATGTAGTAGTTTTTGAATTTAGTTCTGATTTGCCTAGAATTTTCCCTTCCCCTATCCCCTCCTCCCCCCCTATAGTCAAAAAATATACATTGCTTAATGTTTATACTTCACAAAATCCATAAAATACACATTATATTTAGAAAATAGTAGAAATCATATTTTGGTCATGTAAAACCCTTAAATAGCATATTATATAATATACTCCACAATATGTATAAGCTCTATTTTATCAATAAATAGCTAAAATGGGTAAATAATCACACTTTTCTCCAAAATAACTGTATAACATATGCTTTGATAACACTAACCTCTAGAAATCATGCTATGTTGGTTTTGTACATAAATTACTCTAAAATCCTTTAATTTCCCTTAATATGCAAAACTACCAATAAATACCAAATAATTCATAATAAATAGTAGATATAATATTTATTAAAAATTCCTTCTACCATAATTTAGTTTATATTATAAGAGTGTTATATATAATTTTTCAATTCGAAATAACATCCTTTAATATTTTGCAAAATTCGATTAAAATTAGTAATAACAAGGCATGTTCTTAAGCAAGTACCCTAAATCAATGTTATTTTATCAATATAAAATTACTAAATAAAAGTATATGTAAAATAACTTTAGGAAACCAAATTTCATAATTTTCTAAGTTGATTTGATATTTTTAGAAGATAAAACAAAATGACATGGAAAATAACGCACCTACTAGTGCACGGTGCTTCGACCACCCTCCAGCCATTAAGGGTTGTTAGTCCACCTTCTCTTACCCTCAAAAGCTTAAGTTTAAGGGTACGTAATGTCAGGTATTTGTTTGATATGGGAACCCTAAATCCCCTGCCTCTAATCCAAATTTGCATTATAATTTTCCTATTTTTGTTTCCCTTCCTAAACTTGGTTTTTGAGAGGATTCTTAAGTTCTTAAATGTGAAAAAATGTTCAAAGTTCACTCTAGATGCTAATTTGTAAGACTTGTGTTGTTTGGAAAGAGAAAAAGCAATATTATGAGTGTCAATTTAGTGTAATTCCTTATTGTAGAGTCATGGTTCTTATCTAAGTTTGCAATTGCCAACTCAAAAGGGATTACCCTACAAAATTCAGAGTATACCAAGTCTAATTCCATGATGCCTAGGTGTGTTGAAATTTTTCTATAATTTTTTGGTAATTAAATGCAATTTATGGTAATTAGTTTAGTATATTTAGTATTATATATTCATATCGGGTACATATAACATATATAGTACAATTATATAATTATACTACATGCTATTTGAATCCCAAAATTATTTTCATAGGTTAAATGATTTATTACTAAAGTTTCATAGTTATTCAGAACTTTAATTTCGAGTTTTCGATATTTAAGGATCATATTAAGCAAAAATACACTTTATCAAAATTAAATGTTATATAGACTTTATTTTGAGAAACTGACCTTACTAGGGCTATTTGTTTGACTTTTATGACCTTATAGTAGGATTTAGTTCAATTTAGACAAAATTGTCTAAAAACCTCAAATCATTTTAGATGCCCCTAATTTGTGTCGATATTAAATAGTTAGGTTTCTTCACATGACTAAACTTACTTCTTAAACTTCTTTTAGTAAACTTATTTTTTTATTTTCTTCAGC
This sequence comes from Lumnitzera littorea, assembly GCA_024138015.1. Taxonomy (NCBI): domain Eukaryota; kingdom Viridiplantae; phylum Streptophyta; class Magnoliopsida; order Myrtales; family Combretaceae; genus Lumnitzera; species Lumnitzera littorea. The sequence continues at coordinate 78,484,463 of JAMXBB010000005.1, forward strand.
TATACTTCCTTGGTCCCTATGTATAGTAAAAGTGGTCCACTACTCTTGGTTTCGGGTAGTAGATCAAAGATCGAGTTTTCACAATTACATGACAATCTAAAACCTTTTTTCACATGTGAACACATTTCCTAATATATTTACCCTTAGATGGTAGTTTTGTTTTCTAAAACTTTTAAAAAGATGTGCATTAGTGGGTAATTTTGGGAATGGAGAGAATTTTTAAGAGTATATAGGTATGTATACTGTATTTTTTTTTTACATATAGTTTAGATGCAAAAATTGCAATTTCCTTTTAGAAACTAATTATATGATAATAGAGAAGGATTACTAGTTTGTTGGTCTTTTGCACTCCACACCTCTCTCTTCCCTCATATTAGCTCTCTTTATTTTTCTCCACATGAGTTTCTTTTCCACTACTAACATCATTCTCTTTTGTTTTCTTAGCAAGAGATACAAAATGGCTAGTCGTTTTAGGAACCTCTTTATCACTATTTGTGTTCTCTTGTAGAAGCTTGTTCAAAGGCCATGACTAATGACGATTGCCTTTCCTTTCCAAGTAATGTGTTTACTTGACTATTTTCTATGAGACTTCAAAATATGTTTGCTAATAATAAGTTCATACCACACTAGATGGCCAACATAGGGGTATCTTGAGAGGTGAAGATATACTTTACTTGAGAATGCATGGACATGTGGTGATTGCTTTAGAGCACATGTTGAAGAAGAAGAAGAAGAAGAAGAAGAGGAGTGTGATTTAGGGTCAATTGACTTGGGGCAATTGGGTTGCTTACACATGTGATTTGATGACACATGCATTTTAGGAAAGCTTATTAAGATTATGGATCTATTATTGCTGTTTGATCATATGTTGGTATTCACTTGATTGTGATTTAAAATGATTAGACACAATAGCTAAAATTTACTATATTTCCTAACCAATATTATTTGATGATTGTCTTCAGGGAATTCATTTTCTTTTCTTTTTTGTTTTCCCAATGTAGACACCTTACTTGTTCTCTCCTTTTTTATTTTTTCAAAATTTTTAGAGTAGGATAAAGAGTCTTAAATTAAGAAAAATATAAAAATAAGAAAACCTAAAAGAAATGAGAAATTTAGAAAAAACAAGAAATTTAGAAAAATACAAAAAATAGAAAATTAAGGAAAAACCAAAAATAAGAAATATAAATATATATATAATTGAAAAAGTTACAAAAAATAGAACAAATTGAAAAATAGAGAATTTAGGGAATATATATAAATAATAATTTTTAGATAGTATAATAAAATAGATTTTTTTTTAAATTTAAATTAAGTTTTGAAAAAGGGTGTCAGGTTTGGGCTTAAATTCAAATTTAGCCCAAGCAGACTTGTCTATATGTGTAATTCAAAATAAGAAATACAAATATATTTAATTGCACATATAAATAAGGCATAAACTAATAACTTAATGATTAAACATATAGACATAGCATTGGGTTTAACTTAGAGGATTTAGGTTCGAATTTCACCAAAGGCATTGAATGCATTTTGTTCTTTTTCAAAAGACATACTAACATATCACCCGTAGCACATAATGCTACACATTAAGACATCATTGCGCTACGTATCTATTGAGGGACATGTAGCACTGCCACATGCACAAGCAACATACGATACGTGTCACTACTTAGCATGACACGTGTTAACATGTCATCGACTACGTGTCTTCTAGGACATATGGTGACTTCTTATTGGTTGACACAATTGACGTGGTCCCATGTCAATGCCTCTTTCTTCCACTTTCCTCCATCTTCTTTTTCTCCAAGATTCTTGCATTTTCCTTATTGAACGGTCCACTTTCGAGTTTGATTTAGGGCCCTTTTTTTTGTATTTTGAGCAAATTAATGAGGTCTTTACTTAGTCAATGTGGAATATTTTAAATAATGTCTAAGAGCATAGCTAAATTCATACGATTAGGCATTTGAATCATGGATAAAAAATGGAAAAAAAAAAAAATTTAAGAGAAGCATTGACTCTGATTCTTTTTTACCAAATTCAAAACACAACACACATGATCACATAACCCATGACTTACTCTCTCTCGTTCACTTACCACCATTGACTCCATTATCTCTCTCTTTGGTTTCTTGACCATATAAAAACAGACTCGTCCTCGATCATTTCTCTCTCTTAGAACTGCTCCAACAGGTAAGCCAACATCACAGCACCCATGTACACAACTCCAGACCACCCCTCTCTCATGGAACCACACACTTCACATAAGACATGATCCTTACCATCCATTGTCCATGAAACACTATACACCCACTCACTGGCCACCCTAAATTCGCACAACACACATACGATACCTACCGACGACTCTCTCAGACAAGCACTGCAAAAGAGGATACACTCTACTCTCTTTCTCCCTCGAACTACATAACTACAGCAATTGCATGGTGCCTCAATCACCAATCATCCTCCTTCTCTCACTTGACACACAAAGCTTCACATGCACAACAGCACCAACCCCCCATCTCCATCCTCAACCCCAATTTCATGACCGCAGCACGCATACCAACAACAAGCTACGACGGTGCAACTGCACAAGCTCAAACCCCTTGTACTCTCTCGTTGACATCCATTCGAGCCCTCTCTCTCGAAGTCTCTCTCATGACAATCTCTCTCTCTCGATAAACACCGTGAGCGCCACTTCGACCATCTCTCCCTCTCGCATTTCACAAACACCTAACACATAGAGTCACCCGAATCGGACCATAGCAAGCCATCCACCCACGCACTAAACACCAATCCTCCATTACATGCGAACAACATGCCCAATGCCAAACCCAAACACAGCAACCCATTATCCTCCATTCGCATGCTAATGCTTGACTAACATAAACCCATGACCCTGCACATACCACCATTAAGGATACACCTAATCTCTACCACCATCATTCTCCATCAGCCACCTAAAACCACCAAAAACAGCCACTAAACATCACAGTATTTCACCTAGACCCCTCCTTCCCTAATAAAATACGCACGAAACCAGCCTTACCCTCATGAAAATCACCCCAAAACGCTTTGAATCGAGCCACCAGAGTCATTATGCTTCTTCGGGTCGATTGATCTGACTTGAAATTGACCCATACCCAACGACTTGCTCCAACTGACTGACCTAACCCTAAAACCTGCTCCTACCCAACTCCTGACTTGTTTAAGTTACTTGGTTTGGCATTCTTTGGTGATTTGGCTTTTTTTTTTTTTTTTTCAATATGTAATTGTAACTAAAAATAAAGAAAAAGAAAAAAATCCGAAAAAAGAAGAAGGAAAAGAAGAAAAAGAAAAAGAAAAAAGAAGAAAAAAAGGGAAAAAGGGAAAAGAGATAGAATAGCTTAGTTTTGTTTTGTTTTATTTACTCATTTTCAATTAAGGCTTAAATAAGAAAAAATAAATAAATAAATAATAATAATAATAAAATAAAAAATAAAATTGAGTAGATTAGAAAATAAATATCACTTAGAAAATTAATTTTCCAAAATTAAATAAAAGTAACTAACCCTTTTTCCAAATTAGGACCTTTTCTCAAGAATTTTCCATAAATAAAAGTCAATTTAGACCCTTTTAGAAAGTTTTACTTAAATAAACCCAAACTGAATTATAATGTAAAATTGAAGTCTTTTCAAAAGTTAAAATGGAACCAACACATTAAAATTTTACGAATAAATTACAGAAATCTAATCTGGAATAGCAGGTACATAGGCACTCGTCCGTATAGATTGACTTAAAATATAGACATTTTTCTTTTCCCATCTACTATAAATAATTGATCGCTTTATCTTTTTAAAATTAAATTAAGTTGCATGTAGATAGATTTCATTATAAGGGTATATTGAAAGGTAAATTTAAATTCGGAGAGATTAAAATTGGTATCCATTTAAGGTTTAAAAAATTAGCCACCAGATTTAGATCTTTGGTTTTAAAAAATCATTTTAACAAAAAAAAAAAAAATCAGTTTTATCAAAAGATTAGTAACTAAGTTATAATCAATCCACTTAATTTGTTATAACCCATTTCTTTTTCCTAACTTTGGTTGAGTGGCAACTACGAAACATTTTCAAAGTTAAAAGAACCTTTTTTTTTTTCAATCTTAGTTGAGGGTTAGTGTTAAATGGGTAGGTTTAATATTAATTGGTTTAAAGAATACTTATTTGTAAAAATCGGGAGAAAAAACTAGAATCGATAACTTGGTAACTCTACTATGGATGTCAACAGAGCTAGCTACTTAAAATACTTTTTGAAATTAAATTTTCCTTTCAAAATACCCATGTTATTTATTTGTTCATTTATTTATTTGTCATTTCATGTATATGCATTGTTTTGATTATTGTATTTATTTTGCATGCAACATGCATTAGGACATGGGGATCATTTGTTGCATTAAAGATGCAAGGTAGATATGGTCAAACTCAAGCCATCTTAGGACCCTGAGAGGGGGACCATTGTGTAAGCTTCAAGTATAGTGGTGTAACCATCACTTGAGGTTGATTAAGCTATCCTACTTAAGCTTGATGTAACCAATGAAAGTATTTTCTAAAAACAAGTGTGGTCACAAAACTTAAAGACCTTTTAGAAACCACCCTAATTGTGTATATTCTCCTCTAAGTTTGAGTTAATATATTACCCTTAAGAATTACAACCTTACTAATTGTTTAAGAGTTTTAATGCAATCAAGTTTTTGAAAATAAGAGTAAGGTTACAACTTAAGGAGTAATGTATTAACCCAAAACGATCCTAACATCTGCATATTTCTACGTATTTTCTTTTGTTGCATTGGTCACTAATTTTTGTCCATAAAATGTGTAGACCTGAAATGACAGATAACCAAACAAATGATCAGAGAACTGATAGGCTACAGGATCTCTCTAGGATTCATGAGCAACTGTTGAAGGATGAGATTGTCTACTTAAAAGAAAAGAATAAGTGTTCTAAAGCTCACAATTGAGCCTTCAGAGCCCTTCTAGCAAAGGTCATTAGGGAAACCTACGAAATGATAGAGGACCTTAAAGTTCATCTACGAGACTTCATTTAGGGTTTTTTTTTTCCAATTCATATCTACAAAGCCTAGAATAAATATCAAGTTCCAAAATAAATAATAGGTTCTCCACCTTTGTTTTCTATATTTTGATTTTCCCTAATAATAAAGTTCTCTTTAGTTCATTATTCTTCATTCTCTAACATTCCTTTCTTTATAAATAGTCCTTCAATAAGCATTCATCTAACTACAGTTCTCTCCCATTCAGGGAAATGTAAAATCTCATAAACTTGTAAATAAAACCTTAAAAATCACCATCCTTATTTGTAAATAACTTCTTGAATTTTGTAAAATAAAGCTTTATCTTTCTCTCTCTCTCAAAAAACAAAAATTAAAAAATAAAAAAGAAAAAAGAAGAAGAAAGAAAAAAAAGCAACAAAAATTGAAAAAATGAAAAGGAAAGGAAAAAGTTACCAACGGTTATGAATCCTTATGGGCTCAAGGAGCCAACTTAAGCACAAGCCTTTGGCCCACTCAAGCAGCTAGCCTAAATACTTAGCTTCCAACCCACATAAGGCCCTTTGACCTATTAAGAAGCCAACATGACCCCTTTGGCCCATTAAACCCAAACACTAGCCCTTTGGCCCATTTAATCTAAACACTAACCTTAGGCCTATTTAGGCAACCCACCTAAATATAAGCCACGTGGCTCATTAAGGTAGTCAATCTAAACATAAAATATAGCTCATCGAAGTAGCTAACCTAAACACAATCCTTAACTCATAAAGGTAACTAAGCTAAGCCAAGCCAAGCTAAGCTAAACTCAATCATGAACCAAGCCAAAACACAAAGTCAAATACTAAGGCATGATTTGAGAAATTAGGCGATAAAGCCTATCTTCATCCTAGGCAAATAAAAAATAGACTCCTCCTTAAGGAGTTGATAACCTGCTTTTAAAGAAAAAGGTTTAGAATAAAAGGAGGTAAGCTATGTCCTATATACTAACCTTTAAACACTTTGAGAGATGAGGGATATCATGGTGAGTGATTTTTAAACTCATTCCTTAAAGGAGGTTCATTTTAAATGTGATACATAGATTAAAACGAAGTTAGGCATTTATTTTCAAATCCTAAACACAATTGTCTCTTGTTAACCCTATTAGACCTATTTGGACAATTTTCAAATTTAAATCCTATCAAGAACTAGCCTACAATGGAGCAATTTGGAGGTTAGGGTTATTGATTAAGAGATAAGGGTAAAATTGGTTTATACTTGCTTAAGTAACATTAATTCAACAAATGACTTTTATTTTTGATAAATTATTTTTCTTTGAAATGAAAAAGAGCTAATTATTTTTCAAACACCTTAAGCTTATACATACCTCACCCAAGCTCGTACACTAGAAATCCATGGATTTAAGGCCTCGAATAGCGTAAAAGGTAAAAACTCGGTAATGGAGACAATCACTCTTAGGGCCAAAAGAAAAGAGAGAACAACAATAGATAATAAGGCAAGGTAATTAAAAAGAGAGAAAGAAAAAATAATTGTAAGAAAAAAGAAGAAAAGAGTATGAAAAATTGAGCTTAAGTGTAAGACAAAATGCCCCAAGAGATATATCAGATCCCGACAGGAGCAACCAAATCGAATCAAAAGGTTAAGAGTCGAAGCCTAAACAGCCCTAAAAACATAAGGCCCTAAATCACCCAAAATCTCTATATTCACTCTAAAGCCTCTCTTAATTATGTTGAATCACACAAGGCCTTCCTACTCACAATACTACCCTTACACAATAAAAGCTCTTTCGATCTTAAAAGATAATTTATTTTTAATAAAAATTGTTTTTGAAACTGGGGCAAGCATATTTTTAATTTTCCCTAAGATTCTTGACTTGTACGCTCAAGATAAATAAAAATATTTCTTTCAAAATAGGCCTTCTCATTAGTGTTTTTTGAAACCCTTAGACCAAAAGCCTAAATTCATAATATTGAACCGAAAAAGACTTAATGCATTGATCAAAGTGTGTCACTTACAAAATGGACTGTAATTTTTGGAATTGTAAGCAATAGTGAAATCTAAACGGATACCTAATAAGGAAGTCCTTTTTGACTAATCATAGGTTACCTTTTCTTTAGGAAAGGAATATTTAAAATCACAAAACCCTATGAGGGAGCCTAACATCTAGGTCAGGGGCATTGAAAAACCCCGCATGGTTACTAAAGAAAGAGGTGATTATAAACTTGTTCCTTAAATAAGAATTTATAACTATTGACAAACTTTCCAAAAAAAACAAAAAAAAAAAAAAAACAACAAGAAAGAAGAAGAGAGAGAAAGTAAAGGCTTGTCATAAGACTTTTATCCAATCTGTATCAACTCGAGTAGTCAAGCTTTCAATTCATGTCATCAGTTTCCTTTTCAAGGTGGTTACATTTTTTTAAATTAACCATAGTAGTCTAGATCATCATATCATAATTACAGTTTTTAATATCCTTTAACTCTTTTTCAAATCAAGGGGCCTATTCCTATTTCCTTTTTCATAAACGGTTTTTCAACAATTTCCTAATAAATATTTTTCCAAGTCAAGAAGTTTTTCAAACTGGTTGCTTTCCTTACTTTCTTTACTTTATTTCTTCAATCCTTCATCAACTTCCTCTTAAGGTTCAAGCCTATTTTTAGAGAGCTGTCCCCTCTTTTAATTTGTTTTTAGGGATTCAGCCAGCCTTTAGGGTGCTGTCCCATCTTTTGTTTTTGGGATTCCAGCCAAGTCTTAGAATATTATCTCCTTTTCTATTTTTTTTAAGGTTCAAGCCAGCTTTATGAGTGTTGTCCCTTCTTCTATGCTTTTTAAGGTTCCAACCAACTCTTTAGGGCATTGTCCTGTCTTTCATTTTAAGGTTTTAGCCAGCTCTTAGAGCGTTATCCCTTTTTTCTTTTAATCTTTTCTAAGGTGTTAACTAGCTTTTAGAGTACTGCCCCCTCTTCTATTCTTTTTAGGGTTTAAGCTAGCTCTTAAGGCATTGTCCCCCTCTTCTATATTTTTAGGGTTTTAGCCTACCTTTAAGGCATTTCCTCGTCTTGCTAGGGCTCTATCCAACTTTCAAAACTTTACCCCTTCTTTTGTCATTTCTGTTTAAGGTTTTAGCGAGCCCATAGGGTCATTCTCTTCATTAAGTTCATAGTGAGCCCATAGGACGCTTCCCCTTTACTAATTCTTTTAGCAAGCTTGTAAGGTGCTTCTCTTTACCCAGTTCTTAGCAAGCCCGTAGAGCGCTTCTCTTCACCTAGTTTTTAGTAAGCCTATAAAGGCACTTCCCTTCACCAATTTCTCTCAAGCAAGCCTATATGTCACTTCCCTTATCATTGATTCCTTTTAGCAAGCCCATAGGGTGCTTATTCTAAGCCAAGTTAGGATTATTAGTTCTTTAGAGATGCTTCCGCCTAGGTTAGTTACCTCAGTAGGGTACTACTAGGTTTCAATTTAGGGTCTTAGCCAGCTCAAGGAACATTTTGTCCATTCACTTAGGATAGTCAGCTCAAAGGAGCACTTCTAAGTTTTTCTCGAATTGATTCTAAGTTAGGGTTGCTAGTCCTCGGGAGACGCTCTTGCCTAGGTTAGTTAGCTTAGTAGAGCACTACTAGGTTTAGCCATCTCAAGGAGTGCTTCACTTATTCACATAGGATAGTCAATTTAAAGGAGTACTTCTAGGTTTATCTTGATCGATTCCAAAGATAAGGTTGCTAGTCTTCAAGAGACGCTCCTGCCTAGATTAGTTAGCTTAATGGGGCATTACCAGGTTTTTCTTTAGGGTCTTAGCTAGCTCAAGGAGTGCTTCACCCATTCACCTAGGATAATCAGCTTAGAGGAGTTCTTCTAGGTTTGTCTTAGATCAATTCCAAATTTAGAGTTGCTAGTTTACCAAAGACACTCCCGCCTAGGTTAGTTAGCTTAGAGGAGCACGGTTAGGTTTTTCTTTAAGGGTCTTACCCAGCTTAAGGAGCGCTTACTCATCTCATTCAATTTAGGCTCTTAGCTAGCTCAAGGAGTGCTTTGCTTATTTTATCTTGGTTAGTTAGCTCGTAAAGGCACGATTAAGTTTTCAATATCTTTAAGGTCTTAACTAGCTTAAGGAGTACTTTATCTATTCACTTAGGTTAGTTAGCTTAAAGGAGCACGACTAGGTTCTTCTTTAGGGGTCTTAGCTAGCTTAAGGAGCACTTTGCCCATTCATCTAGGTTAGTCAGCTCAAAGGAGCATGACCAGGTTTTTCTTTAGGAGTCTTAGTTAACTTAAAGAGTGCTTACCCATCTCATTTAATTTAGGGTCGTAATTAGCTCAAGGAGTGCTTTGTCCATTTTATCTTGGTTAGTTAGCTCATAAAGGCACGACTATGTTTTCAACATTTTTAGGGTATAGCCAACTTAAAGAGTGCTTCGCCCATTTTACCTTAGTTAGTTAGCTCATAAGGGTATGATCAAGTTTTCAATATCTCTTTAGCATTTTAACCAGTTCAAGGAGTGCTTCTCCCGTCTCATCTTGATTAGTCAGCTCATAGGGGTACGACTAAGTTTTCAACATCTTTTAGGGTTTTAGCCATCTTAAGGAGCGCTTCTCCTGCTTATCTTGGTTAGCCAGCTCATAGGGACACGACCAAGTTTTGAACATCTTTTAGGGTCTTAGCCAACTCAAAGAGTACTTCACCTGTCTCATTTTGGTTAGTTAGCTCATAGGAGCATGACTAAGTTTTCAACATTTCTTTAGGGTCTTAACCAACTTAAAGAGCACTTCGCCCATTTTACCTTAGTTAGTTAGCTCGTAGGAGCATGACCAAGTCTTTAACATCTCTTTAGGGTCTCAACCAGTTCAAGGAGTGGTTACCCATTCACCTTGGTTCATCAGCTCATAAGGGCACGACTAAGCTTTAATTCCTCTTTCAGTCTCTTGGCCAGCTCTTATAGTGCCTCCTCTCTCTTTTTACTATTTACCAAAATCCCCACTGGACCGAACCTAGGATAGCTAGCTAAGGTGCTCTTTATGACAAATTCTACCCTTAGGAAAAAAATAGCGTCTCTTTTACCTTTGTGACAAAGTTTTACTTAAACTTCACTATATAGAGAGACAGTTATAGATATCCTATTTTTGCACCACCCCTTACCCTCCCCCCACCCCTTTTTATTTTTTCAAAATTTTTAAAGGGTCTTAAATTAAGAAAAATACAAAAAAAGTAAAAAATTAAGGAAAAACAAAAAATAAGAAATAAAAAAAAATATATATATATAGAAAATTGAAAAAGTCATAAAAAATAGAAAGAGAATTTANATTTTTAAAGGGTCTTAAATTAAGAAAAATACAAAAAAAGTAAAAAATTAAGGAAAAACAAAAAATAAGAAATAAAAAAAAATATATATATATAGAAAATTGAAAAAGTCATAAAAAATAGAAAGAGAATTTAGGAAATATAAATGGATAATAATTTTTAGATAGTATAATATAATAGATTTTTTTTTAATTTAAATCAAGTTTAGAAAAAAAGGCATTAGGCTTAGGCTTAGCTTTAAATCTGGCTCAAGCAAACCTTATCTATATGTGCAATTTAATTGCACATATAAACAAGGCATAAGCTAATGACTTAATTGTTAAGCATATGGACATAGCATTGGGTTTAACTTGAAGGATTTGGGTTCGAATCTCACTAAAGGCATGGAATGCCTTTTGTTCTTTTTCAAAAGACACACTGCCATATTACCCATAGTACATGATGCTACGTATCAGGACATCATCATGCTTCGTATCTATTGAGGGATACGTGGCACTACCATACGCATGAGCACCATACAACACGTGTCGCCTCGTGGCATGACACGTGTTGCATACTTACCGCTATATAGCATGACACATGTCAACATGTCACCAACCACATGTCTTTCATGACATGTAGCAGCTTCCCATTGGTTGCCACAGCTGATATGGTGCCACGTCAGCACCTCTTTCTTCCACTTTCCTCCATCTTCCTTCTTTTTCTCTAGGATCCTAGCATTTTCCTTATTGGACGATCAACTTTCGAGTTTGATTTAGGGCCTTTTCTTTTGCATTTTGAACAAATTAATGAGGTCTTTACTTAGTCAACATGGAATAATTTGACTAATGCCTAAGAGCATAGTTAAATTCACACGATTGGGCATTCGAATCATGGATGAAAAATGGAAAAAAAGAAAAAATTTAAGATAGGCATTGATTTTGATTCTTTTTTTCTAAATTCAAAACACAACACATATAATCACATAACCCATGGCTCACTTTCTCTCACTCACTCACCACCATCGACCCCACTATCTCTCTTTCTAAATTCTTACCCACACAAAAACAGACTTGTCCCCAATCATTTCTCTCTCTTAGAACTACTTCAACAAGCGAGCCAACACTGTAGTACCCACGTTTACGACTCCAGACTACCCCTTTCTCACGGAACAATATACCACACATAAGATACAATCTTCACTATCCATTGTCCATGAAACACCATACACCTACTCACTGTCCATCCTAAATCTACACAACACACACATGACACCTATCGATGACCCTCTCACACATACACTGCAAAAGAGGATACACTCCACTCTTTCTCTCAAATTGCATAGCCATACCAACTACATAGCACCCCAATTGCCAACCACCCTCCTTCTCTCACTTGATACGTACAGTTTCACATGCATAGTAGCACCAACCCCCCATCTCCATCCTTAACCCCAATTTCTCGATCGCAACACGCATACCAACAACTAGCCATGATGGCATAACTACGCAAGCTCAGACCCCTCACATTCTCTCGTAGACATCCATTCGAGCCCTTTCTCCCGAAGTCTCTCTCACAACGATCTCTCTCGCAACAAACACCGTCAGTGCCACTTCGACCATCTCTCCCTCTAGCATATCATAGACACCTAATACATAGAGTCACTTGAACCGGACCATAGTGAGCCATTTACCCACACACTAAACACTGATCCTCCGTTGCTACATGAACTACACGCCCAATGCCAAACCTAAATGCAACAACCCACTGTCTTCCATCCGTATGCCAATGCTTGACTAACATAACCCCACGACCCTACGCACACCACCATTAAGGATATACCTAATCTCCATTACCACCATTCTTTGTTAGCCACCTAAAACCTCTAGACAGTTGCTAAACATCACGACATTTCGCTTAGCCCCCCTTTCTTAATAAAATACACTTGAAACCATCCTTACCCCTATGAAAATCACCTTGGAATGCTTTGAATTGAGTTACCATAGTCGCTGTGCTTCTTTGGGTCGACTAATCCTACTCGAAATCAACCCATACCTAACGACCTACTCCAATTGACCGACCCAACCCGAAGACCTACTCCTGCACACTCCTAACCCGCACAAGTTACTTGGTTTGCCTTTCTTTAGTGATTCAACTTATTTTTTTTTTCAATATGTAATTGTAACTAAAAAAAAAAAAAGAAAAAAAAACCGAAAAATGAAAAAGGAAATGAAGAAAAAGAAAAAAGAAAAAAGAAGAGAAAAAGAGATAGAATAGCTTAGTTTTATTTTGTTTTATCTACTCATTTTCGATTAAGGCTTAAATAAGAAAAAATAAATAAAAATAATAATAATAAAATAAAAAGTAAAAATAAGTAGATTAGAAAATAAAAATCACTTAGAAAATCAATTTTCCAAAAATAAATAAAAATAACCAACCCTTTTTCCAAATTAAGACCTTTTCTTAAGAATTTTTCATAAATAAAAGCCAATTAGGACCCTTTTAGAAAGTTTTGCTTAAATAAACCCAAACTGAATTATAACATAAAATTGATATCTTTTCAAAAGTTAAAGTAGAACCAACACATTAAAATTTTATAAACAAACTACGAAAGTATGATCCCGAATAGCGAGTACGTAGGCATCCGTATATACGGGGCAACTTAAAATATAGAAATTTTTCTTTTTCCATCTTCTGTAAATAATTTTTTATCTTTTAAGTTAAGTTGCATGTAGATAGATTTCATTATGAGTATATTGAAAGGTAAATTTAAATTCAAAGAGATTAAAAGTATTACCCGTTTAGGGTTTAAAAAATTAGCCATTGGATCTAAATCTTTGGTTTTCAAAAATCATTTAACAAAAAAAAAAAAAAATCAGTTTTATCGAAAGATTAATAGCTAAATTATAATCAATCCACCCAATTAGTTATAACTTAACTATTTTTTTCAACTCGAGTTGAGTAGTAACTACAAAACTTTTTCAAAGTTAAAAGAATAAATTTTTTTTAAACCCTATTTAAAAGTTAGTATTAAACAGGTAGGGTTTAATATTGATCGATTTAAATAATACTTATTTATAAAAATTGAGAGAAAAAACCAGGCTCGTCACTTAATACATAGCCACATGTGCTTGTCTTTTATAGCTTATAGCATCGTAAGTGACAACATGATTCTGGCTTGTCATCTTTGCCTCTGTTGTTTTGATGGAAAAATCAGTATTGATCTTTATTGAAGCTTGTGTTATGTGAGATCTTTAAAATTTGTTCTTATATGCTTCTTTAAGTGTTTTACATGGTTCAAAATGGCATATATTTTCTTTCTTTCAATTGTTAAAACCACCTTTATAGTTTGGACCCTTAACTTCGATTAGTTAACATGTAAAGCTTGACACTAGAAACAAATATAGTTTTGATTTGCATACATACACATTAAATATCTACATGAAAATACTTATTATGCATGATGTACTATTTGCTACATATTATTAAATGAATTACACAAAATTTTCCTCTTTCGTTTTTTACTATGCTTGTATCTCCAAGTGGGTAGGATCCCATAAAGTTACTATGATTTTTTAAATAGGAAAAATACAAAAAAGTCCTTAACATTTACCTATGTATACATATTAGTCCTTAACATTTTAACAATTTATAAAGAAGTCCATTTGTAGTTTTGCTGTTAACATGGATATGTGGCAAAACTTAATTTGTTCAAATAATTGATTTAATTAAATAAACTAATAATATATATTATATCACTAAAATTTATAAAAATAATAAGAAATTAAAAAATGATAAAAAAGCTTGAAAAATAAAAATAAAATTTAGAAAAGAATATATCTTATTAAGTAATGTATATTTATCTACATATATGCATCAATATTTATTTTAAAATAAATCAATATAAATTAACAAAAATAAAAAAATAAAAAAATGCAAATTCGATCACCTATAGGGAGTTATACAGCCTTCCCCATTAGTCGCCAACCATCTCTTGGCCTTTAGGTGGTCAGATTTGAATATTTTTTTTGTTAATTTATATTAATTCATTTTAAAATAAATATTAATACATGATACAAGGCAAGTGCACTTATTAATTTTAATATAGCGGATGTAAGTCCGAGTCAATCCTTCAGAGATTTTGAGTACTAATATTAACTTTAGCTTTATTATCTAATCGGAAAATTGTGATGAGTTGAATGAATTAAAAATACTGAAATTAACAAATTAAACTAATTATGAGGCTTGATTAAGCAAATTAGAAAGCAATAAAACTACGAACGACTTCAAGAAATTAATAACGTATTTAGGAATTATTTCCCCTAGTGTTTAATATGTGACCACTTAAAATATATTCAATTCAGTTTCTATCATTCTTGATTGGAGGGATTCACAATTAAAGTTAATACCTTTCTCAAGCATATTAACCTTAATCCTAAATTATTTACCGGAATCTCTTCACTTAGTAATATAACTTAGAATTGTATTAATGTATAATGAATTCCCACACAAATAGTCAACTTTTCGGAAGAAACATGTATCTTATCTCTAAGTATACATGTAATTCTCTTCAATTATGCTAAGATCTAATTACACATGCAATTTCTCAATCATCATGCATAATATCATATATTGATACTCTAGAATTATCAATCAACAATTAAACAACATAATTGAATCAAAAAAAGATAGAAACTTTATTGAAATTATAATTCAATCCAAGGGTTACATGAAACCTTAGATTCCATAATCCTAAATACTCAAATTCTAAGCTATCATAACGAATCTAAAAACAAGTTCCATCAAAAATATAAAATAAAACATGGAAAACCCCTTTAATTGATGAACAATCTCTCTAATCTTGAAGTTGATGTTGTTCTCGCCTCTTTCTTGATGTTCTCCTCAAGTCTCTTCTCTTCTCTTGTGTCTCTCCGTCCTCTCTAATGTCTCTCTTCTTTTTTTAAACCCTAAGATATCCTTTTATATATGTATTACAAGGATTCTATTTTCGTCACCAGACACGGCCGTGTCCCCAAGTCGTGTAACATTCTGCACTAAGGCAAAATTTTCTGCATAACTTCTTCGTTTGAACTCTGAATTGAGTGAAACTTGATTCCTTTTCTTCGTTTTCGATCCTAGAACGCGTTCAAACCTTGAAATCAAAATTTTACTTAATTAAGTATCAATTTCTTTAAAGAAAACAAAAAATGTAAGGGAAATACTATAAAATCACCATATAAAATATGTTTAAAATCAGAGTTATCAATACATATGTATATAAATATATGTAACTATTATATACATTACATATGGATTTTTTCAATTTTGCATAATTTTTTTTTTCACTTTTCCTATTTTTCTATATATTTATTATTTTTTGAAATATTTTATTTTTTAATTAAAAATTATACATTGACCAATTATATGTTGACATGTGTCTACATTAATGGAAAATCTAATGAAAGGACTTATTTAATATAATTTAAAAGGTTAAGGACTTCATTGAAAAAATGTCAAACATTATAGACTTTTTTGTACTTTTCTCTTTTTTAAACAAGTAGCGGAGTTAAGAAATTACTGCCATGATGATTTTTTCCTCTTCTTTTATACCGATGTGTAAGTTTTGATGTGATTGTTGACTCTTCTAACTCACCTGAATTGTGCTTTTCAGTTATGATAAAAAAGTGATCATAAAGAAAAATTTGTAGAAATTGAATCTTAGGAAATATTAAGTATGCTTCCTCTAATATTCACTAAATCTATTGTACAATTCATTTAGGTAGCCTTTACGCTATTGGGTCAATGTTTTTAACTCTTACTTGTTCATGCCATGCCATTTGTCTTCTAGCTTGGCAAAACCAAAGTGTTTCTTAAGGCTAGTTAGATTAGTGTTTTAGACTCTCGACAAGCCGAAGTTTTGGACATTGTTGCAAAATCCATCTAGCTAAAATTCCATACCTTTATTGCTCGTGGGGACTTTCTATTAATTCGAACTTTTGCATGTGCTATCCAAGCTTACTGTAGAGGTACTTGATTTTTTCTTCCTCTTAGCATTGAAAATGGTGTTATTCTCTGATTGAGAATGATGACTTTATTTTTTTCAAGTTGAAAATTAGACTGGCTAAGGTTGTGTTGATTTTTCGGAATAGGCTTTCTAGTTTTTATACCTGACAATACACCCCCTTGGTTCATTATTAGCTCAGAGTAAAATTTGGTCATTGAATCAACTTATCCAAAAAAAGAAAAAAAGCCTTTTAATCCTTCTAAAATTAGGCATAGAATTTTATGTTTTCTAATTAATTTAGAAATAAAGAGGTATGAGCATTATATGTCAAATTGTATGGCTATGAAATTTGTCTACATATTCAATAATTATTTGTACAAGATAAGATAAGATGAGATATATACCATATTTAAAAATATACTTAACTTAGATTTTGAAAAGATTCGATCTTATATCACTTGTTCCAAAAAATAACATATAAAAACTAAGATGGTTGGGGATGAAATATGCAAAAGACGTTGAGGGTTTTATTCATAATTACTCTTGGATAAAATGGCATTCCACTCTAATATCTTCTTTAGCTCTGTTGTTTCATGACTAACTGTCAATCATCAGTATGTAGTTTAAATTTGTAAGATCAATTCCTAATTCTTTCATGAGTCCTCCATACTAACATATGTAATTCTTTGCATCTTCCTCATTACTCCCCTAATGACTGCTTTCCACACTTACAGTAGAGAAGATACTATCTGAATATAGATGGAGTGATGGAATAAGATAAGCAACTTATTTGTTCTAATATTTTCATTGTTCCTAACAGATTTTATACCAAGTGGTTCAGTGACCATGGAAGAATTTTTGTAAGTCTATGGAATTAATTCCTCCCTATTTATTTAATGTGATTGCTGAATGAAGATGTTTGCTATAGAATTTGAAGGCTAGATCTTTCTTCAAATGAATTGTTAGTATAGTTATGCGATCAGTCTAAGAGGATCACACAGTGCAAGGTTTGTTTTAAGGATGTATTGATTATTCCTTTGTTTTTTTCCGAAGAGAGTTTAAAGTTAGAGTAGGAAAAAGAAAAGGACTTTCCCTTCATGTTTTCTATTTATGAGCTTTTACACTTAATTTGATTTTTCTATCTACATTACATATGCCTTTGTTTTTACTAAATTGAGAGGGATAATGTAAAAATCATCATCTAAACTTTGAGCAAGTTTAAAGATTAATCTTGAAATTATATTTCATTATTGTGAGATTGTCTATTATTTGATTTAGTTGTCTTAGTTTATAACATCATCCAAATACATATAATATGATGAAAATAGTATTTTGTATTGGTTCATAACTATCTTTTGTGTTTTGAATATTAAAATTCAGCAAAAGATAAGAATATCTAAAAGAAAAATGAACTCTTACAGAGTGATCAATTGTGCCCTTAATAAGGATGGGAAAAAACAAAAAAAAAAAAAAAGAAAAAGAAAAAGAAGAAGAAGAAGAAGAAGAGGGTTTTTAAGGTAGCTACAACCACCCTAATATAACCTTTCTAGGATAGTTAAGACTGTTGTAAGACTTTTTAGGGTGGCCACATGCATCTTAATAAATGTGATGGTAAATATATTTCATAAGGTTTTGAAGGTAGTTTCAACTCTCCTAACAATATTATATAGGGGGCAATACTCTATGGGGGCAGTTTTAGCTACCCTTATAGCCTATAATAGCATCTTACCTATAAGATGTGCACTTAGATTGCTCTAATAATGTGTAGGGAAAAATTATAATTTCATTGATGTAGTACTTTAGCTGGTCTAATTAAATTAATTAAACATTATACAACATTTCGTATAATTGAACATATGCCACTAAAGGTCTATTATACATATATGTATACATATAGGTAACCTTAATTGGTTTAATTTAACTAATCGTTATTATTTAAGAATATCTCTAATTATTTAATATCGAATCTTCATGATTTACAAAACTTAACTTAAATGTTACTATTTTAGGGTTTTCTTTACATTTAGGGTTTAACATAGGGTTTTGAATCCTAAAGGTTTAGGTTTTATGGTTTTTATTTAATTCACAGTTACAATATATTGTTACGTGTATCTAATGCTTAGGGTCTTTGACTGCGATTAGTTTTGTTTTTTTTTTTAATTTTATATTGAGCTTTTCATATTTGTTTTAAGTTTTTTTTTTCTTTTTAATTTTTATCAATTTTAATTCTTTGATCTCGTTAAGCCTAAAGAATATCTACTGGTACTCAAATTCAACTTTATATCCAAAACACAAAAATTTGTAGGGTTTACAATTTTTCCTCATAAAAAGTTAGGAAAACTACACTTTTAGTCATTCAACTTTATTACTTTTTTCTAATTGAGTCATTAAACTTTTATTTTTTCTATTTTAGTCCTCAAACTTTTCAAAAAATTACAAAAAAGTTCTTCCTTAGTAAACTGTTAGTATTTTTTGTTAATGGAGGACTTTTTTCAAACTTGTGGAAAGTTTGAGGATTGAAATAGAAAAAATGAAAGATTATGGACTCAATTAGAAAAAGTGGTAAAGTTTGAGGACTAAAAGTACAATTTTTCATATTTTTTTCTTTTTCATCCTTTGTTAATTTTTCTAGCAAAAACAAAAAAAAAATTACAACTTAATGAATCAGAATAGTTAATTGTGTTGTTAAATAAAATATTGATAAAAAAATTATTTATCTTATTAGAAATATAATCATTATTTATATTTTTCTATTTACAAATGTATAATTATATTCTAATTAACTTTACATCATATCATTAAATTAAATATGATAATTATTTGTGATCTCTATTGTTTATATAATATAACAATTAGAGTAAGTATTAAATAATTTATATAGTTACTTTTCTAATACTAGTCTCCTAAATAAATGAACCTATTTCGAATTCCTCTTCCCTAAATTGTTATAATATGTAATGTGGTTGGTAAGGGAAAAAACCACTATTATTATATGTAAATTTAAAAAAATTACAAAAATAAATGTGATTTGTTTTTATTAAGAATGCCAAATTGGATCATTGATTGTTTGAAGTATTTGTTAATCAAAATAGAAAAAGTACATTGAAAGGACCAAAATTTTTTCCCCATCTTTTCATTTTAGGATTTTATATTTTTATTTTTTCTCCATTTCAAGACCCAAATACTTAAAAATGAATAAAACTAGTTTTTTTATTTTTTTTCTTACATTATAAATATCACAAAAAATCATATCCTAAAAGAACAAATATGTATGTATATATATGTATATATGTATAGAAAAGCATAATTTGAAAATTAAAACATAAATAAATATATAGATCTTAAAAGGAAAAAAAGAGGAAATTTATATTCTACACTTTTAGTCTTCGAACTTTGCCACTTTTTCTTGAGTTCTCCAACTTTTATTTTTTCTATTTTATTTCTCAAACTTTCTAAAAGTTTGCGGAAGAGCATTTCTTAATGGAAAAACTAATGGAGGACTCTTTTGCAAACTTTTGAATAGTTTGAGGATTGAAATAGAAAAAAATAAAAGTTTGAGGACTTAATTAGAAAAGTTGGAAAAGTTCGAGAACTAAAAGTTTAGTTTTCCCTAAAAAGTTTCATCCTTAAAACTTGACTTTAATAATTTTCTTGTCCCAGTACCCCTGTGGTAACTTGCAGGAGCTTAATTCATGGTTCCAAATTAAGTAATTCACATGTAATCAACAAGCTTCTCAACAATACTACACATAGTTCTTAGTATTAATGCACCATTTCTAAAGAATTTTAGAAGGTTCATATAATTCTATCAAAATACATTACACATCTCACAACTATCCCTAATCCTTAGAGTTCCTTAGTAAGCTACGTGACTACCACCTTAAGTTGCCTACTTTTGGGGGCAAAAGGAAAACATGTGCTCGTGATCTCCATAGTTATGATACACTTTAGTCTTCATGGGACATTATCTGTGCTTATGTCCAGCCTTCTTACAGTAGATGCACTTATTTCTCAACTGTTGACAATTCCTTAAGCAATGCTTTTAGCTACATTTCTAACATTCCACTTTAAAGGGCTTCTTCATCATTACTTCACTTGCAACCCCATTTCCTCAATTGATTTTTTTCCCTTTATGGCTTGGGTCATATTTACTTTAAAACCCTCTTCTAAAATCATTTTAAGTAATAGGTCAAGGCAAAGCCTTTTTCTCGGAATTCTACCATATTCTTGCTTCATCTTGTAGTATAAAGGTACCGTAGGTCAACTTTAGGCTTTTTGGGATTTCAATCCCTTCAAACAATAGTGTAAATTGAGCTAGCTAATCCTCTACCTTGTAGGGGTTATCCTTCTTCCCTATAAAGAAATTATTTATCCAAACAAAATCAGGGAAATGCCTTTTCGCGATGTTCATAGCTCCTTTAGAATATTCTTTGGATGATCCAGGCTACCAAGGCCTTATTGGGGTCATTAAAAGTTATGCTTCTTTCTCCTATCCATAGTCCTGCTAAGACAAGATTTCTTCATGTTAGCATCATTTAACACTCCATGTATTCAAATTAGTTGACATCACATCTACATTTTCATATGAATCAACGCTTTCACCTTGCTAAATGGCATTATACTTTTCATTAAAGTACAACTTTAAGGGCTTATAGATATTGGGCTTACTTCTTTATAGGTGAATCCATATGTTTTAACTTACAAGCTCTTGTAAACTATTACATTTAGGGTTTGTCTACCATTTTAGGGTGGAATCAATCTCATGCCTTGCACATTAATCTTATACCTCACAACCAAAGGTAAATTAAACTTTAGAGTCTTTTGAGATCGTCCATTTGGTCTCCTAGTATTCTACAATTATCTCATATGTAGTTCCTAGGTTCGTGTTGGGTGTCATACCTCGAGACCTTCATCATGTAGTTTGAATATTTGGTGGCTCTTATAATAGGTTATATGACCATTGACTATTTACTTCTGCCATGTTGCACTTAGACATGATACTTCTCTATTGCCATAGTCTCTTCTTCACCTAATTTAATGTTACTTTTGAGAGCTCAAGATTCAAATTCTTAAGACAACTGTATATTCCCATGGAGTATTAAGATAAACTCTCCAAAATATCATACATGACATTCTTTGAATACAAGATTCAACTATAGCTCATCAAAATATGAATAGTTCTTAACTAATGTGATGATAAGAGTTCCTCAAAATTCTAAAGCAATTATGCATCCTTACAACATCATCTCAAGATTCATACCTAATAAGCTATCTAAGTGGAAATTTAGTTCAACAAACTACTTACTCTATATTCACGTTATAGGATGTCGAATATGAAATTATAGTTGGTCATTAGGGTTAATATACCTTAATTCATAGTATTCAGTCTTCCAATCTTTAAATAAACATTATGGTAATCCTAATTTATCGATACATACTCTTTCTTCATTACACATTCATAAATGCTTACCTTTATATAGTCATTGCTTCTTGCATCTCATGGTTCAATATTTGTAGCCTACAATGTATGGCTCTTTATGGTAAGTTTTTGTTGAGGACATCTTGGTTATGGAGGGAATTATTGGTAGTGAACATACACACTTGTATACATAAAGTATACATAGACATGATACTATATATAGTACATATAAATACTTTACAAGACTAAGTCTATTATAATTTAACCTTAATTCTATCAGTAACTATCTCATTTCATCATTTGGTTGGTTTCTCCTATCTCTCATAATCTAAAACCTTGATACCACTTCTATAACAACCCTAAAGAGAGTCTAATAGGATTGCTTAAAATCTTTATATCATATGTACACCCATGATATAACATCCGCCTTGCAAGTTAAAGATTGCAAGACTCTAACTAATTAATCATTATGGCCTTCAATTTTCAATTTATTAATTTAACGTAAAATATATATAACCATAAATACCCAATGTTCCACAATTCATTAGGATCGTAGAGAATCAATATCTTCTAACAAAAAATGAGATTAGGTAAGTAAATTACAAATATTTATATCGGTAATTTAAAGTTGTAAAAGTACCATCTAGCTGAATAAATTATCTTTCTATACCTATTTATCTATTATTTTATTGGATAGAATGCTTTACATTCGAGTCTTAGCCCAAATCCTATCTTTTAATTAACTTACAAAAGGAATTATAAGGGGGTAAGCTATATCCAGCTTAGGGAGATATATCTCTTAGTATACCTTTCAAGCAAAAACAAGTTAAACTAACAACCATATCAATGCAAATACATCATATGCAATGTAGCAAACATGTATATACAACCATCCAAAAGTTGTATCTAGCTCAAAATTTTGCCTTTCATGGCCAAGATTAGAGGTGATGGTCCATTAGACTCATATTCCATTCACTTTAACCTTTAATCCACCAAATTGCCTCATATAGCGATCAATATTATTATCTTGTTTTTTTTCTTTTGTGCTTTAGCCTATGCCATAAGTGTAGAAGTGAATAGCATACGCAGTCTACTTACCCTTAAGCAGTGAACTCTAAGATATGGCCCTTAGCTAGGTAGTTGGCGTCTCTAGCATCTAGTGGTCCTATGGGCTAGGGTGAAGCCATGTTACACATGTACACCATTTGAAAACTTAAATAATAATAATCTCGACCCCGTAAGACCCCTCCATCCCACACGTATAATATAATGACCCATATGTCCCTAGTGATGCATAATATGTATGACCATTTAATTTAACAAGTCAAATATAATTAAATCAGGTTTATTTAAGTGGCTAAACAATTGTCTTAAACATCATCATATAAAAAAAATTATTAACACATCACTCGATTTGGTTCATATATCTTATGATGTTTAAGCATTCAAGATAGGCGATAATTAATCACATGCATGATACCCAAATCCCTATGCAAATAGTTAATAGTAATTATATGATTAGGTGCAACTAATCATAAGCACAATCAAGTATAACAATTATTAAAATACTCATTTGGTTGGATCATTCTATAGTCATAATAATTTGAGAGCAAGTTCGTATTTAGGTTGATATCACCTAATACTAGTAAATGAGAACACTAATAAGTTTTTGGATAACTACCTATCTAATTGTCTAAATTTGCTATAATATCTGATAATTAATTTAAGAAAAACATCAATTTATCAATAAAGTTGATAATTATTGAAAACGTGAAATTCGAGTTGTGAAACATAGCGAGATATTAAAAATAAATTATTTAACTTATAAAAATAATAAATGAAGTGAATTATATATAATATACATGTATTTACTTGTGATATGCATTATATGCATTAAATATATACATATAATAATAAATTATAAAAATGAGGAAAATTAATATAAAATTGTGGAAAATTAATTAAAAAAGTGAATGGAGAGTCATCATTAATTTAATAGGGAATTGCCACCTTAAGCTTAGAAAATGTAGAAAAATGACATGTTTATGCCACATGTCCAATTTTTAATGAATCCAATCAATTTGTAAATTATAAATAGGACCTAAACACATTAAAAACAACATTTTGGAAATCTAGAAACACAAGAAAAATCACAGAAGAAAATTAAGGAAAAATTAGAAAAAAAAAAAAAAAAAGCAAGGCAAAAACAGAGTTAGATTTAGTCTAGGCCAATTCAATAGGTTATCAATGTCTTGTTGTGGTGGCCGTTTAGGATTAAGAAGAGGGTGGTACGGTCAATTCTTTCGATAAGGTGTAGTGGCTTAGTGGTGGCTAGTTCAAGTAAACTAATTTTCTAGCCGAATATTTCCTAATTTTCTAAGAAATACCAATGGTATTAATTAATCATGACATTAGGTTTTTTGGGGTTATTTTATATGTAGATTAATGTATTGATTTTATTTTAATCAAATAGTTAGTAGAAATATAGGGTCTTTAAGAAAATGGCTTGTTTGAATGAAAATTAAATTAAATTTTAGAAATATTAAATAATGTCCTTTCTAGTTGATTTGGAGCTTGTAGCTGTAATATTTGCTTTAAAAATTTGGAGGCATTACTTATATGGGGAGAAATGTAAGGTATATACTGATCACAAAAGTTTAAAGTATATTTTTACACAAAAGGAATTGAATTTAAAGTAAGACGGTGATTGGAATTACTGAAAGATTATGATCTTACAAGTCATTATCACCCTAGGAAACCTAATGCAGTGGCCAATGCATTAAGTAGAAAGAAGTTTGTTGCTGCATTCATAATGGATCAACGAGAATTGATCAAAGAAATTGAGAAATTAAACTTGGAGAGTTGAGGGATTGCTAACTCAATCTTCTAGGTGTTTACCTAAGTTAACCTTAAGTGAGATGCTAGATTTCTACTAAGGAGAGTTTAAAAACTAGAATCAAATAACTAGGTTGAATAAAATTTAAAGACTAATGGTGTTAAATGATACATTTGAGTTGTTATTGCATTACATGGCATGACATGGAATAAAAGAGACCTATGGGTCAGAATTTTTAGAATGAGGCTTTCAAGTGATAAAGAAAAATCATAGCTTTATGAACTCAGTTTTTAGAAGCATATAAATTCTCATTGCCCGAACATCTTGACTATTTTGATAGTCTGATTTGGTAAACTTTAGTGTGTAGTCTAACTTTGTAAAATAAAGTTAGGGGTTTTACTCCTAAGTACCTCCTTATTGCCTTTTTTATTTGGTAAACTATTATATGTAGTCCAATTTGGTGAGGGTTCTATTCTCAAGCAACTCCTTACTGCCTTACGTTCCTGGGTGTTGTGTCTAGATGCCTGAGTATGTCTACGAATCGGATGAGGAATTGGAAAAGCATAGGACATCAATACCAATGTATGTTACATGCATGAGCATAACATGAATTCCCTGCATAGACAGTTTGTATTGATAACTCAAGTTGTGAAATTGAATGTTCTATGGTGCTAATGTTTATGAATATGTATTATGCTTGTTCTATATTTTGTTTTATCTACTCTTACCTAGTTGACAAAAAGCTAAGGGGATACTTGTGTATCCTCTGGTTATGAAGAGAATTGATTAGGTATCAACATCAATTGGGGGAAAAGTCTTTTGAGAGCACATAGAACGGAGTTAGCCATTTTTGAAGAAGCCTTGCTATATTTTGATCTTAGTTCCATAAAGGATTAATACATATGAAAAAAAAAGGTACTGTGTTTTAGGTTTGGTTAAGTTTGACAGATGTACTTTTTTGTATAAACAGGTGTAAAGTTGAACTCCGTTGTAGTATTCTTTTATTATAAATAGAACTTTTATTGAATATATACAGGTATTCTTGTATGATGATACATCTTGTACTATAGCAAGATGCGATATCCTTTAGGTGGTATCAAAGCAATCCACTAGTTGAAAGGACAAAAGCCTTGCCTAGTGGTGATCTTGCACCTATGTAACAAAATTGATAAGGATGTTAGTTCTTTAAGTTGGGTGAATTGTAGTTTGATAAAAGTAAATTACTCTACACTGTCAAGACATATTTAGGCATAAATTGTTCATAATTGTGTTCATTTCTAAAGTTCTTTGTACTTAATTATGTAATATATTAATTTCAGATGATTCAAGAGTAAGAAGATGAAGTATACACAAAAACAATGCAATTTAAGGTAATCACGGCCATGGGGAGAAGAAAACCTTAAAGTAAAACCAAGATATACTCCATCATGGGCATGTTAATGAAAGATTGGAATGGCCAACATTGATCACACTCTCCATCACGAGCATAATTGAGGAAATTCTTTTGATCCCCTGGTCAGTCACGCTTATGATTATATATCAGAAGGATGATCACTCCCTTGATTACAGGCGTGATGAGATGATATATTTGTGATGAGGAGTTTACATCTATGGTTACGGCCATGATTAGTGTAGATATCTATTTTTTCGAGAAGATCACACCTCATGTCACGAGCATGATGGGAGTGAACATGACTATTCTTCCTTAACTTTTTCATATGACCCGGTGCACGGAATAGGTCTTAACACTAGGGGGTGTCTTGAAGTGGTGTATTTCGAGCTCTTTGACAAAAAGAGTATAAATGTACCACAACTTTTAGACAAAAAGAAGGACTTACATTAGATCATCATAAGAAACATCATCAAGAACATTTCATTACATCACATCGGTAACCTACAATACACCAATTCATCCATCTAGCACCATTTTGTATTTTGTTCCATTTTTTCTTTTGTACAATCATTAGTGTAAATCGTATTCTTCTCGGAATTACCTGAGAGAGTTGACGGGACTTCCTTGTTTGTTTATTCGTGAGACTTCTACAGTAGAATAAAAAAGGGATTTTTACTTTTACTTATTCTATGTTTTATTTCTATTTAATTATGATTCATGTTAGTTTATGTTATTATTTTATCATATGTGAGTAGTATGTTAGAATTTACTACATACACTTAGTATGATTGAGTGCATGGAATAGTATTTTCCTCATATTGTTATTCCTAATGAGTTGAACTTAATTAATCTAAGTATGGTGCAGCACGACATTGAATTATCCTAGATTTCAATAGAATATGTCGAGAGACAGTTCTATTAAATAGATCTAATTCATTAGAATACCTTACTCCTGATAATAGAGATGTTATTAGGAAAGTTGTTGTATTCTTAAGGAAATCGATAAATTAACATGACATTAATGCGATCCGAGCTGGCTATTAATTTAGAAGAGATTCTAATAGATATAATTAGGATTAGAAGTAAGTAATTCTGAGAAGAATGCTTGCATACTTGTAATTTCCTACAGATAACAAGCATTAGGACAAAAAAAGAAAACATATATTGGTAGTATAATACTAAGTGGTGAAGCAAGTTTGTATGTTAATCATTGTAGTGTTAATAGTTTTTGTAGTATTTGCATTGGATAAAAGTTATTATGGATTAGTGTAGTTTAGCTAGTAAATTAGCTAGTTTAATCTTTTCATCGCTTGATAAATTTGGTTGTTAGATCATAGGAAGATTTATTAGTACTAATGCTTATATCCATTCTTAGTAGAGATGACCTTATACTCATCTGCGCTATAAAACGATAGGTATACTTGCTTATTCAACTAAGTTAAAAATAAAATATAGGTTTAGAAATTTTAAAACTCGAAAGCTCTATTTAGATGCGATCATAGTACCCTTTAAGATCTAGGTGATGGAACTCTAATCATTTAGGTGTCTTTTGGTATAGTAGCTTGGAATACGTCGAAACTCTACAGTTAAGTATGCTTGAGCTAGAGTAATCCTAGGATGGATGACCTCTTAGGAAGTTGCTATATCAAGGGATAAAACCGTGATATGTTTTACACTAAAGTGAACAATAGACCACCTAAAGGATGTCACATCCCGGCATAGCACAAAATGCACCTTCATATAGGAATACTTATTAAAAACTTAACTCAACTTGCTTATTCATCAAAAGAAAACTTTATTTATATGATAATGGGGTTGTTACATTGGAGTTCAACTAGACAATTGGTTATAACTTATATGTACCACCTAATATTTACATCAAAACATGAACAATCTTTTTCTTTTGTCATCTTGAAAATAGAAGGATTCTTAACTTAGTTTATATTCCATCCAAAAGTTGTCAACTCTGACTTATGCTCTTACTATACATCCCCTTTAGTGTTGGGTGCTTCATGATGCTATTAACTTGGGGATAAAACATTTTATCCCCTTAACTACTAAAGCTAAGTAAGAGTGGATAACAAGTAATACAATATAAGCAATATCACAACTGAAACATTTCAATCATAACCAGCATGTTCAACTTCACTCATACATTAGCCCAATCAGGAATTTATTACTAACAATGTAGCATGCTATGCTCATGCATATGGTATGCATCGGTGCCAACATTCTATGCCCTTTGAATATCCTCATTCGGTTAGTTAACATTACCAAGCATCTAAATACAGTGCCTAAGAACCTAGGGTAATAAGGAGCTGTTTGAGAGTGAGACCCCCAATCAAATTGGACTACACTCTATAGTTTACCAAATCAAAAAGGCAACAATGAGTTGCCTAAGAGTAGGATGCCCAACTTTGTTTTACAAAATTAGACTACATATTGTAGTTTACAAAATCATACTATCAAAATAGTCAAGATGTTCAGGCAATGAGAATCTATATGCTTCTAAAAGTTGAGTTCATAAAACCATAATTTTTCTTGATCACTTGAAAGCCTTATTATGAAAATTCTGACTCATAGGTCCCTTTTATGCCATGCCATGCTATGCAATAACAACTTAAGTATATCATTCAACACCATTAGTCTTTAAATTTTATTCAACATAGTTGTTTGATTCTAGTTTTTGAACTCTCCCTAGTAGAAATATAGTATCTCACTTAGGGTTTACTTAGGTGAATACCTAGAAGATTGAGTTAGCAATCCTTCAACTCTCTAAGTTAGTACAATTATTTGTAAGCACCACATTAATACCCAACATAGTAGCATAATAGACTAACAAAGATATAGTTACCCTCATTCAAAATCACCACATCAGCATCTACTATAGTATCATGTTAGTTCACTCAAGATATAGCCATATCCAATCAACATAGTATCAAACAACATATAGTGTTATAAGTAGTAATATATCTATTCCAAGCATGGGTTAGATCCACTTACCTAGCCTTAATAGTAGTGGAAAATCCTAAATTTCGCCACATGGTCTTTCCTTATTTATCACACCTAGGAAAATATAAACATAGCCTATAAGTCAACTATAGGTCAAACCTGAACTCTTATAAGCTTTTACTACTGCGTTTTTAAACTTCATTAAATCTTATTTTACTCATTCTTTATCTAATTTTAGTAAGCTTTATATCATCACAATTGTTATTTTAAGTACTATTAATATATCTTAAGGAACAAAATTGATCAATATAGTTACAAGCTCGAAAATACCCTTTCTTGCTACTGACTCAATCATATGTTATCATAACTCTGTAATTGACCTAACTAAGCTTTAGTTTTAAATTGAAAATCCTAAAAATTATACTTTCCAAACTTGAGAAGCATCTATTTTATACCTAAAATACTAATCTTGCACTATTTTATCAATCATCATAATAGTATTATTTATTATTTTACATTTTAGGTCAATATATAAGCTTATATTAGGAAAATATGTGATAAATAGTATATGAGCCCGATTAATTCCACAAAAAATCCTATAGACTAACAAAAATTTACAGTTTAATTATTGGTCATTAATTACACTAAACAAGCAATTGTATATTTTTACTAAAATAGCGGTTTTAGCTTGAAATTATGGAAAATAAACAAAATTATGTGTAAGATAAAAATTAAGTGTTCCAAATACCCTTATAAACTTCTAGAAGTCAAAACATATAAGGTTCATTTATTAATTTCAACAAAAACTAATTATTTTAACAAATGGTCAAAATTGCCAATTTTATTCAAAATAAATATAATAAATAATAAACATGGAGATTTTCAAAAATTCTTGTTACTAAAATTAAATACATATGTAAAACTTATTATGTACAAAAATTTAGCTCAAAAGGACATTATTTAATATTTCAGAAATTTAATTTAATTTTTGTCCAAATAGAGCAATTTCTTAAGAACCCTATATTTCCACTAACTATTTAATTAAAATAAAATTACTAAATTAATCTAAATATAAAATAACCCTAGAAAACCAAGTTTCATAATTAATTAATACCATTCGGTACTTCTTAGAAAATTAGGAAACATTTAACCAGAAAATTAACTCACCTAAATTGGTTACCTTCGACTACCATCGAGCTACCGCACCTTGCCAAAACAAGTAGCCACACTACCCTCTTCTTAACCCCCAAGAGCCACCATAATAGGATTTCGATAACCTATTGAACCGGTTTAGACCAAATTTGACTTTGCTTTTGCCATGTTTTTCTTATTTTTTTCTAATTTTTACCTAATTTTCTTCTGCAATTTTTCTTATGTTGCCAAATTTCAAAAATGTTGTTTTTGATGTGTTTATGTCCTATTTATAATTTACAAATTGATTGGATTCATTAAAAATTGGACATATGGTATAAACATGTCATTTTTCTAGATTTTCTAAGCTTAAAGTGGGAATTCCCTATTAAATTGATGATGACTCATGTTTTCCATTGTTTCCTATGCTGTCACATCATTGATGACTCATCCATTCACTTTTTTAATTAATTTTCCTCTTTTTTATAATTTATTATTATATGTATATATTTAATACATATCACATGTAAATACATGTATATTATATATAATTCACTTCATTTAGTATTTTTACAAGTTAAATAACTTATTTATAATATCTCGTTATATCTTACAGCTTAAATTTCGTGTTTCCGATAAATATTAACTTTATCAATAAATTGATTTTTTAAAAAAAAATTAATCCTTTTATGTAGCCTATTTTGAGAAATTGATTTTACTAGAATACTTTATCTAACTTTTGTAGCTTTATTGTAAAGTTTCAATTAAAACCGATAAAATTATCTAACACCCTAAATTTAGGGGCTCAGAACATAAGGTTATCGTATTGGTTCAAAATTCTAGGGTATTACATTATGTTTTCTTATTTTTTTTTTATACTATTTGGGCCTTCTTGTATTGTTTTCAATGTTTATTGAGTTTTTATCTTTTGTTGGGCTTTGTATTCCTACATGGGCCTAAGATATTGAGGTGTAAATATTTTCTTTGGCCCGATTACATCTTTTTGATCAAATGCCTAAATAGTAGGCTTAAGGTCTCAATTTGAGTCAATTTTGAAATGTGCTTTCTTTTCGTTCCATTAAGCCTAGGGAAATTTTAATGGACTTTTAAATAGATATTATTTTAGTTTCGCTATTGGTTATGCTTGATATTTAGCTCTTATTTATCGCTTTTAGCTTGACTTATGGTTTTTAGCTCGCTTTAGTTATAGGGCTTAGTACTTAAATTTGACTTACTAATTTGCACCTAAAACTTAAATTAACATATTTTATTGGTGTTTTTATGTTGTGTGTCAAATTGGTTAATAAATATTTTGGGCTCCTTCGTCATATTTTTAAGTCCAAATTGGTGATTTTTAACTTACTAGTCAACTTAAGACCCTAAGTAGTAACTTGACCTACTAGACTAGCCTCAACCTTTTATTATCATTTCTAAATCACCTTTTTGTGTGAGGAAACTCATAAGGTCAGCTTGCATCTACTTTAGGTTTTGGAATGGAGTTCCTAAGGCTTTTCACATTTCTTTCTTAGGATAATCACTTCTACACACTAATGGAATATCTAGCTAAAGTATTTTTAAGCTAAAATACCATGGAAAAAGTTCAAATAACTTTAGAAACATCACCCTACATGCCACTTCTAGCTTGTTACATAGATATAACACAGATTTTCTTTGTAGTTTTTTTCAAGATTACTAGCTTACCTTTAAATTTTTCTAAGTATCGAAGAAGTTCTTACCAAATTACATCATGTGGCTTCCTAATCTTCTACTTACAAGCATGTATACATGGATTTCTAAAGAAAAAAGATTTATGCATGAATAAAATTCCTAATCTATTACAAGAATACTCAAAGAATACAAAAGATAAGCTTAAGAAAAAGGAGATTTTTACTACAATGCGGAGCTCTTTTACTAGAACTTCGACTTAGCTTGCTATTGATGGTGCTCTTTTGTCTTACTTCTAAGGGTCCTTGAAAATTGTGGCTCAAAGTGGGGGATAGGGGCTGCAAATGGTGGCAACTTGGTGGGTAGTAAGAGGGGTTTGGTGGTTGGAATGGTAGTGTAGATGGTGGTTGTATGGTGGTTTCTTTGGACACTTGGAAAGATGAAGTTTTTTTCGAAGAGTGAAATGAGAAGTGAGGAATTTGAGGAGATAGGGTTAGTTGATGTAACACCATAACTTCTAAGCGTCTACTTAAAAATTTTTCTCAAACTCTTGGTGCCTAAAGAAGGTTTGTTACTACCACTCCTAAGTTAGGGATAGGATATGGTAGAAATTGTAGTCCATTGTTTGGGATCTTCTTAAAACACCTACTTCAAAATATCTCATTATTTCACATAACATCTTACAATGGAAATCTTTATAAAAGTGAGCCAAACTAAGAGTATCACAACTATGAAATCTTATACTAGACTTCATTCTATTACAATGCCTAAGTATCACATTTACAATCTCTAGGTTGAATCTACATGAAACACATTGATACTTCTTGAAGTACTACTTCTTAGAACTTAAGTCAAACCTTACAACTACTTAATCCTTCTCATGAAAATCCACTTCACTAAGTGCTTCTAAACTTTTTCACTTTTGTTAGGTGATGTTCCTTTTAAATTTCTTCCTCATCCTAAGGATAATACAACTTATCTTCTCAATTACAATGAGCCGAGTGAGAGTAGATAACCATATAACAACACAAGTGGTTTTGTATCACAATTACACAGCAAATTATCAATTCATTTACATTATACTTTAGTTTAGCCAAACCATATAAATGTAGCAAGCACGTACCATGCTTATGTAATATCCCATAAATCAGCAATCTAGACATGAACATCTGAGTATTAGGACAAAGCTTTGTTCTTGTATGGTTAGAGTTAATAGTTGATCTAGGACATCTGAAAAAGTAAATTGATTAAGCTAGAAACTTACTAGAAACATGATAACCTTAATCGAAGAATTCTTATATGATTAGAAATCCATAATATAATAAGAATATTAAGAATACAATCAAAATAGTGAGAATTTACTCTATATGAGACCCTAAAGTTGAATTTAGGGCAATCGTAACTGAATTTAGGGTTTTTAGCAAAAGTTATTTGATTGAGCCAAAATTTTACAACTAAAATAGAAAACTTAATTGAAGTGACTCGGTAAAATTAGATTATGGAAATAATTATCCAAAATCCTAATTTTGCCCTTAAAAGTATGATTACTTAATATAGTATAGAATTGCTTGGAATCCATAAAATTGAGGTTGGAATGCGACAAAAACTTAAAGATAGGTTAATTAAGCTATAAAATGAAATAATATAGTATAATTTATTATTTGAGTATATATGTATTTTTATGAGTATAACTAGTATAAATAATAATTATACCCATAAATTAACCCGAAAGTCTAAAAATATATAATATGTTATGCCACATGACTCCGACTTGCTAGCTTTCGAGTGGTTTATATCTTTTATAAAAAAATATGTTTATAAGTTAGGTCAATAGGTGTAAAATAGTTTATACTAATGTTACTCGTAACCACAAAGTATGAATCTTAACAATAGAATAATGAGTATAATAATATTACTAATGATACGAGATAATACGTAAAAGTAATTAAATTAGTATAAACCTAATTGGCTAAATATTCCCTCTTTATTAGATTAATTGGAAGCATTAATATGTGCAAGAATGTCTGAATTACATCTAGACATAGATATTTAATTATATAAATTAATTGAAAAATTTAATGCTTGAGAAATACTCTATAAATTATGATTTATGATAATGTCTATGGAATTAAGTAGAATTCTCATGACTAAGAGAAAATTTAAACAAAATAACCGCATAGCTTAATATTTCACTTTAAGCTCATTTATATAAAACTTTTTTAAAAATATTAAGTTTATTAGATCTAATCGCTATAAAGTAGAGTTTCATAATTTTAGATATAGTTTAGAATAAATCTTTTAGAATCAACTATGTAATCTTAATAATTAATATTGATGAGTAAAATGTCATATAAGATGTATATAAATAAATCCCAAAATAATTACTATAACTTAACTATATATTATACGTTACTAATATTTTTACTAATAATTACATTAAAATTTATCTGAAATAACAATATGTGGGAAAAGAAAATTGCAACTATGAATTATTGACAGTAAAGAAAGGGAATATTCTTTGAATATTTTAAAAGATAGGATCAATATTAACTAAAATATAATATATAATATAACTTAAAAAAAAAAGAATATGTTAACCGCCATTGGTATGGTAATGAAAATGCACATAGCTATAAAAGCCATTTGTGCCACAAGAAATTAGAATAAGGGAGGATGGGGTGAGAGAAAGAGAGGACAGGGGAAGAGAGAAGAGGGAAAGAGAGAGAGAGAGAAATGGAGAGAAAAAAAAAAAGGAAGAAGATAAAGAAGGAAAAAAGTAAAAGAACAGGAAGAAAAGAGGACTCGATACTTTCAGGTAACCTTGTTTCTATAATTATAAGTATTATTATTTTTATTTATATTTGATAATTATAGAAACGAAATGTCTTGTATTTCATTTTTTTTTCTAAATGAAGTATTTTATTCGTACCATTTCATTCCTTTTTTAATTATAAACTTAAAATATTGATAGTTGTAAGACTTGTATATTATTAGTATTGATTCTCAAAATGAGTAGATCCCTAGTAATAATTATTTATCAAAACTATTAAAAATCAAACTTTATGTTCTTACGAATTTAACATCATTACTTCTGTAAAATTTGAATATATATGACTTATTATATTTTGTAGCAAAATTGTGTGAAAATATACTTTTCATTACATAATACGATATCAATAAGATATTGGTTGCTATATAGCTTTATTTGTATACTAGAATTAAAAATACCCTTCAAAGAAAGTCTTTTAAATGAACATGTAACAAATATAGTCAAGTTCATACAAACTCCACGATATTGACCTTTCTAAAATTAAATCACTTTAGGTAATAAAATAGATGTTTTCTATAATATTACAGAAAATATCATCTTACAACGATCTTTCTGTAATTAAAACATATTATAAACAATAGTAAGCACGTTTTGATATAATATAAGAGTAGTAAAACTACGTATATTAAATATTATTAAGTAAATTGCTATGACCTATATCTCTATAATATTATGAATTTATGTACTACGATAACCTTACTGTAATTGAAATGTGGTTTAACTGATTAAAAATTCGTTTCGATACAATTTAAACAATATATTATACGTAATAGTATAATTACATATATTATTAGTAATTAATAACTTAACTTGACTTATATAATATACTTTATATATATACATATATATGTATAATCGCCTTAGATAAAACCCTACTGTTTTCGTAACAATTACAAAAACTAAATTTAGCTTTTATGTATATAGGATTCCTTAGTGATTAGATTGTTGATGACTCAAGTCTTCCGTGATGAGAATTTGAGCAAGTAAGTGGGATTAATGCTTCACAACATTTTAAGATATTATTTTAGAATATTTGGAGATTTTGGTATATATTGGCTTATGATTGTAGTTAGCTATTTGTATGTATGCAGTGTTTGTGGTTGGGGTTTTTATTTGCTGTGATGGAGCTGAGTTTTATCGTATGGTTGTTCTGTGAATATTATTATGCTTGAATTGTTTGAGCTTGGTTAATCACCTAAAAAATAAACTAACTTAAACTTGCTTAACATCTAAGGTAATATGCATCGTAACCTACTAGGGGTAATGGTTAGAATTCTTGGGCCAAATACAGACTCCTTTTGATGAGGATAGTTGAAATAGTCCTTTCCCCACTCTTAGTTGAACTAAGTGACAGGAGAGGAGGTCGTGATAAGGTTGGGGGCCATAGTTTGAAGGTGGTCATGGGAGGAAGGTGTTCTCTATTGTATATACCTTGGTTTGGTCTCAATTTACAAAGTGTGTGCGTCAATATCCTCAACTTAGATTAAAGTAAACACAATTTCTCTGATCTTACGACGGATCGCATCATGCGATGGCATTTGCTTGTATATGCATTGCATTTGACTAACTTGGTTGAAAACCCTACTTGTGATGTGCTGAATGCATGCTTTTATCTTTACTTTACTTATTGAGTAAATTGTCACTCATCCCCATATAGTTTATTTCATAGGTTCTAAATAGATTATAAGTATCTATCTAACACTAGAACACTAGTAAATTAGGATGGGGAATGAGATACAACAAGAGATGGCCGGTTATTATTCTTAGTATTAACTTTTTATCTTTTCAAGAAAACTACAAAGTACTCCTCAATGGGCTTGGTAGTTTTCAATATTTTGGTTTGTATGTAAAATGACAAATACTTATAGGATTTACTATTACTCTTTTATAAGATCAAATCACAAATTTATTTTTAACAAATTATTTTAAAGGATTACTCCACAAGTTTTTATCAAACATGTATTTAATTGGACGCTTCAAAGGAGTAGAGTCGAGTACGTCTAGTGTGAACTAGGTCTAGGATAATAGTTGTGAGGACAATTTCTATTTTAGAATGGTTCACACGGTGAGATTGTTATGACTTGACATTTTCGAGACATGATAGCTTATGTACGTCACATATATTGATACCGATGTAAGCCTTACAAATTTAGCCTTTTAGATATAGTGTTGAACTCGAATATTGTATATATTTCATTTAGTCAACAAAAACCGCATAAAATTAAAACCAATTTTAAATTTTAAATATGAAACCTAAAATGAATATGAAAAATACTAATATACTATTTAGAACTTTAATCGTATATGAAAACTCTAAATCATGTGTTCATGTAAATATAAGAGATAGAATCTGAACCTAACAAAAACTCTGAAATCAAAATCTTAAGCTTATAAGACATACAAATTCACCTTAACGGTGATAAAGCTCTAATTTGGTAAAATTATTGATAGAGATATGTGATCGCGTAAAATTACTAACGAATGGATAGAGATAATTTGTAATTACTAATAAATAAAAAGAATAACAAATTAATTAAATAAATTAACAACATTGCAAACATTACCCTATGACTATTGGCGGCATTACATATACATGCATATATATATGTGTGTATATGTGTGTGTTAGTTCTTATATTGATTTAATTATTTCGATTTAATTCTACTACATATTTTATATTTATATGCTATGTTTAATTTATACCGTATATTTTTCCTATAGTTACATCATATTCTATCCTAATTCTTATCTTAAAATTAACTTATTTATCTACACTTAGATCATCTTATCTTAAAAAATAGGAAAAGTTTTGCAAGAAAAGTCAGAAAGCAAGAAACCAAAATTAATCTTTTCTTATTCTTTTACTTTCCTCCTTGGTTTGCACAAAGTCTACAACTTTAACCCATGTGATTAATTTATCAAGATAATAACAAAGTCAAATCAACTCTTCTTATTCTCATCCCTTTACCATTGGCCAAGACTTCCCCTACACAAACACTTTCAACTTTTCTTTTCCAAATCCCAGTTCACACTCAATTTCTCTTTCATCTCTCTTTAGCCGATAACATCTCCACTTTCCAAGCTTTCCATTTTCTTTATTTTACTTTCCTTTTATTCAACCATTCCCTATCCTTCATATCATAATATTTTGATTCATCTCCACTACCATTTTTCTATCAACTTCAAAAGGGAAATGGGGAGATCATCTTTGAAAAAACTTCAAGACAAAAAGTAATTAAAATATTACTTTATGTTGTATTTATTTCCTTCCTTATAATATAATATTTTTTATCTATTCTTTTGATTTTGATATGTACTTTGTAGTAATTCTTGTAATAGGAATAATTTAATGGGGGCTCTATATATATGTATTTAGTTGTTATGTACTAAGCGAAACAAAATTTACATGTTCATTTAGATGTACAATTTTTTCTTCTTATTTGTGTGATTTTTTGAAATTTTTCTTTTTAGTTATGTACATACAATTGTATGTGTACACTTAAATATACTTATTT
This sequence comes from Lumnitzera littorea, assembly GCA_024138015.1. Taxonomy (NCBI): domain Eukaryota; kingdom Viridiplantae; phylum Streptophyta; class Magnoliopsida; order Myrtales; family Combretaceae; genus Lumnitzera; species Lumnitzera littorea. The sequence goes on from JAMXBB010000005.1 coordinate 78,522,519, forward strand.
ATATATATAGTATATGTAAATATATGGAATACTAAATATACTTACTTCAACATATATATTAAAAAAATATTACGAAAAAGTATAAATGTATATATGAATAAGTAGTAAAATATAGAAGTATATGCATATGTATATATATATTTTTTTTTTATTTTTCTGAGGTTCAAATACATATAGATATAATATGGTATAAGTATTTATATATGTATATATATCGAAAAATACAAATACATGTATATGTTGGTACCTTATTTTCTTAAAAAGTATGTAATAGGTATAAATATATATATATATATATGTGTGTGTGTATGTACGAGCTGGATGTCAGTTCCATAGAAGAATAAGAGTTGCTTCTCTTTTATTTTCTATTATTTAATTATTTTATGGTATTATATATGTATACATTAATATTATAAATTAGTAAAAATATAAAAAATTTGATAAATTAAGAAAATTACATCATGATCCAATAGGAAGTTGCCATGTTGGCCTTTTCAAATCTTTTGATATTAAAGCTACAAATTATAAAAATTAATAATAATCAATTAATTTAGAATTATAATATTAATAAGAATTAAGATAATTAATGTTTTAGGCTCAAAGTTGTATATTGAAGAAATTATGACAAATTGGACCCAAAAAAAAAAATTTAGAAAACATAAAAATTTAGAAATTATTTAGGCCTATTACTAAAATTAAAGTAAAGCCCAACAAATAAAGTCATTAAGAAAAGCCCATAATGATAATAAAAAAAAAAACACTTAAGCTTAAAATAATCAAATTCATAACACTCCAGACCCATAATAGAAAATGAGAGTTCCAATGCCCAAAACAAACCTTGCTACATGTACTGAAAATAATAAAAATTGACTATAAGATCAAAAAAATTGGAGTTAAAACGAAATGGTTATATGCGATTTAAGATTTAGGAAAAATTAAGGGATATAATTAGATTGATTAAGTTATTTATGTGATATGGTCTTATAAAGAAATAACTAGGATAAAGCCCTAATCAAATAAAGAAATATCCAAATAAAATTATTTACAAATGTACATGTATATTTTCCTATGAAGGGAAACTAAAGTCAATGCATTCTAAAAAAAAAAAGATATGCTTCTCTATGTACAAATAATTAAATATATAAAATGTAATAACAATATTATATTAATATGAAATAACAACGATAATAATAATAAGAACAACAACAACAACAATAATAATAGCATGAAATCATACAACTACAAGGATTAAATTGAGTATATTTATATATGTATGCATGCTCGTGCAATATGTTCTTAGAATAATACTATACTATGATTATAGAGTTTTCATTATCAAGTCAATTATTGAAATATATAATTTCAAAATTTTTCATGCAATTCTATTACTTCATCTAACTTATACTATCACACTACTATTTATCCCATCATATACGAGTACTATAATTAAATTATACTATAAAAATACATCGATACAAAATTTACAAATAATCACATAATTTGAACTAGTATAATATTTGATAATTTATATGTTATTACTCATAGGATAAAGTAATACTTTCTATTTACTGTAATAAATAATTTAAGCAATGTGAAATATTCTTAAAAGTTTTAACTAAATTATATCATTAAAGAAGTACACTCAAACTTGATAAGGATCAACTATAAAAATGTAAAGATTTAAAGTAAAACTAAAAAGTTACATGAGATTCAAAACTTAAGCGGAAAGGGAATTATAAGTAAATAGTAAGCTGATTAGGTTGTTTAGCACTACACATAGATACTCATTAGGTTTCTTTTATTATTATTTATCAAGAAACACTGATCAAGAAGGCGAGCTGCCCATTGATTATTATGGTCCACATCAGCTTTGGTTAAGTAAGTATTCTCGATGACTCATACTTATTTTATGCTTGTAATTAGTGTACCTAAATTAAATATTAATAACTTGAAGCTTAGGGTTCAGGTTTTGCATGTGCTTAAATATTGGTTGTTTATTGTGTAAAATGTTGTTAAACATAATAGCTAAATAATCAGTTGTTTGGTTTATTGTTGCATGATTGAATGACTTGTCAATATTGGTTGATTACCCAGTAATTTGCCTTAATTCCACATGACTTAATTAAATAAATAGATCATGCATATTCACGAGCATTACATTTATTATTCTGGCCATCACCTTACGTAGATGGTAATGAAAGGCTCTATAGGGATGGAGATCCCATGTGATTTGATTATTTATGATTAGTATAGTGCAGGAGTACTCATATAGGAGTACTCATATAAGAAGACCCCATCTTTGGCTCACGAGCTTACTTAGCATTAGAGACGCTAACCATAGGTAGTTGAGGGTTAAGTCTAGTGACCCCTGCTATAAGGTATGAGTATGAATTGTGAGGGTCACCTTACTGTTATATTAGATAATTTGTGAACAATTGGATATTTGGAAATGGAAACATATTTTGTGAAATATGGAATCTCCATATATGGTTAAAAACCTAGATGCTAGAACCTAATTGTGATTGGTGCTGATATATCTTCAAACCTTACTTTGAAGAGCATTAAATCCAAAGTTGTATGTAGCACCTAGCCAAATACATATATTGTTTGGCATATTACTTATTCATACATATATATGCTTCTTAATTCACTGTTTAATAACTTGCTTACCAATATAGTAAGATGGATATCTCACTGAACTTATGTAGCTTACTTCCTAATAGTTTATTTTACAAGTTCATTTAAGCTAGAAATGGGATAAGTTTTGACTATAGAGTCCAAATCCAAGATATGTAAGAGAATGTTAGAGTTAATTGGGAAAATGTGTAGATGGTATAGAAACATCCTATGTAGAAAGTATTTCTACGCTAGGGTTTTATATCATTTAGTACTTCTTGTAATTTATAAAATTGATTTACCCTATCTTATTATTTGGTTGGGGATATCGATTCTCTATAGTTTTGATAAACTATAGAATATTGGATATCCATAGTTATTTATATTTTATGATAAGTTAATAAATTAAAAATCGGAAATCCTAGTGATTAATTAGAGTCTTGCAATCTTTGACTTGTAAGTTAGTTTTCGTATCATGAGTACACATGTGAAAAAAATTTCAAGCAATCTTACTAGGCTTTCTTTGGGGTCCTAACAACTGGTATCCTGACCCAGCCAAATACTCATTCAATTGGTCGACTTCGATCAGGTATTTGGACACAAACCAAAGTTTAGGAACCTAGTAATGTAATGAGGAGTTACTAAAACCTAGCTTAATACTAACCATGTAAAGTGGTTAGAAAATCTAACATATAGCTAGCTAACAAATACAATGTAGTTTCTATATGCTCGAAAACTAAACTTTATAAATCAAGTTATTCACTTGATAAAACCAACGAATTCAATGCAGCTAATAAATCAAGTTGTTCACTTAACCCATAAGTCCTTTTTGTGCCATGCCATGAATGCATCAAATTGTATATCAAGCAACACCCAAGAAATTACCATGCAAGTTTATTCTTTTATTATTATTATTAGTAGTAATTTAGCCTTTACTTTGTTTCTATGTTAGTTTTAAGACCTCAGTATTAGGTTTATTTAAGTGAACATCTTAAAAAGTAGAGTTAGTCCCTAAATCATTTTCTAAGTTAGCACAAATCCTAGCAAATGTCACATAAATAACAAGCAACATAACCATAGCAAACCAAGTCTAATATCAAAACATATTTAATTTAGCAAGGGTTATAAAAAGAAACATCATATAATATATGAAGCAACATAACTAAACTTGCAACCTAGCTCAACCAAGCAAAAATACCAAGGATACACAAAATTAAGAGTAAACACGAGTTTGTTCAAGGTACACAAATATCCACTTACTTGGACTTGTTGATCATTCCAACTTTACATGTAGATACAAGGTTCCTCTTTAACTAATTCACCTAATTAAAATACATTGTACCAAATTCATCTATAACTTATATATATTCTAGATTATTAATAACTTACTGTTACTTAGGGTTTATGAGTTGAGATTATTCTTTGGGAAAATATTTGTTCCAAACTTCTTTTCACTTACCCTCTAATTTATCCCTTAACTTAGTTTTTGAACTATCCTCTAAATTATCTTCCAAATCAGGTTGATTCTAAAGCTTCCTAACGAATACCATGTAACACATATCTCCAATCCATACAACTTAAGAGTCTCATTTACATATTCTAATTCAATCTCTAACCCCAAATGCAGAAAAGCTACTGATCGCATCCTTTGATTCTTCTTTTGATTTGTCATCTAATTCGGCCAAATTACTATATTTACTTATAAAACCCTTACTTCCATATTTACTTTAGGTTAGTATTAGTAAGGAATATAATAAAGTACTTACGTCATACTTCAACTACTAAATTATATAACTAGTATATATCACCAATTAGCCATATAAGCCATCATATAGGCTCATAATATAAAATTTCATAATAAATAGTGTTCTATTCGTTTAATTCCTCAAAAAATGATGTAGACTCATTAAAATATATAATTTAATATTTGATTATTGTAATTCTTAAATATGATCATTACATATATATTCTAAAATATCAATTTTAAACCCAATTTTACTAAAAATTAGCTTAAATAAGGTAAAAATATCAAATAAAATTATAAGATCTGAACTAAATACTTCTAAAATCATAACTAAGCTTTGAAAATCATTATAAATTGGATTCATTAAGAAAATTTATCAAAAACCCAATAATGAAATGTATAGTTTATCAAAAATTCTTTTTATGTAAATTAAATATATCATATGAAGAATATATGCACCAAAAATTATCTCAAAATAATATCATTTGCTATTTTTAAAAATTATTGCAAATTCATTAGAACATGGCAGTTTCTAGATTGCTTTTATGATAAATAGTTAGGAATATCAAGTTATCATAATTTTTAAACTACATTTGATATTTTTAATAAAAATAAAATCGTGCATTTTCAGTTCTCTAATCATCAAAGCTTCGCCTGCGACGACCCTTATTGGAAATCCCTTTTATGGCATTAGACTTGAACCCCTTAGTGGTTATGATGTTAGGTCTTCATCTTCTATCCTTTCTAATTTTGACCATATATTTCCTAATTTTCTTCCAATTTTTGTTGTCATATAAATTGTGCAGTTTGAGAGCATTTTCTCCTAATATTGTATGACCAAAACAAATAAAATAAAGTCTAAAGCTCCTCTTATAGTAGTCTAATTTGGTGGAATTAAAATTAAGAGATCCATTTGTCAATTTTTCCATGTTGACACATATACAACTTTACATGTGCTATAGTTCTTAATTGCCACTTCAAACTTGGTATATTCTAGTGCTATCTCCTCTTGCCACACTTGATTTATGGGTGTCTTAGGTAGATTTTTTTTTTGTTATTTTTCTTTTTATTTTAATGATTTATTACATATTTTATGCATTAGTAAATATACTATATTAATATATAAGCATATGGAGCACATATAACGTATATTGTATGATTATATGATTATATAATTATATTATATGTTATTTGACTACAAAATATTATTTTTATAAGTCAAATAATTCATCCCTAAGAGCTTATGTAATAGCCAACCTTCTACGTATCTACTTAAAAATTTTTCTTAACTTTTGGTACCAAAAAATAATTCATTACTGCCACCCTTGAGTTAAGATAAGGTAGAATCTGTACTACACCTATTATACATCAACATAAAACTCCTCGTTATCAAAACACTTCTCATCTAATATAACAAACAACAACGAAAGTCTTCTTAAGTGTGAGCCAAATCTAGAGTACCACAATTGTAAATTTTTATACAATACATATCTCCCATTAAGATGAATTTATATTATACAATTTTATTATAAGATATACATGTCAGTTTTATAATCTCCTATTGAGGCTTTTGCACATAACTTGACAATCATTCCGTAGAGCTCCTTCTTAGGGCTTGAATCCATTTTCTTATTCACTATGGCTACATATGGTTTTTCTTGAGCACACTTTCTTATTGACATTCTAACTTACTTTTTGCTTTACGGTTTACCTCACTAATTATGTGTAATAAAGTCTCTTTGCGTCCATGATGTGAGATCCTGGCTAACTTCTTTCAGAACCTAAGGATAAGAAAAATTATCCCCTTAGTTTATTGTAAGCTGAGTAAGAGTAGATAGACAAAAAATAATACAAACAGTATCTCATCATAAGCACATATCAATCTATCAATTCCAATCACCACACAAATCTTTCCAATGAAGCAATGAAGATGTAACATACACGTGCCACGCTCTTGCATGTGATATGCATTGGTATGGATATCTTGGCCTAACCTTAACCTTAGCCTAAGCCATTTAGGTAGTCGACATTGTCGGACATCTAAATTACTTAATTTAAGAACCTAAAAAAGAGTTTAATAAATTCAACCTAACCCAAGCTATGCAATTTTATATGCTCGAAAACCAATCTTTGTAAACTAAGATGTTTGTGTTACAAAACCAAGCTCTTAAAAACTAAATTGTTTGCTTAACAAAAACTAGGTTTTCAAGATAAAGCTTAACCAAGCAAAATCCTAGTTTTTAGAAAACTTAACTTATGAGTCCTTTTCATGCCATGCCAAGAATGCATCATTCGCATACTAAGGAAAACCAAGCAACTATCAAACAATACACGCAAGCTTATTCAACAATTTATTCCTCGAGCCTTTACTTTATCTCTTTAGAGTTTCCATCTCTAAACTTTGGTATTAGGTTCACTTAAGTGAACACCTTAGAAGGTAAGGTTAGTCGTTAGTACCTAGATTCTTATCTAAATTAATATCAATCTCAACCAACACTTATATCTAAGCTATAGCATAACTAAAGTCATCACAGTCAATAACCAAGTGTGATTTAACCAACAACATATTTAAAAGAGTTTAGAAGGCATTTCATAACTCATCAATCAACATATCACATTCATACACACAAGATTAGTCACATTAACTATAGTTAGGTAAGTTAAGAGTAGATAACATTTACTCTAGAACACAAGCAATCTACTTACCTAGGTCACTTAACAAATTTCTCCAACTCTTATTCTTAAACTAGAGGCTCTTTTATGCTTATATCACCTAAACAAAATGTACATGATACCCTAGTTAATGTATATCAACTATAAACAAAATTACTAACTCACTTACACTTAGGGTTTAAGTCTTAATGTAATCCTTTTATTAGCAACTTTAGTCTAAGATACATTTTGACCCAGTTTTTAACTTACCTTCTATATATAAGGTTTTTCCAATGTATTTTTTGACATAGCTTCTAACCACTTAACTATTATATACACACTACTATATCTCATTTCCTTACTACATCATTTTAGTTCTAAGGTAAGATATCTCAATATAACATTTGCCAAACGTCCATTTTCTATAATACTATCAATATATTGCTTAAGATAACTTTATGACTAAACGTATATGAAGGACATAATGAATTATTTTGAAAATGCATACACATGTTCAAAATTAGCCATCCCCTTGCATCAATTTCCTAATCTAGGTTTTGTACATGGTTTTATTTCTTATTTTCACCTGATTGACATATTGACTCACATTTTGACCTACATGATACACTCCTTAAATCATCAAACCACCCAATTCCAATACCAACTCCCTTATTTCTACACTCCACCAGAATAATTCAGTATCTCAAAGTCATTTACAACCAAGCTATCAAACATGCAAATGAAACTACTTAGTACATCCTCCATTTTAAGCATTTCCAGCACATTACTTCCATGTTAAATCTAAATTCCCCCAAAATCCAACTTCATAGTTTATCAAAAATATTTACATAACATTAAAACAAACCCTTTGAGGAACTTAGATACAAAAATTGGAGTAGAAACTACATAGTTTACTTTTCCCAAAATTTATTACAAAATTCGTTTCTAGACACTATTTCTTAAGGAATTCATATTTCTACTTTGAATTTGGAAAATTTGGTTTGATATTTAGATTCCTCATGCAAAAATACTAAGGGAAACCAAGTTTCATAATTTTTGAAAAATATTTGCTATTTTTATAATTTAATTGAAAGTCGTAGGCAAAATGGAAACTCACCAGTGTTTGGGTTTTTTGCTAGCACCACTAATTGGGTGCTTATATGTCAATCCAGGTGGTGCATCTACTGTTATTAAATGGTCTTGGTTCATTCTGAGGTTGATATGGAACTCGAGAACACCCCTCCTAACCCTAACCCCTACCCCCCCCCCCCCCCCCCCGCCCCCCACCCCTACACTTTAATTCTTCTTTAAAGCTTCATATTTTTCTTAGCTCCCAAACTCTCTCCTTAATCACCCAAAAAAAATCCTACATGCAGGAAGAACAAGTTTAATATGGCTTAGGAATTTCCTCTCTTGAATTACATGTCCCTTTTCCTATTCTTGCATGAATCTTACCCATTTGCTTTTAGGACACTTAGTTTGTCTTTTATCCTCAAAATGCCATACCTCACATCCAACCAAATAAATCCCCCAAGTGTTTTATGAGTTCTCCTCATTATTTAAATATTGTACTTAATTACAAAAGAAATCTTAAGTATATTACATAATATATAACTATTTCTCTTATTTTGTGTACACTCCTAGATACATGGTGGCTATTTTATTCTCAATTTGCTCTAATATAATTACTTAATAGGTTAGGTAACTTTATTTTTAGGGCATCGCTATATTCCAATCTTATGTTTTTAGGCTTATGTTAAAAATATTTGCTACCCGATAAAATTACATTTTTTTTTAAATTCAATATTTTACCTACTTTATTTTTAAAATAGACCTTATTAGAGAATCTTTTAACTTTTGTGATTCATGCTTACGTAATTGTACCCTAAATTTCCTTACTTCTCAAGCCATATTTTCCAAGTTCCATATTTATTTGAAATGTACCACCACTTTAAGTCTTCGATAGTTGGTCAAAGATCAGGGTCTCATAGCTTGTTATGTTTCGGAGCTCAAATTTTGAGTACTCAATAATTATCGAGCAATCTCGATAAAAGTATGTTTTATTAAAATTAAATATTTTATATACTTTATTTCGAAAAATTAACCTTAATAAGACTATTCTTCTAACTTTTGTAATTACATATTGAAGTTTGACTCAAATTGAATAAGATTTTCTAGAAGTCATAAATCATGTTAGATACCCTAACTTGTATTGGTATCGAACATCTAGGGTCTTATCATATGATGAAACTTGTTTCTTAAGCTTTCCTTAGAAAACTTATTATAGTCCTTCAACTATACCCTTTATGTCTCATGTGTAATTAAAGTAACCCCTTATTCTAGGTCAACAATAGTAGGTTGAGGACCGAAGTTTGATAGTTGAAAGTGTAGAAAATGGGGTAGGGTGTTGGCCAAAATTTCACCAACGTATCTCCATAATGGTCCTTGTCTAATGTTTGGCAGCATAGGCTTGCAGGTTAAGGGTTTGAGCCTATTATTCTTAGGTTGTTTGGAAGCTATTTTAGGAAATTTCTATGTCAAAAAGCTGCATAGTATTGTCATTTTCATTAGAATTATGCATGTACTTCTAGTTAGGATTTAGTTAGCTTAGTTGGTCTCATTTAATTGGTATAAGTAGATGTCTTAAGATTAAACTAATTATCTTTATTTAGGCATATGTAGAAGGGCCTATTTTGAGTGTATAGGTTTCAAAACTTTGCTATCCGTATTGTACCCTGTGGTACCCTAAAACCATCGTGTACCCTATACCTTGTGGATTATACAAGGTATAAGGTATCTTGCAAAATTTGTAAATTTTTTGTTTTTCCTTATAAATTTCAATATGGCTATTTTTTGAAAATATAAAACAAACCTAACCTTTTTTTTTTTCAAAAGAAATTACTCAATTTAATTAATCTTTCAAATGATGTTAATGAATGGAGTCTATTAAGGTTCATTTCCGATCAATTTTTTTCTCTTAAATGGTTCTTTAACCATTATTATTATGGATTAATTTTTATGGAAGTATTATACAAAAAAAAAATTCTTTATATAAATAAAATATTCATTTTTGTAATAATCACATTGTAGAGATATTTAAGGGAATAGATACACTGTTTTAAAAAAACAAAAGCAGTAAACATCGTACTTAATATAAGATTTACAAAGTTTATTAAAACATGAATAATAAAAGATTTACTAGATTAAATAATTCAAGAGATAAAGCCACTAAAAATACCGAAACTTTCATATTTTTTCATTTTAGTATCCAAACTTTAAACTTATTTATTTTAGTATCCTAACTTTTTAAATGAGATAAATTAGTTTCTCTGTTATAAGAGTTGCCATAAAAAATACTTATTTTTTTCATTTTAAAAAGTTAAAGTACAAAAATGATATAAAAAAAAGTTTTAGCACTAAAATGGAAATAAAAGAAAGTTAATGTACTTATATTATTTTTCTATCATTTTATAATAATGGTAGTTATAACAAAAATATTAATTTGTCTCATTTATAAAGTTGGGGTATGAAAATGAATAAGTTTAAAGTTTAGGTACTAAAAAAAAATGAAAGTTTAGGTATTCATATTGACTTTATCCCAATAATTCAATAATTATGGATGTAACAATAATATAAAATCAAACAATTAACCATAAAAAAAATGAAGACATAATATGGAAAACGGAACAAAATATAAATTCAAACTAAAAGATTTTTTTCACTCAAAGTACATGCATTAGTAAAATAATCTCTTATACTCTAAGAAAATTAGATTTCACTCTAGTAATAATACCAAATCTTTTGTTAAACATAAAATAAAGAAACTATTCCACTATAGAAAATAAGTAATGAATGTACATTATCGCTTGTACGTGGTGCTAGAAGTAAAAACTAAGAACTTGAATTCTCTCTTTCAAACTTTGTTAGATGATGAATTCAACAAAGGAGGAAGGAATACAAAGAAAATGACAATGGAGTAAAGATAAAAGATGAAAGATGAAAGATGAAAGAGAAGGGACTAACAAATATTTAGTTTAGCGTTTTTTATAAACTAGACTTTGCTTTATTTTAATGAGATGGTATCTTTTATTTATTAATTTTATATAATTAGTATTATAGGGTAGGGACCCTAGTAATCGTACCCTTACCCTATATGCTTTAAAGTACAGTTCCAAGTTAAGTATATGGTACCTTAATTTCTTATCCATATCTTACCCTATAAGAACATATTCGGAAAAATTACTACTATAAACTATCTTGTGGCCTTAATTACCTACCTAAAACTTATACGATCGAGTAAGATTCAAGTGGGTATCCCATTTAATAAGGTTACCTACTTACCCCTAATGTGTAACACTATATTTGGTGCTTAATTAAAGTTTATTTCATTAATTAGTTAATTTGATTAGATTTGTTTATATCGTTAAGCTTGATTAATTGGCATTGTTTAGTAACTAACATTAATTATTGTTATTTGTTTATGTGATTTAGGATGTTTTATGGTTTAAATTGATTAAACCTAATTATTTGTATAAGACTCGGTCTTCGACCTACTACCCGAGACATAAAGCAATAGACCATCTGATGTAAAGAGTATAGGTAATGGAAGTAATAAAGAAAATCCATTAAAAGAAGTTGATGAAATAGGTTAAGTTAAATGACCATATCTGAACTATTTGATATTGATGTGAATTAAGGTGTTTGAAACGATTTAGGGCTTTTAGATAATTTTGTTCAAATTGAGCCAAATTTTAACATAAGTTCATAAAAATTAGACAAATAGCTTTAGTAATATCTAATTCTCAAAATAAAGTATTTAGAATGTTTAATCTCAATAAAATATATTTTTACTGGATGCAATTAGTAATTATCGAAAACTGTGAGCCTTCTAATTTCATATAGTTGTTTGAAAGAGTAATTTAGGGCATTAGTGAAATTTATTTGAATGACCTAAAATTTACAAGTAGACTCGAGATATTAGATGAGGACACCTTGTAGACTTAGATATTAGAAATATAATAAAATAACAATAATATAGCCAAAATAGTAAAAATTAAATGTGAGCCCTATAGTCAACAAATAGGAATTGAGCGAGTAAATTTATGGTATCAGTAAAATTAACCTAATTAACTTAGAAATTTATGTATAGACTCAAAACATTAGACAAAAAGACTTCGTGGGATTGGATATTAAAAATATAACAAAATAATAATAATATAACTAAAATAGTATAGTTTAACTATATTTATTATTATTAACCATAGTTATATAAAATAGTTTTCATTAGTTTGTAAATTTTTAGAGATAAGTTATATATGTAATAAAATTTAAATGGGACATAAAATAACATATATTATATATACGTATGTATTATGTGTAATTTTTAAGTATGTACATATATCCATATTTATTAAAAATACCTTAATATATGCAATTTATGCTAAAATGACCTATGGAAATTAACAACAAATAACTAAAAAATGATTAAAAAAATCATGGGTTGCTTGGAATTGGAATTTAGGATGTATGGAAGGCTAATGACAACTGTTTAGTGGAACAACAAAGAGATCATGCAAGGATAGAGGAAAGTATTTAAGTTAATACCATAGAGGAGAGACAAAGAAAATCATTTGGACATCTAATTAGCTAGAAAAAAATCTAGAAAACCTCTCTAAGATATGAAAAAGCAAGTATTGAATTAGAAAAAATCAAAGTGAGTCAATTTGATCAGGGAGTAAAATTAGAGAAAAATAGTAAAATCAGTGTGCGATATTAAGAGTTTGGTGGTTTGCTAGAGTGGAGAGCAGCTGGGAGTCAACCAACCACCCCACTATAAGGAGTGCTCAGTGACTAGAGCTGCAGATAAGAGGGTATCCACGGTTAGTGGCCAAAGCTATGATTTCTAGTGAGGTCTCATTTCTATCCGATTTTAAGAAATTTTGTAAAAATATTAAAATTTCCTAGAAAAATATGAAAAAAAATTATTCTTACATATTTTGTGTATAGAATCTAGGAAAAATATCAATTTGTATAAATATAGGAGCTAATATATATATGTGCTTAAGAAATCAATAAAATTGGACAATTTTCAAAGTTGAAATAAATTAGATAAATGATGTAGTACCTATCTTAATTTTTTTTCTACAAACTATTCTATATTAGTACTAGATTTCTATGTCAAATTTTTTCATGATATTAGTTTTTATATTTTATTTGATTTTTTAGCCCAAAATGATGTTTAAAATGGTATTTAAGCAAAGACTATAGTGTTTCCTTATATAATTCCATTTAGTTACTGGGATTGAAACATATTTTAGAGTATGTACAATAATCTAGAGTGGTTAGATTAGTTATTGAAGTGAGAAGTGATGAGAAGTTGGTAGTTGCCCTTAAATATGAAAGTTAGTATTTAAATAATTTTGTGTATTTGAAACAATTAATGAATTGTGATGGGAATTAGGAAAAAATGAAGTTAAGGAAGGTTTATTCAAGTGTTACTTATGGTTAAAAAATAATTTCATAACTGCAAATTTGAAGAAAGTTAGGAAATAAACTAATTGTAGGACATTGACAAAAGGTAGAGGATGATTTAGAGGATTTTGATAATGAATAATGCACTAAATTGTTGCTTAGAGAGTAAGTTAGAGGAAAAAAATTAATCAGTAAAAGTAAAAATAGGAAAATAAGAGGATTAGTCAAAGGATATGTTATTAGAACTTTTAGATAATAGGGTTAGAATGTAGCTTAGAGGATTTTGTAACAAGAGCTTATCTTAGAAGAGTTCAGAGAATAAAATCTGTATAATGAATGACCCTTGAATAGCTTAGAGGGAAACTCAGAAGATTTTTTACTAAAGGAAATTATTGTAAATTCACTCAAAACCAAACTTAGAGAATTTTTGAACTAAAGAAAAGTATTAGGAAACTACTCAGAGCATAGCTCAAATGATTTAGACTAAAGAAAACCGCTATAAATCCACTCAAATGATAGCTTAAGGGATTTGGCTAAGTAAGATAATTTGTAAAAATCATTAATTGGTCAAGAAATCATGATTTTAAGTGAACTAACTTATAAAATTTATGACTAAATAACCAAAAACATATAAAACAAACTAATAAATAATGAATCAAAGATTGAAAACTAATCTATTCTATATTTTAGGGATGCTTGAAGATTAAGGAGACAATGGTTAAGAGTAGAGTATCTATAAGTACAAGTAAGTAGGATCGGTACTTCACCATACTTTAAAGTATTATTAAGAATACTTGGAGGCCTTAGTACGTGGCTTACTTGTGAATATGAGCTAGTAACTTATGTGGATGTATGCTTGAATATTGTATTGCTATTGTGGAGTGCTGGACTGTATATATATTATTTGCTTTATGATATTGTTTGCTTTGAATTATTTCAAATTGCTTGATCAGTTTAGGAGGTAAACTAATTCAAACTCGACCTAACTTCTAACCGAACCTGCATCATAACCCAATAGGAGAAAACGACTAAGAAGTTTAAGCTAAACTCGGACCCTTCGATGAGGATAGTAGAAATGGTCCTTTCTCTACCCTTAGTCAAACTGAGTGATAAGAGAAGTGGTCACAGCAAGGTTAGGGACCATGGTTCGAAGGTAGTCTTGAGCGAAGAGTATTTCTCCATTGTACAAGCCTCGATTTGGTGATCGATTCACGAAGTGCATGATGTGAAACTCCTCAAAACTTAAATTGGTGTTGGCATAATTTCTTTAATCTTGTGATGACCGATCAATGTTGTGCAATGGCATTTTGTTGGACATGTATAGCATCTAATTAACCTTGCTTGAAAACCCCAGTTACTTGGTGATTGATATGTGCTATTATCTCCATCTTACTTATTGAGCAAGTTATCATTCACTCTTTTATAGCTATTTTGCAAGTATTCTAATAAACTTACCAATATTACACCAAGTCCCAAGAAGACTAGGGAACGGGGTCGGGGTCGGGGGGTGAGATTCGAGGCTAATGGACTGTGCTCTTAATTATTTTTTGAAATTACTAATTTGTATGGAAACTAATAAGGTCTCTATTAATGACACTCTAGTTTTCAATTATGGATACTGTTACTGTGCTCTGTTAATCTGTGATCTTTTAGAAACCCTATTATTAATCGCTCTTTTTCCTCAACTTAATTTGCTTTTAGAACTTTTGATTGAAGTTGAGTTTTATACTCTAAATGATTTGTAAAGCCTAATTTTCTCGATTATTTGAGCCACAAGTTTATTTTTTAAAAAAATTATATCATTTGTTGATATCTATTAAAGTCAAAATTAGATGGCTTGAAGTAGGGATGTAGTAAATGCCTTGTGTAATCTATACTTACGTTAGCGACTAAGTGGCTAACTTTTAGCTTAGGTTAGTTTATACAGTGGACCGTTATAACTCTCTAATTTGAGGAATGACAAAAACTTGAAAGTTAGGATTTTGAATAATTACAAAATTTTAGAGATAAATTATATATATAATAAAAATATTACATGATACAAAATAATATATAGAATATATGTATATACTCTACATGTAATTATTATGCCTATATATGTACCTGAGACTAATTAAATACCTGATAAGTTACATTTCAAGCCAAAATAGGTTTAGGAAATTATAAAAAAATTAATAAAAATTATGAGAAACACTTAGGAATAGTTAGGAATTCTTAGTTTAGGCTAGACAAGTATGAAGCAATTAGCAAGGATGAAACATGCAAATAAACATATTATTTAAGCTTAGGATTTTGAAGAGAGAGAAAGTAAAAAAGCATTCCTACACTATTTGAGCTAAAAAAATCAAAAACATTCTCTTGAACAATATTACATGCAAGGTGAAATATCTAAAAAATCAATTGGGGTTTTGAGGATGAAAGAAGAAAATTAGGGAAAAATAGTAAAATCGATTTGTCATTTAGGTAGTTTGGTAGTTCATTGGTAGAAGGAGTTGCTAGGCATGAACTGATCGCACCACCATAAAGAGTGGCTCATGCCTAGCCGTGTCAATAATGGTGGAGGAGCCATTGGTAGCTGGAGCTCCATTTTCCAATGAGGTCCTATTTTATTCCAATTTTGAGTAATTTTGTAAAAATATAAAAAGTTCCCAGAAAAATATCATTTTGTATAGAATCTAGGAAAAATATCATTTTGTATAAATTTGATAGTTATCATATACGTTCTTAAGAAATTGAAGAAATTGGACAATTTTCGATACTGAAATAAATAGGTCTAACGACGTAGTTTCACTTTCGAAATTTTTCAATGAACTACCCTATATTAATACCGAATTGCTATGAAGAGATTTCTTGCAAAACTATTTCCTAAATTTTTATGTGATTTTTGAGCTCTAAATTAGGTATTAAATTGTGTTTTTAGTGGAAAAATTACATATTTTCTTAATAATCTTTCTTGGATTCTAAGTTGAATTACTTAATGAAGTGGTTGTACTATTTTAGAGAGGTTGGGTTGATTAATAAAGTGAGTAGTTATGGAAAAGTATAGTTTAGCCTTTAAAAGTGAGTAAAACAACTAAATTTTAGGATATTAGGAGAAGGTAGAGGATAGCTTAGAGATTCTAAGAATGAATCTTGTTCTGTAAGGATACTTAGATAATAAGTTAGAGGAAAAATTTATGAGTTAAATGAAAAATGGGGGACTTAGAAACTTGGTTAGAGGATGATTTTATTAAAAATTCTAAAGCTAACAAAGTTAAAGGGTAGCTTAGAAGATATGTAATAAGGGGTTTAACTTGGAGAAGCTTAAATTCTATCTTAAAGGATAGAACTGGTGTAACAAATTAATCCTATTTAGCTTAGATGGTAACTTCGAAGATTTTCGACTAAGGAAAATGACTATAGAATCACTCAGAACTTAGCTCAGAGGGTATGTATTGAATAATCTTAAGGATGTACTAACATCAGAGACTGACTTAAAGGTTGAATCTATGGTGAACTTCAACACCCATATGTTCAAAGAGTAGATCAGAACCTTCTCCAATTAAATACTGCAATAGTATCTCGGCTTAGGGAATAGCTTAGAAGGTAACAAAGGTAAAATAAAATTATAACACCGTTATAAACTTTCCATACTTAAGGCATAGAGTAATAACCTAATGATTAACCAACTTAATTCTAATATGGATGAGTAAATTAGTAATATTTCATAATTTATATGCAGAAATAAAGTACCACATTGAGATAAATATTAAGGGATCACTAATGAAGATAAGTTAGCAAGCAATTGAGTTCCAACTAAGTGGATATTTATGTGTGATTGAGTAGACTTATGTCTACTCCTAATTTTGTGTGCTTTTGTGATGTTTTGGCTTGGCTGAACATTAATTGCAAGCTAATGTGCTATTCAACGGCTTAGTTGAAATTGGCTATGAATTGATGTATCTCTTGGTGAGTTATGTAACTTAGTATAATTGTTGCTAATTGAATATTGACACGACATTAAACTTGATTGTTATGTTGATGTTGATGAATGCATATGTGACATTTGCTAGGGTCAGTGTTATCTTGGAAAGGAATCTAGGGATTAACTCTATCTCTTAAGGTGTTCACCTAAATGAACCCAATACCTAGATCTTAGAATTGACAAAACTACAAAGTAAAGGTTATGTGACGAGTGATGAATAAGTTTGCTTGGATTTGTTGGGTTTTACTTAGTGTATGATCTAATGTATTCATGGCATGGTACAAAAAAGACCTATGAGTCAAGTTTTCTAAAAATCAAGCTATAGTTAGGTTGGTTTACATATGAAAAGCTAGGTTTATCAAGTGAAATACTTGAATTATAAAAGCTAAGTTTTTGAGCATATAAAGATTGCATTGTATCTGCTAGGTTAGCTATATGCTGGATTTTCTAACCACTTTATGTGGTTATTGTTAGGATGAAATGTTTGTTAAATTCTTAGATATGTTATCCAGTTGCCCAATTAGAGTCAACTGAATCGGATGAGTTGCTAAGCTAAGATATCGGTACTGATGCATGTTACATGCATGAGCATGGCATACTCTTATCACATTTACATTTTTTGGTTGGGAAACTATAAGATAACATAATTAGACTAACTACTTAAATGTTATTCTTGTTTTGTTATGAATATTGTCATGTATCTACCTACTCTCACTCAGCTTACAGTAGCTGAAGGGATAAGTTTCTCTTATTCTCAAGTTATAGATGAATACACAGAAAAACCTGAGTGATAAGGAGACTTCAAAAACTTTAGCTGAAGATGGGCTCTTAAGAGAAGTCATTGACTACATGATATGGCTTGAGTACATGGAGATACCTTTTCAAGAAGGCAACAAGTATTAGATCACTAGATACTAAAGATTTAGTATAGTTGTGGTAGTCTAAAAACATGTATTTGTAAAAGAAATATTGTGTTGTATAAGAAGTTTGTAACTGTGATACTTTGAGTACGGCTTGCTAATGTACAAGCTTTTGCTGTGGTTTATCATATTGAATGAGAAATGATTTGAAAGTAATTGTTTATGGAACAAAAGAATAGGTTGAATACAGGTTTTGCCTTATCCTTAACTCAAGGATGGTAGTAACAAGCCATCTTTAAGCACCAAGAGTTTGAGAAAAATTTTTAGGTAGAGACTTAGAAGGTAGGGCGTTATAGTTTGACATTGTTGGAAATTTGCATTAGCCATAGATATTAGATTGAGTGATTTTAGGGCATTTTATAATTTAATTAATTAAATTGAATCTTTACCATTCAACATTGATTATTAATAAATTATTATATTAATCAAGGTAATTTTGGGCTTAGAATTATTAAATTTAATTGTTTAGGTTTTTCTTTCTTTTGTTCAATTGTTCTAATTAGGCACTCATTAATTTAATGTAATTAATTAGCATTGTTTAGTATTCTACCTTAATTCTCTAATATCAAGTTATGTAGATTGGAGAAGTTTTAAGGTTCCTAATCAAATTAAACTTTTGACAAACTTAGAGTTTTAATTTTATGGTTTTAGTATCTAGGGTTAAGATTAGGGTTTTCAATTTTATTTTAAGGTTTGAATTTTTAATTATACATGAATAAGGTTATGGCACAATTCATATGTGTAAGGAAAATTATTATTTCAGTGATTTAGTACTTTAATTGGTTTAATTAAATCAACATTATATAGTATTTTATATATTTGAACATATGCCATTAAAGGTCTATTATGCATATATGTATACATGTAGGTGCCACTTTGTCACAACCTGCAAGGAGGTTGAGTCATAACAGTACTACCGTGTAATACGTGAAGATCGAGATCAAGCATCATCCTTGATTTGGGGCCTTCGGCATACTACATACGGCATTCATAATTATAACCTTCTCTTAGTACCTAGCATTAAGTAATAGCAGAGTATATAAATTAAAGTTAAGTTATCTAATTAATTACTAACATAACATAGAGAAGTAAGGATATTAGGTTTCCCTAAATTAGTCATACAGTATTGAGATAAACCATCATAGATAGTCTGAGCTACTTAACAAACTAGAAATACTTGATAATTGAAAATAAAGAAAGTCTAATAATAAACAAAGGGTCCGCTCGAGCTCTCGTCTTCTTCACATCCCAAAATCTTAAGTTGGTGCTACTGACCTTAGGTATCCTGTGACCTAACTCTAGCCACAAGTCCTGCTATAATAATAAACTATAGGGTAGGAAGCTCGATTGCTTAGTGAGTAACCTATCTACTTTGCAACAAACAATATCAAGTGAGTTATTATGCAAGCGTATGAATGCATGGTCAAACATATGCAATGTAACAACATATACAGTCTACTGGTAACTATATATAGTATAGTTTTAATGCCCACCATTGCCTCGGTTATGAAGTATTTCAGCACATCAGGATCCAAGTATCTATGTCCAATTCAAAGTCTCTTGTCATCAATATCACTCTCAGCAATAGACACGGTATGGCCTTAAGTAAAAGGTAGCACTCCCCAAAGCTAAGTAGTTCCCAAAGGTCGAGGTAGGAACATGTCAAACGAAGTATGTTATACGACGTATGATAATAATTTTCAATACACAAAATACAATATAGATCCAACTAAGTATGATCCCCCATTCTACTATATGATGTTGATGCCCATATTATCATGTTATAAGATGTGATGCATGTGCGGTTTAATTAGAGGTCAAGCATTTATTCATCCAATTCATAGGTGACCAATTAATATATATATATATATAGACACTCCAAGATCCTAAGTTCTAATGCAGTAAGCATATAATAATCATATCAACTTAAGATATTTTTGCAAACAAGGTCAACCATATCAAACATATACAATTTTCCATTTGCCCCAACATGCAACAATTTAAGTTATTGGATATAATTAAGTATTTCGCTAACTACAAGCACAAATAAGTAAAGTAAAGGTAGTATACTCACCTAGCCATGATGCTCAGTAGCCCCAATAATCTCTTACTGTGTCCAAGTCAAACTCCTCATCCCTTGAAGAGGGTAATTAAGTTTTATGAGTATTCTATTTGCATCAATTAACTAGGCTTGCCACTTACTATCTCATAGTTAGTTGTTTTCATAATTTAGGCATATCTTCCTTCATTTTCAGTGATCTTATAATCATTTTCATCATTTTTTTAACGTTATTTTATTTGGTGAAGTTGTTTTTAAGTTTCTAGGTCAGCAAGTTTTTGGTTTGGGCCCTATAAGGTCATAGGCCCAAATGGTGAGTTGAGTCACTTTAGGGTTTGGGTCTAGTTTTGGGTCTTGGGCTTGGTTTTTGACTTTAGGCTTCTTTTAAGTATTTTAAATGGGCTTTTTTTGCCTAACACTTTAAAATTTTTTTAAAATTTTAAAGTGAGCCTTAGTGATACTCTTATGGGTCCAAATAGGCCTTTTCATTAAGTTTAGGGCCCTAAATCATTAAGAGACCTATGGTAGGTATCTTGAATAGGCCTTTGGGTTTTGTGGTCCTTTTAAATAACTCTTCCTAAGCCTTTTATCCTAGGTTTAAATCTGATCACCTACCTACATGGGCTTTAAAATTGATTCTTTTGGCTTTTGTATCTAGATCACCATTTAGGACCTTAGGCTCAAGCCCACTTGTCTTTTTGGACTTAAACCTAATATTGAACTTAAGTTTAGCCAATTTTTAATATGGTTGCAAATCTGATCATTATGGTTCTTAGGGTTATTAACACCATTTTTAAGCTTATAATCACTAACTAAACTAGTTTAGGGTCTTAACCATACTTTAGCCTACTTAGCTTGATTAATTATGTCCTAAACTATACTTAACACTAATTAAACATGTCATTAAGCTACTAAACAAGAAGTTCCAAATCTAGTAGTTCAATGAAAGTGGTGGCCAAGAGTTGTCTCTAGGGTCAAACCTTCCATTTTCATGCAACACTTGATTTTTATGTTGTTTTGACTTAAGTACCCTATGTTTCTACTAATCTAAACCTTAATCACTTCATAAAAGTATGTGAAAATGTGTGAGGGAGAATATACAAGGGGCGGCGTGCATGGGGAATAGTGGTTTTATCAACCTACTTGATGATTGACTACTTAAATTAACACTACTTTACACTACTTACCCTATTTGTGTTATAACTTCTACTAAAGGTGGTTACTTGTACCTACCTTTGTTGATCTTCTTAAAACACCTTAGAACTTCTATGGAATTTCTATAAAATAAGTTTTAACAAAGAAAACATTAGTATCTAATGTTATCTTATAAGGAAACTAAGGAAAACCTAACCTAAACACTTACTAGAACAAGGTTGATGATGGCTTCTATGGTGGTTGTGTGCCGCCGTAAGCTTGTAAAGGTGTATGGGTATGTAAGTGTATTGATGGGTTAGCTTGGGGTATAGGTGTGGCTTGGTGTTTGATGGTTTGGAGTGGTGGTGGTGATGACAAAGTGGCTGGCAGTGTGGTGGTTTGTGTAGCCAAGAAGAGGAAGAAGAAGGGGATTTAGGGTATTTGATTTTTGAGTGAGTATTTGAGAGGATTTGAGAGTGTTTAGGGTTTGAGAAAATAAAAATGAGGGTGGGAAGGGAAGTAGCTGGTCGTTGAATTTTCCTAAGCGTATTCGTTAGCACAATGCTCCTCTTCAATTATCTCACCTAATAGGGATAAATATTATCAAGGCCAACTACATATTATATGTATGTGTGTGTGTATATATATATATATATATTCCAGCTTGATATTAACTTATTGATACTTTAAGATCATTCTATTTAGGAAATATTCATCCCAAACTCCTTTTAACTTATTCTTTGATTTATCTCCTAATTTAGCTTATGAACTATCCTTTAAATTATCATCTAATTTAGGCTAATTTCAAAATTTATAAATGAATACTATATGACTTATATCCTCAACTCTATTGATTAAGAATCTCAAGTATTTCATCTAATTCAATTTCTAAGCCTAACTTACACAAAAACTCCCGAATGTATCCTTTGATTTTTTCCCTCTTTTATCATCTAATTCAGCCAAATCACTATGTTTACTTATAATATTCCCATTTTTCAAACAAACCAAGTTAAGATGAGCAATGAACATATCAAATGTAAAATTAACAACGACTTCTTTCGCTATAGTGTTAATTGTGCAAATTACCTTATTTATCATATTTAGTAAAATACACAAATAATAGGAAATTCTTTAATAACTAGTATCTATACTCAATTAAATCCATGAAAAATATGTTTTACTAAAAAAATTGTACATATTAAACTCTAGTCATGAAAAGTATTATAGCAGCATCACATACAATATTTTCCAAAATGCTTGTTTTAGCTTGGCATTATCGAAAATTAGCTAAAAATAAAAAAATAAATATAGCTAACCTTATAATTGGAATATAACGTATATTTTAACATTACTATTCACCAGAAATCATCACATGTTGATTTTGCTCATAAATTGCTTCAAAATCTAATTATTCTTTGAAATAAGAAAAACTGCCAACAAAAGCTATATAAATTATAATAAATTGTACACGTTGAGATTTTGAAAAATTCTTGATACTACAATTTAGTACATTGTGTTACACAAAATTTTTTAGCTCAAAACAACATCATTTAATATTTTGAAAAATTAAATCAAAATTCATAGGAACAGGACATTTTCTTAAATAACTACTATAAATCATCATTACTTTAACAAAATAAAATTATTACTTGAAAGTACATAAAAATAACCCCAAGAAACAATTTTATAACTTAATTTGGTATTTTAATAACAAAACGAAAATTGGGTATAAAAGTGGTACTCACTAGCACATGGTTGTCTGGCCACCAAGGTTTGTTGACCCAAAGTTTCAATCTATGTCTTGTCAAGTCTTAGATAGCTATTAGAACTCGTAATACCATGTATTTTCTCTATATTTTTCTTATTTTTTTTAATTGGTAAATTCTAATTTTAGAGAGTGTTCTGCTTATTTCTATTCTTCTAAAATGATTCAGAATTCTCCCTGCATCTCCTTATATAGAAGCATGGGCGATGGAAAAGGAAAAACCATGTCTAAGTGTCATTTGTTAGTTTAATTAGGTGTATTGCTTGCATATTTTATTATTTTCCTACATGACAACTCACCTTACAACACTCCAATGTTAAGAGGACCTTATCATGCTTGATTCTAGAATTAACAAGTGTGTCTTATATTTTTTAATAATTTATTACAATTTTTACCCTTTTATTAGTGTATTTTATTAATATATATGCATATTGGGCACAACGCATATATAGTATGACTATATAATCACACTATATGCTATTTGACTTCTAAATATTCTTTTCATAAGTTAAATAATTTATCTCCAAGGGCTCATTACGTTTTGAAGCTCAAATTTTGAATTCTCGATAATTATCAAACGATCTTGGTAAAAGTATGTTTTATTGAAATTAAATATTATATATATTTTATTTTGAACAATTGACCTTACTAGGACTCTTCATTGAACTTCTACAACCTATTGAAGTTTGGCTCAATTCGAACAAGAGTTTTAGGAAGCCTTAAATTGTACCAAATGCCCTAACTCGTATAAGTTGTTGAGCAGCTAAGGTCTCACAAAGAAATATAATGAAGTAAGAAAACGTCTTTGTATCATACTAATATAATACAACGATATCTACTTAACAACTTTCATATAAAATAATGTTATACTAATTATATAACTTACATTTACCATTGATAGTTTGATCCATATGCTCCTTTTATGACTCATTACTAACTTCTCTATTGGTGTCCCAACTCACACTAATTGTAATTTCACTATATCGATGACATGTTTATGACTATTGGCATCAACACCTAAGTATTAGCCACTTCATCTTGACTCTTGAACTTGAATTTAAGGTTGGTAATTTGAGACTTGGGTATAATATGATGCAATTTAAATAGGTTATTGTATGTAAAAAATTAACATAAGACCAAATGGGTTAGACTAATTTAGGTATGATTAAATTCATGTCTAAGTTTGTATCTAGGTCCCAAACCTATTTATAGACTCATTTAAATAAATAGGTTTGGGTTAGACTTGTAAACCCATTTAACATTAAATTTTTATTTTCATTATTTAGTCCTTTTTTTCGATTTCCCCCCTAATGTAGTAATATAAAAGACATCAAGTTACAACTAGGGTTCATTTCTTCTTCCCTCTTTATCTCACTTCCATATCTAGGTAGTCATACTTGTAAATCTTATGAATTTTATGTTGAAGAACCAATGATATTCTCTATACTCAATCAGACCAAAGAAATTAAAACTGATAAAATTTTAAATTGGAACCTTAAAAACAAACTCGAAAAACCCTAATCACGTACAAAGATTTTAAACCCAAGTACGCATAACCACAAATTTAAAAATTTGAATTAAATAAAAACTCCAAAACCCCAAACCTTAGAGTCGTAAAACCTTAGATTAAACTCTAAATACAAAGAAAACCCTAAATTAAAACATTTAACTTAAATTACATAAATTGAATAAACTTGATAATGAATGGTAAGAGATATTTACAAAAGATAACAATCAAACAAATTAAGTCAATTAAGGTAATAAATTAATAGGATTACAAATTTACCCCAAATAATACATTTTCTTCAAAAGTAAAGCCAAAATTGTAAGCGTACCTTCAAAACCCTCAAACCCTCATAAAACCCTAAAATGCAAGAAGCCCTGAAACGAATTAGAAACTCTAATTTAGCATCAAAAGCCCTAATTTAATTAATAAATTCTAATTATATAGCCACATTATTGTGAGACTCAATCTTCGACCTACTACCTAAGACTTGAAGCAACGGATCACTTGATGTAAGAAGTATAGCAGTGGCAAACAATAAAGTAAAATCATTAAGAGAAGCTCAAGAAATAGGTTAAGTTGAGTGACCATACTCGAATTATTTGATATCAATGCAAATTATGATGTTCAAAACAATTTAGGCCTTTCTAACAATTTTATTCGAATTGAGCCACAACATAAGTTTATAAAAGTTAGACAAATAGTCTTAGTAATATTAATTTCTAAAAATAAAATATTTATAATATTTTATCTCAATAAAATGTATTTTTACCAAGTATGATTGGAAATTATTGAAAACTCAAAATTAAAGTCTCGAACGATTACGAAACTTTATAGATAAATTATTTGAGCACTAAAATTATAAAGGGACCTAAAATAATATATAAAAATAGTACATATACCTTGGGTATGATTATTATACATAACTATATACTTGAAAATACTTAAAATACCCTAAACTAAGTATTATTACCTAATTAATTATAAGAAAAGTCATAAAAATTGCTAAAAATCAACAAAACAACTGGGATCATCTTGATGTAAGGCGTTGACACATCACGGACAAGTGTGGATTTAAGAATAAGCATCAAGACACCTAGCATTGGAGATTATGAGTATTTAAGCTCAAAAATCAAGTGAGAGAAATCATTTTTGAATTCCACAAACTTTGGATTTATCATTAGCCTTCTCTAAAATGTCATTTAGTCCCTTAGAAACTTAGGAAAACTATAAGGATAGGAGTATAAAGAAAGGCAGAATTTTAAGAAAATTTAGAAACAATACTGCACAAACTAAGCTATTTCAAGAAACATGGGTCCTAAGGGTTACTACTAATGAACCACTACCAATGGGAGATAGAGGTAGCAGTGCCTAAAGCTACTGACATGGTGGTGGTTGGATGGTGGCTTTTCAATGATCTTTGATTTCTCTCCAATTTTCTAAAATTACTAAATTAGGTCAAAAAATTTTGAAAAAATTTATTCTAGAATATTTTTGTACCTATTATTAGGGAAAAATATCAAATTACAAAAGTTTTGAGTAGATTTTGTCCGTCCTTAGGAAACGAGTGAAATTGAGCAATTTTCAAAGCTAATTTAAATGCCCTATTGTTCTTGTCTTGAAGATTAAATTTTTCTTAAACTTCCATATATTGCATGTTTGAATCCTATGAAAAGATTTTGGCTAAAAAATTTTTCCAGCCCCTAAATTTGATTAAAAAATGCTATTTTTGGATATTTTATGTAATTAAATCAAAAGAAACCTATTTGTACTAGTTTTGCAGTTTATTGGTGTTATATATTGTTGGAGCAAGTGATCTAAAGTTAGTTAGAACGAATGGAAGTTAAGTTATGTGCAAACCATGGATTATGGCTTACATGCATTAAGATGTGGATACATAAATTTGGAAGTATGGGTGATATGGAGAGCATGGGCATGTTAAACTTATTATATGATCATTTTTTATTATACTTGTGAACTAGAATAGGATGTTGGGGCGAGTTACTAGAAGTAAACATATAAATTGATTCCGTTCAAAGAGTTCTTCAGAAGGTTAAACTGGTAGAAAGGATTTTAACTCAAACTATGTTGAAGCTTTGTTTAAAGGAATTATTTGGTGAAAGAACTAGAATGGTATTGATATCAAGGACCTGACTAGAGGGTTGGTTGGTTTAGAAGGCTTAGATAAAATTGCTTCAGATACATCTTTAGAGGGTTAGTTTGTAAAGAGGGGACTTAATCTCTAGTTTAGAGAGTTGATCAGAAAGTTGGATAAGGACTTAACTATATTCTCATTATAGACTTGTTTAGAAAGTATTTGGTAAGAAAAATATGGTCAAAATGGCTTCGAAACTTGATTTGAGGTGTAGAAGCTTAGTAGAAATAACTTCAAAGTCTTGTTCAACGAGTAAATTGAGGTGAGGTAGGATGATCTTAGAAACTTAGTCAAAAGGTTCAAAGATCAAAACTTAGTATTAGGCGAGTTTTCAAAACCTTGTTTAGAGACTTCAATAACAAGTTGAAACTTAATACAAAGCTTATATCACTCGCTATAGATAAGTCATAACCACACTTAAATTATTAAAATGAACCTATCTAACTTTATATTTGGTAAAACTTAAATGGTTATATTAATTATTTAGGAAAAAATTGAAGCATACAAGATCAACCATTAGGACTATTGAGGGTTATATGTCTAGGTGAATTAGTGAAAGAGGAAGCTTAAGTTAACAAGTAAGATTGGGAATATACTGCTAGCCAAGTAAGTGGATATTCATATATGCTTAAGTAGACTTATGTCTACTCCTAACTTTGTGTGCTTTATGATGTTTTGGCTTAGTTGAACATTAATTGCAAGTTCATGTGTTGTTTGATGGCTTAGCTAAAATTGGCTACAAATTGATGTATTGTTTGGTAAGTTATGTTACTTGTTATACTTGTTACTGATTGAATGGTAGCATGATATTAAACTTGGTTGTTATATTAATGCTAATGAATGCATATGTGACATTTGTTAAGATTTATGTTATCTTGGAAAATAATTTAAAGATTAACTCCATCTCTTAAGGTATTCACCTAAGTGAATCCGATATTGAGATCTTAGAACTAACAAAACTACAAAGTAAAGGTTGGGTAATAAGTGATGAATAAGTCTACTTGGATTTGTGAGGTTTTGCTTGGCATGCAATCTAATGCATTCATGGCATGGTACAAAAAAGGACCTACAGGTTAATTTTTTTAAAACTAAGATGTTGCTAGTTCGGTTTCCATATGAAAAGCAAGGTTTGTCAAGTGAACTACTTGATTTGTAAAGGCTAGGTTTTTAAGCATATAGAGACTACATTAGACCTGTTGGGCTAGCTATATGTTGGATTTTCTAACCACTCTATGTGGTGACTGATAGGTTAAAATATTTGCTAGGTTCCTAGATTTATTCTAGATGCATGATTTGAGTCTACCAATGTAGATGAATTGCTAGGTTAGGTTAAGATATCATTACCGATGCATGAAACGTACATAAGCATGGCATACGCTTGTTGCATTTGCATTACTTGGCTAGGAAGCTATAAGATAGCATCATTGGACTAACTACTTGAATGATATACCTATTTTGTTATGGTTGTTATTGTATGTTTGTCCACTATCACTTAGCTTACAGTAGTTGAAGGGATAAGTTTCTCTTATCTTCATGTTAGAGTCAAATAAACAAAAGCGGCAAGGAGACTTCAAAAACTCTAGCTGAAGATGGGCTCTAAAGAGAACTCATTGACTATACAATTTGGCTTAAACATATGAAGAGAGCTGTTTAGGAAAGTTGTGGGGGTTATTTAACTAGAAGTTTATATATCACGTCCTAGTAGGCATAACAAAAATGCAAGGCCCCAAACCATAGTCCGAGTCTGGAAATCCTAAATCTCTATATCTACTCTGAAGCCTCTCTTACCTATGTTGAATAACACAAGGTCTTCCCACCCATAATATTATCCATATGCAATAAAAGCTCTTCCAATCTTAAAAGATAATTTATCTTTAATAAAAATTGTTTTTGAAATTGAGGCAAGCATACTTCTAATTTTTCCCTAAGGTTCTTGACTTATATATTCGAGATAAATAAAAATATTTTTTTCAAAATAGACCTCCTCATTAGTCTTTTTTGAAACCCTTAGACCAAAAGCCTAAATTCATAATGTTAGACCAAAAAAGATTTAACAGATTGATCAAAGCATGTCACTTACAAAATGGACTGTAATTTTTGGAACTGTAATTAAGAGCGAAATCTAAATTGAGAGTTAGTAAGGAAGTGCTCTTCGACTAAACTAATCATGGGTTACCTTTTCTTTAGGAAAAGAATGTATAAAATCACAAAGCCCTACGAAGGAGCCCAACATCAAGGTCAGGAACACTGAAAAACCCTATGTGGTTACCAAAGAAAGGGGTAGTTATAAACTTATTCCTTAAATAAGAATTTATAACTGTTGGCAAACTTTCAAAATAAAAAAAAAAAAAAAGATAAGAGAAAAAGAAGAGAGAGAAAGTAAAGGCTTATCATAAGACTTTTGTCCAATCTATGTTGACTCGAGTAGCCAAGCTTTCAATTCACGTCATCCATGTCCTTTTCAAGTTGGTCACATTTTTCAAATCAGCCATAGTAGTCTAGATCATTCTTCCCTAATTACAATTTTTAACATCCTTTAACTCTTTTTCAAATCAAGGGGCCCATTCGTATTTCCTTTTTCATAAACGGTTTTTTCAACAATTTCCCTATAAATATATATATATTTTTTCCAAGTTAAGAAGTTTTTCAAACTAGTTGCTTTCCTTGCTTTCCTTACTTTACTTCTTTAGTCATTCATCAAATTCCTCTTAGGATTCAAGCCAGCTCTTAAAGCACTAACCTACTTAATTCGTTTTTAGGGATCTAACCGTCCTTTAAGGCATTGTACCGTCTTTCTTTAAGGTTCAAGCCAGCTCTTACAGTATTGTCCCCTCTTTTATTCTTTTCAAGGTTCAAGCCAGCTCTTTAGAGTGTTGTCCCCTCTTATATTCTTTTCAAGGTTCTAGCGAGCCTATAAGGACACTTCCCTTCACCAATATTCTTTAGCAAGCCTACAGGGCACTTCTTTTCATCGATATTCTTTTAGTAAGCCCTTAAGGTGCTTCCTTTCATCACTAATTTCTCTCAAGCAAGCTTATAGGGTGCTTCTTTTCTTCATCAATTCTTTTAACAAGCCTATAAGGGCACTTCCCTTCACCAAGTTCTTAGTGAACCTATAGGGCACTTCTCTTCAACAAGCTCATAGGGCATTTTCCTTTACCAATTTTCTCTTAAGTGAGCGCATAGGTTGCTTCTTTTCTTCATCAATTCTTTTAATGAGCCTATAGGACACTTCCCTTCACCAGGTTCTTAGTGAGTCCATAGGGTGCTTCTCTTCTTCAAGTTGTAGGGTGTTTTCCTTTACCAATTTTCTCTTAAGTGAGCCCATAGGGTACTTCTTTTCTTCATCAATTCTTTTAACGAGCTTGTAGGGAGCTTCTCTTCACCAGGTTCTTAGCAAACCCATACAGTGCTTCTCTTCATTAAGTCAATAGGGTGCATTCCTTTCCATGTCCTTTTAGTGAGCCTAAAGGGTGCTTTCTCTCCTCATTAATTCTAATTTAGGGTTGTTAGTCCCTTAGAGATGCTCTCACCTAAGTTAGTGAGCTTAGAAGAGCACGACTAGGTTTTCTAAGTCTATTCTAAGTTAGGGTTACTAGTCCCCAAAAGACGCTCTCACCTAGCTTAGTTAGCTCAAAGTAGCATAACCAAATTTTCAAAATTGATTCTAAGTTAGCATAGCTAGTCCCCGAGAGAAGCTCTTACCTAAGTTAGTTAACTTAAAGTAGTACAACTAGTTTTCAAAATTGATTCTAAGTTAAGGTTATTAGGTTAGTTAGGTTAGTTAGCTCAAAGTAGTATAACTAGGTTTTCAAAATCGATTTCAATTTAGGGTTGCTAGTCTTCTAGAGATACTCCCACTTAGATTAGTTAGCTCAAAGGAGTACTACCAATTTTCATTTAAGGGTCTTAGCCAGCTCAAGCAGCATTTTACCCATTTCACCTAGGATAGTCAACTCAGAGGAGCACTTCTAGGCAGTAGCAACAGCGAAGCATGATTTAAGGCATTTTAGGTAGCAAATCGAATGGGGAAAGAGTTTTTTATGACTTTTGGATTGGAGTTAAGGGGGTAATATTGATGCCTAAATTGATATAGGTAGTTTAGGTGACGATTAAGATTGGTGGTTGGTGGCGGTGTTTGGGCGGTATCGTTGGGAGTTGTTGGGTGCAAGAGAGGTGTTGGGTTGAAGGTTGAGGGTGGCGAAGAGTTTGGCTGTAGGGTTAGTTTGGGCTTAAGGTGGTTAAAGATGGTGATTTGAGAGGGAGCGGCCACGGTGGTCTAGGGTTTTAGTAGTAGAGGAGCTTCAAGTTACGGTAATGGTTGTAAGGGGTAGTGAGTGAAAGTTAGTGGCTCAAGGAGCTTAGCTAGAGGAGTGATGTTCCGCAAGGGTAGCTAGAGTGAGAGAGTCGGAGAGAGAGAGAGGGTTCGATGGGTGTAGAGGGAGAGTAATCGAGAAGAGAGAGAAAGAGCTCGTGAGTGGTTTTTGGTGGTTGTGAGTGATTGTGTCTAGACAAAGGAGCTCTATATATAGCCTCCCAAGCTTGCACGAGCTTAGAAAGCTTGTTAATGGTCGAAATCCGCCATTAATGTATGGGGTTAAACATTGACTTTTTGCAATTTTCTAAGCTTGATTTGGGCAAGCAAATGGATGAATGAAGATAGTATTTTGGTTGAAAATGAAACTAGGCCATGCCTAGTTTGCAATTTCGCCATTGATTTGGCAAAATTGCAACAAAAAGGGGTTCAAAAATTGTGTCTAAACTAGTTGATCAAGAAGGAAAGTGTGGAAGACTTGGGAAAAAACAAGGGAAAAGGAGGGGATAGAGAAGGAAAATGCTAATGTGGCACTAACGCGGCACCTCGTCAGCCATACAGTCCAATGGAAGCATGCTATGTATCTAATCGGTGACATACAGCAGCTGACGCGACATGCAAAAATACCTAATTTTTACCCTTTTTTATTTTATTATTAGGATAAAGGGTACTAATTTAGAAAAAATGCAAAAAGTAGAAAATTAAGAAAACCCAAAAATATGAAATTTAGAAAATACAAAAATAAGAAAAAGCATAAAAAAAAAAGAATTTTAAGAAAAAATGGAAAAATTTAGAAAAAATTGAAAAGTCATAAAAAATAGAAAAAATAGGGAATTAGAAAGTAATAAAAATTTTAAGTAGTTTAATAAAATTATATTTCTTAATTTAAATAAATTCAAGGCAAAGACCGATGGACTTATGCTTAGATTTGAATTTAGCTTAGGCTGACCTAATTGTACATATATACAAGACATAGGCTAATGACCTAACAAATAAACACTTACACATAGCATCAGGTTTGGTTAAAGGTATTAGGTTCAAATCTTGTTAGAGGCAAAACTACCTTTTTTCTTTTTCCTTTTTCCCAAAACACTCCCTACAGTGCCACATGTTAGGATCTCATTGTGCTTTAAATTAGGCAATGCTAACATAGCACCACATGACAAGCTACGTAGCATGCTATGTCAGTTGCCACGTGTCACCAATTGGACACGTGGCACTCTACCACTGGACTACACGGCTGATGTAGTGCCACATCAGCGCTACATCAAAATTTTCCTCCTCCCTCCCCCCCTTTTTCCCTCGTTTTTCCCAAGTCTTCTACACTTTCCTTCTCGATCAGCTAATTTGGGCACAATTTTTGAATCCTTTTTTGTTGCAATTTTGCCAAATCAATAGCAAAATTGCAAACCAGGCATAGCCTAGTTTCATTTTCAACTAAAATATTGTCTTCATTCATCCATTTGCTTGCCCAAATTAAGCTCAGAAAATTGCCAAAAGTTAATGTTCAACCCATGAAATTACTGACTGATTTCGGCCATTAACAAGCTTTCTAAGCTTGTGCAATCTCAGGAGGCCATATATAGAGCTCATTTGTCCTGACATAATCACTCACAACCACCAAAAACCACTCATGAGCTCTCTCTCTCTCTCTTCTCAATCACTCTCTCTCTTTATACCTACCAAACCCTCTCTTTCCCTCTTTGACTCTCTCTCTCTAGCCACCCTTGAGGAACACTAACCCTTTAGCTAAGCTCCTCGGGCCACCAACTTTCACTCACTAACACTAATGACTACTACCGTAACCCAAAGCTCCTCTACCACTAAAACCCTACACCACCGCAGCTACCCCCCCTTGAACTACCATCTTTAATTGCCCTAAGCCCAAACTAACTTAATGACTAAACTCCCTGCTACCCTAAACCCTCGACCCAACACCTCTCTTATACCCAACAACTCCCAACAACACCAAAATGCCTTTAATCCAATCCAAACTTCGACTCGAATCCTACCCAAACCCAATCCAACTTGTGCCTACACCATCTCCTCCAG
This sequence comes from Lumnitzera littorea, assembly GCA_024138015.1. NCBI lineage: Eukaryota > Viridiplantae > Streptophyta > Magnoliopsida > Myrtales > Combretaceae > Lumnitzera > Lumnitzera littorea. Next base: position 78,555,870 of record JAMXBB010000005.1, read on the forward strand.
TCCAATCCTCTTTTACAATTTGATCTAGTTGATTTTGTTCCTTTTGCGCTCCCTTTTTTATATTTATTTATTTATGTAAATATAAATTATAATTTAAAAGAAAAAAAAGGAAAAAAGAAAAGAAAAGAGAAGAAAAAAGTAGTCTATTTATTTATTTTTTATTTTAATAGATAAAATAGAATAAAAATAATAAATAAGATAATATAAAAAATAAATAAAAATAAGTAAATAAGTTAATAAATAAAAATTGTTTTTAACACTTAGAATAATCAAGTCTTTTAAAATAAATAAAAAAATAATTGGATTTTTTTTAAGGCCTTGTAGAACTTTCTAAAAAAATAAAATTTCCAATTTATGACCTTTTTTTTAGAAATTCCCTTAAATAATTCAAATTGGATTAAAAATGCAAATTCGGCGTATTTTCAAATTAAAACAAGCCCAACCCACTAAAATTTTACAAAAAGAATTACACGTGTTTGATCTCAAATAGAGGATATATAGACACCCACGAGGTGACAGTAAAAAAAAAAAACTAATTTTCTTTTCTTTTTTTTTTTTTTAGTTTAGATTACTTAAGTTATCCAATTTAGAGTAACTAATAATTGAGTTTTTGTTTTATAGAATTGAAAGGTGATTTTTAAGGATAAAGTTAAATTTGGAAAGTTAATGATACCCATAAGGGTTTAAAAAAACCTAACCCTCGAATCTAGATCTCTGGTTTCTAAAACCGTTTTTTTTTTATAAAATTGGTTTAATCAATAGACTAGTAGCTAAATTATAACTTAACTCTTTTTATCTCAACTTCGGTCGGGTGGTGACTCCAATACATTTTCAAAATAAAGACTGGTTTTCTTTAAACCCTAGTCGAGGGTTAGTATTAAACGATAGGGTTCAATGCTGATCAGTATATAAAAACTAAAAGAGAAAAAAACTAAGCTCGATAGCTTGGCGACTCTACTAAGGATATCAAAAGGGTTAGCCATTCAACTTTTCAAAAATTAAAATTAACCTCTAAAAATCACCTTAAATGCAATTTGTTTATTTATTCATTTTTTATTATTTGTATCATAATTGTACTAATATTTTTGTAGGTTTAGTTTTATTTATTTAAACCATTTAGGGGGAGGGATTTAATTTTCCATAAATGTATGGTAGAAATGGTCAAACCTAGACCATATTAGGACCTTAGGTGGGGGTCCATTATGTAGGCTCTAGGTACTGTAGTGTAACCACTACTCAGGGTTAATTAGGCTTTCCCCACTTAAGCTTGATGTGGCCAATGAAAGTATTCTTTAATAAGTAAGGTTATACAATCTTAAGAACCTTTAGAACCTACCCTTATGCATTCACAACTTCTAGAATTGATAAATAATTAAGCAAGATGGAGATAAAAATATAGAATGACTTAGAGTTTCCTTGATTTCCCTTGTAATTGTAACATATTGTAACATATAATTGCTGTAAATAAGTTTTGCCATTGTGAATAATGGTCAGTCAATCTTGTAACATATTTTTTCTTTTTTAATTCAGATTAAGAAATGGCTTATTCATCCAACTCCATCTACTTTAGGGAAAAGTTTATAGGCAAGCCCATCTGCCCAAAACCTATCTTGGACTAATGATTCTGACACTTCAATCTAAGGGAACAAGAGATCATCATCAGCAAAATTAGGCCCATTTTATCACTTCTTAAAGTAAAAATAGAGATTAATTTGATTAGAGCTCTAACCAACTTTGGGAACTTAAAGAGGTAGCTTTTTGAGTTGGGCCTCACCTGATTATCCCAACACTTAAAGAGTATACCCAATTACTTCAAGCCCCTTCCTTAGAAAATATATACACCCCTAAATTTGGAAGGGGATCCAGTGAGTCCCTTTTTAAGATTCTTAGGTATTAGAAAAGTTGAAGTGAACAAAACCTTTAGAAGCTGTAATAGGAATTGCATCAAACTAGAAAACTTAAAAGCCTAGTTTTCCATTAAGCCTAAATCCAACCAACAAGGTATCTTCTATGGCAATCTCAAGGATTAGGGATAGAACAAAATAAAAGCCTTTATCCTAGCTGGATTCGGGACCCTCCTATTCCCTAATGGAAAGTTCCTCATCTATTTCAAAGTTGTTGAGTTAGTGCTAATTTCTTGAAGGTAGATCATATGTCCTAACCCTCCTAGTAGAACATATCAGAAGCCTTAATGTTTTGAAAGGAAAGAATGATGGCACACTAAAGACCAACTTCACATTATTAATAGTATGGTTTGTGAGCCATATGAAGTGTTATGGGCTTAATTTAATTCAAGGAGAGTTTGCTCATAACATTGATCCAGTAGATTCTTTTGTCGATAAGGTTTATCTCCTAAAAGGAAAATCCACTTACTACTGGGTAGAAGAGTTAAGAAATTTCTAAGTCGCTAATATCTTATGGACAGCAAGATGGAGCAACTTCAAAAGGGTAATCCTAGTTTGCAAAAATTATCAAGTAATACCTCTAATTAAGATGGAATTATGCATAGGCTATTAACCTAACAATATGATCAGGCTTATATAGTCTATAAGCCTTCATTAGATATCATGACCTTGGATTATAAGGACGTTTAGATTCTATCGACACAAAAGATGTCTAAACTCAGGGCAATCAAACAGTTATAGGAAACAAGGATTATTAGCCCAAACATCGATTTAAGAGAATGGCTAAGAGAAGTGGACAAGCATCGAGTTACCAAAAAATATTTGTATGATGAACTCCATAAGGTAGGGGAGATCCAGTATTGAGCACCAAAGGTCATCTAACCTACACTAGCTAAACTAGATCCTGAAGTTAAGACTTACATGGACTAAGTACAAGCTTAAGTAGAAATAATCTATGAAGAGTGGGACATGTGGGAGGATCTCTTTTGGGAATCTAAACAACGTTCTTGATCCTTAGAACATCAAGTGAGGATGACCTAGAAGAGGCTCAAAGAACTTAAAGAAATGGAAGAGCCTAACTCAAGAAAGAGGAAGGAAGTACTAGTAGGGTCTGGTAAGCAAAAAAGGGAAACACTTGCCAAGCGCCAAAAGAACATTTAGAGATAGGGATATTCCTCTTAAGAAACAAATATATTTTCTTTTAATGTAAAAGGAAACTCCAAAAGTTACAAAAATAATAAATATTACCATCTTATTGGTTATTAGTCAGTTCTATCTCTTTGCATCCGTGTGCTGTGCATTTCTTAGTTTCTCATTTGTCTCTTTTGAAAATATTTATGTGCTAACTTGTTGAGAAGTGATCTTAAACATGTTACCAAGATAGTTCCCAAATATCAAACCTTTTAGAGAAGTCCTATCAAAACTCACTTTCAAACCAGAATGGCCAACCAAGGAAACGATAACACCAACACCAATAACAACAGTGTCAATCTCGAGGTTATTGATCCCATTGAGCTGAGGTTCCAATCTTTGGAACAAACAATGGTAAGATTGTAGATCAATTGAGCTTTCTTGCTAATAGTAATGCCTTGCTCAGATCTATAGTTCCAATAAATGAAGAAAGCTCTAAAACTTGATATGAAAAGAATGAAGCCCCACCCCTAGAAGTGGAAGAAGCCTACCCCAAAGTCAACCAGGCCTTCAAATCGTTTAAGATAAAAGGGGTCTTTTTGAAGGTCAACCCAACTTTTGAGCCAAGTACTTACTTGTTTCCAATCAATCTAAAGCTTGAAGCTGATCAAGATAGATTGAAAGAGCTTGAGAAGTGATTGACTCAACAAATCATTGAAAAGATGAAAATGCTTGAAGGATATGATGGATTCGAGCGGGTTGGTATAACAGACTTTTCTGCCTACGACTATGGAAGTTTCTTAGAAAAATTCAAAGTACTTGACTTCGAAAGATATAATGGGACAAGATGCCCTAAATTGTACACTTGGCTATATGTATGCAAGATGAGCAAGTATGCACAATATGACCAACTCATGGTTCAAACTTTTCAAAACAACCTAATTGGCCCTACTTTGACTCGGTACACCTAATTAGATTTAAATCAAGTGAACATATGGGGAAAGCTAGCTAGGGCATTTTATGAGTAGTACAAATTCAATTTTGAAGTGGCACCAACCATGATGGACTTGGTCACCTTGTGAAGAAAGCATAATGAGCCCTTCAAGAAGTATGCCTAGAGGTGGAGATCCTTAGTCGCATGAGTGTCCACCCCCAAGACTGAGAAGGAGCTAGCCTCATCTTTTATTAATACTCTTGAAAGACCTTGCTTTTCTCATCTAATTGGGCAAGCCTCCTCCAATTTCGCAAAGGTAGTGGCTATAGGATGTTGGATTGAGAATGTTGTCACTTGTGGTAAATTATAGGAGCCATTAGATAGAAGACCACCCTTTGTAAAGCCTACTACTAGCAAGACTAAAGAAGCAATTGTTGGCATGGTGAATTCCAACATTAGGCTTAATACTCAAGTCTCCTTCAGAACAAATCCCCCACCAATGCAACAAAAATTCTGAAGTCAATCATAAGTTAACAGGGTTTCGAGACAATTCACCAAGATACCAGTTTCCTTTAGCCAAGTCTTGGAAAAATTGAGAAAAGATAATCTGATCCATTTTTAACCTCTTAGTGAGAGATATAGACCAAAATATTTTTATCCTAACACCAAATGTCAATATCATTTGGGTTAGTTAGGCCATTCAATCGACTCGTAGTGTAGATTACAGAACAAAATCCAAGACTTAATTGATGAAGGCACAATCTAATTAGACTTTGTAGAGGCTCTAATTCCAAACATCAATAACAACCCCTTACCTGACCATATGCCCATCATTAATATGATCTTTAACGATTCAGACCCTGCCATCAACATGATTGGTTCTAACTAAAAGCCTACGGTCTATAGTTTCAATAAGCAAGAGGAAAAATAAGCTCCACAAACTAAAAAGGTACACCTTCCATGTGCCTTTAGCTCCTTAAAGTTATAAAACTACCCCTCTCAACTACCAAGCAGTAAATTAAGGGCAATTAAGCTCACTTATAGGAGGGATTACCTACTTTAGTAGAATTTACGATCCAAGGGAAGACTTGCAAAAGAAGGTTGTACTATAAAGACTAAACAATGAACTAGTTGAACATGAAGAAGGATTGTTTGCCTTCACCAAGATAATCAAGTCTAGCGAGTACGAAGTAATGGATCAGTTCGCTAAGACTCCAGTACAAACATCCTTCATAAGTTTATTAATAGCATCAAAACCACATTGGGAAGCTTAGTTTATAACATTGAGGGAAGTCAAAGTCCCTCGTAAAATACCGGCTAAAAGAATAGGGTTTATCATTAACTTTATCCTCACTATGGATTAGATTTCTTTCTCTATTGAGGAATTGGGTGAAGAAGGTAACCAGTACACCAAGCCTCTATTCATAATAGTGAGGGTAAACAATATCACCACAACAAAAGTCCTCATTGACAATGGGTCATCCTTAAATGTTTGCCCTCTAGCCACCTTGGATCTATTGGGCATTAATACAACTGCCATCAAGGTAAGTTCGACAATAGTCAAAGCTTTTGACGGATCTAGAAGAGAAATTATAGGGGTGATCGACTTACTAGTTGATATTGGCCTACGGACTTTTAACATCCAATTCCAAGTTTTGGATATCCCAAGGACCTTCAACCTATTATTAGGAAGGTCTTGGATACACTTAGCAAGGGCCATACCTTCAAGTCTTCACCAAAAGGTTAAGTTCATCTCCAATGGCCAGGTCATCATGATTTTGGGTAACCAAGATTACAAAATTTATAAAGAAACAACCATACCCTATATTAGCACTGAAGAGCAAGAGGACTTTGGGCTCCAAATGTTTAAAGAGGTGTACATGATTACTAATCAGGAGAAAGATGAGAGGCCAAAGTTCAAAGAGGGCCAGTTTGGAATCTATGGGCTAAGCTACATCCTAACTCTGATCAAAGAGTTGCAACGAATGCAAGCTAGGGGTAGAAAAGGTGACAGGTTGTATCATGCCCAAATGACCTTCCCACCATTGTCAGAAACTTTCATCTGAGCTGATTTCTAGAATTTAGAGCTTGCCAAAGAGGACACCTCCAGCAAAAATAAAATAGTTGGCCCATCCAACAAGTTCCAACACTTGAATAATCAGTTCTTTATCTTGATGAATAGCAATAAGTCTTCCCTAGGGTAAAAGATGAATCATAGTCTAGTATTTTATAGAGTTCTGTAATAAATTACCTTTATTCTACAAATAATTGTACTCAGAAGAAACTTCCTCTAATTAAGAATAAGTCTCTTTTCCCTTCATTTCTTCCTTACTTACACTCTTTCCTTTACATACTTTTCTTTTTTCCCCAGGTCCAATGCTTTGAATAAAGACCATGAATAACTTGCACAAATAGGTGATGAAAATATTAATATCACTTCTAGCCCTACTGGGTTAGTTGTCGAGTGTAAACCTTACTTATAACGGGCCTATGATTTGACTAAAAATACTTCCTAAATGTTCCCAAGGATAAACTAAACTAAGAACTCAAATTTACAATTGAAAATGAACTTACTTTTCCAATTCAAAAGCCTATTATCGATAAAACCCAAACATGAAAAACTATGAACCTTAAAGTCACCTAAGACCCTAAACCCTAAAACAATAAAGGAATTTTAACCCTAAGTGATTAATCGATAATTTAAATTGAATAATTTTATTCAACTCTAGAAAATTTCATAATTTTATAAGAATTTAATCATCATTTACAAAACAATTCAAGAATTAAATCCTAAAATAATTTCTTATAAGACAATTCCCTTATCTTCATGTCTAAACTTTACATGTGAATAAGCAGACCAACTAATCACCTTAAATAACTTAGCAATTGAGAGTTGGAGTCATTTATCAATTAATAACCTATCAAAAACTAGTGATAAAGACACTTTCCTTATCACCCATTAACTTATATTATATATGGACAAATTATCACAAGATTTCACATGTTTAACTTTAATAAACGAGACAAGACAATTCCATGCCACAAAGAGACCCTAAGGGCCAGTTTGTATAAGCAAGAAAAGGGGGGGCCATGCTCTTGTTTTTCATCAATCAATCACTTTATCTTGTACTCCACTATTTACCCCTTAATGCTTATATCATCAAGAGTTGCAATTATTGACTTTTATGCATGCTACAAGACAACAAAATCAAACTTATTAAACACACTTCCCACTCCATTTCCAACTGGCCACTCTTTCTCCCATTACTCTCACTTTCAATTTCATTTTCACTTCTTTTTCTCTCACTTTGAAATCAACACAAAAGAAGAAACACAAAAACCCTACAAGATCTTTCACTTGCCACCACCTTTCCAAGCTTCCACACTTATGGCATTCAACTTCTTCTTGTGTCTTGCTCTTGCCAATATTCAAAGCTCCTTTAGAATCCTTAAAACACTCCTTAAACCACACTTCAAAGGACCACAACTCAAGTTTTCGAAAAAGGGTGCAAGAAGGAGGAAGTAAGACAAAGAACATAAGTGGAACCTTAGTGTATAACTACCATATTTTTGCTTTGAGGACTAGTGAGTATATCTTGTGTTAGCAGTTAGTATTCATGTTAGGAGATCATGATTTCTTGAAGATATGTGTATGATCATAAGTTGATAGAACATCTATGACTACCCTAAGAAGTAAACTCATGAAAACCTTACATGAAAGTTGAAGAATCAGCATGTAAAGTTGGTGTTTTGTAGAGATACTTATTTAAAACTTTGAATGGAAGATTTTAAGTTGAGAAAATCTTGAAATGAGAACTTGAATGAAAGGGAAGCATGCTAAACGTAAGGGTTTAGAAGTCATTTGGATGTTGTTCTCACTTTTATTGAGTTAAAGATACTAACTTTGTGAACTATGATATGGGAGTTATGATAAGTGTGAGATCCTCTATTTTCATGTAAAGTATGAGTCAAATAATCATCTCATGGAAAAGAAGTCAAGTTAAAATTTGAATATAAGTAGCTCAAGTTCATGATTTAACACCTAAGCTTAAGGAAATGATGAAACAAGTTGGAAGCCATGATACTCAAACCGACCAGATCTGGAACATTCCTAAAAGACACTTAAAAATATGATAAAATTAAGTAAACAAAGTGAAAAGACCAACCAAAGCAAGTAAGATAAGTGTGTTAAGCCTAAAACTTAAAATCGAGCTTAAAACTTCCAAAACGAGCCTCAAATGTCAAGTTGAACCACTGTTAAGTTTTTGACCAGCAACTTGACACAATAATGAAAGCTGTATTGAGACTCTTAAGAAGCCCACAAGACACTCCCTAAGCCTAAGAAAGTAACCATCTTTTAATTGAATAAAAAACAAGCTTATTTGATAACTTAAGCCCACTTAAGAGCCCAAGAAGTGGTTGATAGCCTTAGGAATATAAATCAAAGTTGTGAATATGATCTTAAGGAGTATTTTGAACCTAGAATGAGATCTTAAGCCCAAGCCCAAAGGATTCCCCAAGTTACTAAATAGCCTACTAACCAAACAAAGCCTAAAAGTGCTCCAAATCATGAAAACCGCTACTATTCTGACCTATGAGTAAGTTTGCATGCCTCATCTCGAAAATCCAACCACACCACATTAAAGTACACTAAAAAATGATGACGATTGACTATAACATCATAAAAATTGGATTTAAAACAAGAAAGTTACTCACGATTGAACTTTAAGTAAGAAATTGGAAAAAATACGAAAACTAGTCAAAAGTATAACTTAAAGGGCTTTAACTTAGTTTTCTAAGTCTTATTTCAAATCCTTATAGTATTATGATTGCGATGTCCAGGGGGCCCAGTATTCGAAGATGACTTACCCTCAGATTACTTCGATTAACCTATATGGTTGAGTGAGTAAATTCCTGATGACTTTTTACTTGATTTTGCTTGTAGAATAGATGCATCTAAACTTATATATATATAAATTGGAAGCTTATGGGATATGGGAAATGCATGTGTGTGAATTTGTTTTTGAATGTGATGGCTTCCTAATCATATAACAATGGAAATTGTTTGTGATAATTTATACGTGTGATTGTATGGAATGAAATTGTCTGATCACCATGAAAAATCGAATTAACCACTTATATGATTAAGAAATTAAATGGATCATGCATTCCTCATAATTGCATTTGGATAACATCGACTATCGCTTTACATAGAAGATAGGAAGGGACTCATAAGAGGAAGGCCTCTTGTAAGATTGGGCATTAGCTATATCATCATTTTATTGAGTCTCTATCCTAAGCTGATGGGCTTACTAAGCACCGGGAGACGCCCATTGTTGGTGAAGGTCCGTGTCATGTGGCTTCTACTTAGGGCATGTGTTTGTAGATTGTGGAGGCCACCATACCGCTAGACTTGAGATTTTGAAAATATGATTTGTTATTTAGTAAAGAAAGTATATATATACTTATAGTTTTATTTTGGCTTAAGCACAATAGTGCAAATGATGGAAAAACCTAAGGTCTAAAACCCGAATTTTGGTTTAAGTCGGTTAATTATCTCCAAAACCTGACTACAGGAGGCGTAATTCTGAGTCGTATGCAGTTCCTAAGCCACTGCATGCATTGTTTGGCATACTAATTGTTCATGCATTCATATAATTATGCATCTAATAAATTTTTACCATGTAGTATTGACGAGGCTATTTATCTCACTGAGCATAAGCTTACACCCTGATAGATTTCTTTTATTGTAGGGAAACCTCTTCATTCATCTAGGCCAAGGCATGCACGAGGTAAGTCTCGTGTAGAGATGGGTTGGAGCGATCACGGAGTAAAGAGGAGATTTTGTAACAACTTTTGTAGATAACTATTTACTTTTATTTTTGTTCATAATATAGTTTAAAGTTTATGATGCAGTTTCCATTATGAACTGCATTTATTTATAATATTCTTTTGGTGTGGAACTTAACAAGTCCACACATTTACTTGATTAATTTATGTCTTAAAAGTTAATTTTAGTAAATTGCTCTATATTACTTATCTATGGGCCTAGTGGTAATGTATAATAGAAGAAGCTTTGTGTGTCGTATGAAAGGCTTGCGATTAGCAATGGGGTTAATAGTAGACCTTTGTATGGTACACGGTGATCTACTACAACAACAATACTATTGGGTCGTGATATCAAGAGTGATGTTAATGATCACAGTGACATGTAAGAAAGTTGGCAAAAACATGAAATTAGTAGAATTTCTATTGATGCGCCAATTGAGATTATTAATGCTGGGACTAATGACAATGCCAAAACATTGAAAATTGGAGGGAATATGAAAGAAGAAAAAAAAATTTGAAATGATTGCACTACTATTTGATTACCAAGATGTGTTTGCGTGGTCTTATGAAGATATGCTTAGATTAGACTCATCAATTGTAGTCCATCGTTTACCCATATGAGAGGATATCAAACCTAAGAAACAAAAGTTAAGAAGGTTCCGATCGAATGTCCTATTGAAAATCAAGGAAGAAGTTAGAAAATTACTAAAGGTCGATTTCATTGAGTTATCTGATTATCTTGAATGGGTAGACAACGTAGAGTCGATAATGAAGAAGAATGGAAAAGTCAAAGCATGCATGGATTTTCAAGACCTTAATCAAGCAACCCCTAGAGATAATTTCCCTTTGCCCCATACTGATGTCTTGGTCAATAACATAGTCGAAAACCATTTTTTCTCTTTCATAGATGGATTATCCAAAAATAATCAAATTCGAATGTCTGAAGAAGATAAAGCTAAGACAACATTTATCACAACTTAGGGCACATTTTGCTATAAAGTAATACCTTAAAATGTTGGGGTAACTTACCAAAGGGCCATGGTAGCAATTTTTCATGACATGATGCATAAAGAAGTTGAAGTATATGTTGATGATATGATTGTAAAGTCTAAAGAAAGAGAAAATCATGTAGATAATTTGAGGAGATTGTTTGATAGGTTGAGAAAATTCCAGTTGAAGCTCAACCTAAAGAAGTGTACCTTTGAAGTGACTTCAAGAAAATTACTGGGTTTTATAATCAGCCAAACAAGCATCAAAGTGGACCTTAATAAAGTCAAAGCAATAGTTTACTTACCCCCTTTACACATACTCAAAAAAATCAAAGTCTTGTTGGGCCATTTAAACTATATAGCTTGATTCACATCTCAACTCACAAACAACTGTCATCCCTTGTTTAAGTTATTGAAAAAGAATGCCAAGATCAATTGGGATGAAGAATGTGAGTAAGCTTTTACAACGATTAAAGAGTACCTCATGAACCCTTCAACTTTGGTAGCTCCAAAACATAGGAAGTCTTTATTTCTATACCTAACAATATTACTAGAATCCATAGGATGTATGCTTAGCCAGAAAGACAAGAAGGAAAAGAACGGGTTGTATATTACTTGAGCAAGAAATTTACTAAAGGAGAACAAAAAGATTTAGAAATTGAAAGAATCTATTATGCTTTGGTTTGGGTAATGCATTGGCTCAGAAAATACACACTCTATTACTAAGTTGAATTGCTGACTTAGCATAATCTCTTGAAGTACTTGGTAGATAAATTGACCCTAATTAGCAGAATCTCAAAGTGACAAATGTTACTATTAGAGTTCGATATTACATATGTGAACTAGATTTCAGTTAAGGGGCAAGCTCTAGTAGATCAATTAGTAGAAAATCCCTTTAGTAATACCCATCAAGAGGTATAAGTTAATTTCCTTAATGAGGATATCTTAGCAGTCGAAGGAAGCTCTAATAAAATAGAAGAGGATGAACCGTCAAGATGGAAGATGTTCTTCAATAAGGCAACTAATGTGTCTAGATGTGGAATTAGGGCAATACTGATATCCCTTAAAGATACTTAATACCCTATGGCTATAAGGCTTGTTTTCCCATACACTAATAATATTATTGAATATGAAACATGCATCATAAGGCTCAAAATAGCCCTAGATAAAGATATTCAAGAATTAGAAGTATACGAGGACTCTTCACTCATTATTAGCCAAGCTCGAGGAGAACACAAGATGAAGGATACTAAACTAGTACCTTATCATCGGCACTTAACTGAATTGATGGAGAAATTCAAAGAAATCACCCTCAATCATGTACTAAGGACTCAAAATCAATTTGCTAATGCCTTAGCCACTCTAGCATCTATGATCCAGATATCTGGCGAAGTCAAGATTTAGCCCCTTACTATTGAAATTGAAAACAAGCTTGCCTTCTGTCTTACGATTGAGGGTATAAATGACCAAAAGCCATGATACCATGATGTTAAGGTATTCCTTCAATAAGGTACATAACTTAAAGAGGCCAAGAAAAAGGATAACAGGATGATTAGGAGATTAGCTACTCAATTCTTAATAAGCAAGTCCACTTTATACCAATGCTCTTTTGATGGTACACTTCTAAGGTGTGTAGATGACAAGGAGGTTGAGATGTTAATGAAAGAAGTACAGGAAGGAGTATGTAGCCTTTACATGAATGGTTACATGCTGGTTAAGAAAATTATAAGGCTAAGGTACTATTGGTCAACAATAGAAGGCGATTACATCAAACATGTTAGGCATTGTCACTTATGCCAATTTTATAAAAATAAGATAAATGCCCTATCTCAAGAACTATACACACTCTCAACACCATGGTCTTTCTCAATGTGGGGAATAGATATCATAGGCCTAATTACTCCAAAAGCATTTAGTGAGCATTGCTTTATACTGGTTACCATTGACTACTTTAGCAAATGAGTTGAGGCCTTATCTTATTTAAGCATTACTAAAGGGGTTATAGTTAAGTCCATCAAGAGAGATATCTTGGCTCAATATGGAACTCTAAAAATGATCATCATTGATAATAGCACCAATCTTAACAATAAGCTTATGTCAAAATTGTACCAACAGTTTAAGATTATTCATAGGAGCTCTACTCCTTATCAACCCCAAATGAATAGAGCCGTTGAAGCAACTAATAAAAACCTCAAAAGAATCATCGAAAAAATGGCTGTTACGTATAAAGACTAGCATGAGATGTTTTCATTCACACTTATGGCCTATCAGACTTCTAATAGAATGTCAATTGGGGCCACACCTTACTCTTTGGTATATGGCACTAAAGTAGTATTACCAGTAAAGGTTAAGATCCTGTCGCTCAAGATACTATCGAGAACTCAATTGGATGAAGCCAATTAAGTAAAGAAATGCATCGAGCAGTTGAATCTAATTGACAAGAGGAAATTGACAACACTGTATCATAATTAATGTTATCAACAAAGAATGGCTTAGGCTTTCAACAAAAGGGTATGACCCTGAAACTTCAAAGAAGGTAACATGGTGTTAAGAAAGGTTCTCCCTAATGCACAAGACTTTAGAGGGAAATTTGCTCCCAATTACGAAGGCCCTTATGTTGTGAAGCAAGTATTACCAGGAGAGGCTTTAATTTTGTCTCAAATGGATGGTTTAGATTTGAGAGACCCTATAAATGTTGACACTATAAAGTTGTACTACTTATGAGAAGTCAATGGAAATTTTTATTCAAAACATGAAAATGCTAGTCATTTTGAATATCATTATGGTCTAATTTTCATTATTTGTAAGCAAAGTTGGAATCCTTGGCCGTTGTCAATGTTAGAATAATCACCCTCTACATTGAAAGGTCTAACTCCCCTTATTCCATTTAATTGAACCCATATACTGAAAACACGAGAGAAGTTGAGAAGTGAGATCTAGGACACTGGTAATTGACAAAACTCTTTCAAATACTTTATTACGGATTGATCCCCCTTGACGAGGAGTTTTATTGTCTATTTTTTCTAGGGAAGTGTAAAATCTAAGTAAGCAATCACCTTACAGTAGGTGTTTATTAGTTGGGAGTAAGGGCTTCGATTCATAAAAGTTTCGAAAAGACAAAAATAGTAGGTAGCATTCTATATCAAGTTAATTTCCATGATTTCTCTAAAAGAACTAGTAAAGTCTTAAACGTTCCATATCCAGATCGTTTAGGTTGACAACAAAGGATTAAAGCATGAGCCAATTAATTTTGATGGGACTTTTCAAAAAAGGTTTGACAGTTTGGGCGCTATTAATAAGACCAGGTAAGTATTTCCATACAATGTTAGCACATTGGTTTTTGAACATTGCATTTGCATTTAAGCTATATGACCAATATTTCTATGACTATCCATAACAATCTTTTGAGCCAACTTATAAGGCACATTTTAGTTTAGGGTCTTAGCCAGCTCTAGGAGTGCTTTGCCTACCTTAGTTAGTCAGCTCATTAGGATACGGCCAAGTTTTCTCATTCAATTTAGGGCCTTAGCCAACTCTAGGAGTGCTTCACTCACCTCAGTTAGTCAGATCATTAGGGCATAACTAAGTTTTCTCATTTAGTTTAGGGTCTTAGCCAACTCTAAGAACGCTTTAACCAACTTGGTTAGTTAGCTCATTGGGGTACAACTAAGTTTTCTCATTCAATTTAGGGTCTTAGCCAGCTCTAATAGCACTTTTGCATACCTTAGTTAGTCAACTCATTGGGGCATGACTAAGTTTTCTCATTTAGTTTAAGGTCTTAGCCAACTCTAGGAGCACTTCACCGACCTTGGTTAGTTAGCTCATTAAGGTACGATGAAGTTTTCTCATTCAATTTAGGGTCTTAGATAGCTCTAGGAGTGCCTTGCCTACCTTAGTTAGTCAACTCATTGGGGCACAACAAAGTTTTCTCATTCAATTTAGGGTCATAGCCAACCTTAAGAACACTTTGCCCACCTTAGTTAGTTAGCTCATTAGGATACAACCAAATTTCCTCTACTTTTAAGGTCTTAGCCAGCTCTAAGAGCACCTTACCCAGCTTAGTTTTTCAGTCTATAGGGGTACAACTAAGTTTTCTCATTTAATTTATAGTCTTAGCCAGCTCTAGGAGCGCTTTGCCTACCTTGGTTAGTCAGCCTATAAGAGTACGACCAAGCTTTCTCATTCAAATTAGGGTCTTAACTAGCTCTAGGAGTACTTCACCTACCTTGGTTAGTCAGCTTATTAAGGCATGACTAAGTTTTTGTTATCTTTTAAGGTCTTAACCAGCTCTAGGAACGCTTCACCTATCTTGGTTAGTCAGCTTATAGGGGTATGACTAAGTTTTCTCATTTAGTTTTGGGTCTTAGCCAGCTCAAGGAGTGTTTTACCTATCTTGGTTAGTCAACTCATTGGGGTACGACCAAGTTCTCTCATTCAATTTAAAGTTTTAACGAGTTCTAAGAGCGCTTTGTTTACCTTAGTTAGTTAACTCATTGGGGCATGACTAAGTTTTCTCATTCTTTTAGGGCCTTAGCTCGAGGAGTGCTTCTCCTATTTCACCTTAATTTGTGAGCTCATAAGAGCATAACTAGACTTTAATTCTTCTTATTATTTTAGTCAACTCTTAGAGCACTAGCTCTCTCTTCACCAAATCCCTAATAGATTGAGACTAAGATAGTTGTAGTGCTTCTTAGGATAAAATCTACCTTTAGGGTAAAAATAGTATCTCTTTTGTTTTTATGGCAAAGTTTTATTTAAATTTCACTACAAAGAGGAGCAATTGTAAACACCCAATTTTTACAGCGCCTCCCTCCCTTCACTACCCCNATGGATCATGCCTAAATAGTTAGCTGTAACGCTTCTTAAGACAAAACTACCCTTGTGGCAAAAATAGTATCTCTTTTGTCTTTTTTGACAAAATTTTGCTCAAACTTCACCACAAATAGGGGTAGTTGTAGACACCTTATTTGTGTTCCTATTTTTATTTAAAGGGTCTTAAATTAGGAAAAAATAAAAAAAATAAAAAATTAAAGGAAACCCTAAAAATATGAGATTTAAGAAAAAATACAAAAAAAAATATAAAATCAAAGTAAACCCTAAAAATAAGAGATTTAGGAAAAAGTAAGAAATTCAAGAAAATACAAAAATAGGAAAAAGCACAAAAAATAAGAAATTTAGGAAAAAACAGAAAAATTTAGAAAAAATTGAAAAGTCATAAAAAATGGAAAAAATGAGAAAATAGAGAATTTAGAAAATAATAAAATTCTTAAGTAGTTTAATAGGAATAAATTTCTTAGTTTGAATAAATTTAAAAAAAGGATTGTTGAACTTAGGTTTAGATTTGAACATAACTTAAGCTGACCTAATCTATATGTGCAATTTAATTACACATATAGATGCACATATAAATAAGACATGGACCAACGGCTTAAAGAATAAGCACTTACACATAGTTTTGGTTTTAGTTATAGGTATTGGGTTCGAATCTTGTTAAAGGTAAAACTACCTTTTTTTTCTTTTTCCTTTTTTTCACAACACTTCTTATACTGCTACGTATCAAGATCTCATTATGCCACATGGCAGCCTCAAATTGGGTGGTGCTGATGTGGTGCCATGTGGCATGCCGCCTCAGTTGCCATGTGTCACCAATTGGACACATGGCACACTACTACTAGACTACATGACTAATGTGGCGTTGCATCAGCGCCACGTCAGCATTTTCCTTCTCTTTTCCCCCTTTTTCCCTCATTTTTCATAGGTCTTCTACACTTTCCTTCTCGGTCAGCTAGTTTAAGCACAATTTTTGAACCCCTTTTTGTTGCAATTTTGCCAAATCAATAGAGAAAATGCAAACTAGGCATAGCCTAGTTTCATTTTCAACCAAAATACTATCTTCATTCATCCATTCGCTTGCCCAAATAAAGCTCAGAAAATCGCAAAAAAGTCAATGTTCAACCAAAGACATTAATGGTGGATTTCGGCCATTAACTAGCTTTTCAAGCTCGTGCAAGCTCAGGAGGTTATATATAGAGCTCCTTTATCCAAACACATTCACTCATAACCACCAAAAACTAGTCATTAGCTCTCTGTCTCTCTCTTCTCAATCACTCTTTCTCTACTCCTACTAAACCCTCCCTTTCTCTTCGACTCTCTCCCTCTAGCTATCCTCAAGGAACATTACCCCTTTAGCTAAGCTCCTTAAGCCACCGGCTTTCACTCATTACCCCTCATGATTACTATTGTAACCTAAAGCTCCTCCATTACTAAAACCCTAAACCACCGCGACTACCCCCTCTTGAACTACCATCTCTAACTACCCTAAGCCCAAACTAACCCTACTACCAAACTCCTCGCCACCCTAAACCCTCGACCTAACACCTCTCTTACACCCAGCAACTCCCGACAAGACTACCCAAACACCACCGCCAATCGCTGATCTTAACCCTCACCTAAACTACCTCCATCAGTTTAGGCATTGATCTTACCCCCTCTAACTCTAATCTAAAAGTCATAAAAAACTCTTTCCCCATTCAATTTGCTACCCAGAACGCCATGAATTGCACCTCAATGTTGCTACTGCCATTAAAGACGTTGGAGTCCGACTTAGATCCAAAGTCTGATTCAAACTCCACCCGAACCCGATCCAACTTGCGCCTACACCATCTCCTTTGGTCTAATCCTCTTTTACAATCAGATCTAGTAGATTTTGTTCCTTTCGCACTCTTTTTTTTTTTATATTTCTTTTTTTATGTAAATGTAAATTGTAATGTAAAATTAAAAAAAAAAAGGGAAAAAAGAAAAAGAAAAGAGAAGAAAAGAGTAGTCTATTTATTTATTTTTTTATTTTAATAGTTAAAATAGAATAAAAATAATAAATAGGATAATATAAAAAATAAATAAATGTAAGTAAATAAGTTAATGAATAAAAATTGTTTTTAACACTTAAAATAATCAGGTTTTCCAAAATAAATAAAAATAATAATTGGATTTTTTTTCTAAGGCCCTTTAGAACTTTCTAAATAAATAAAATTTCCAATTTAGAACCCTTTTTTTTTTAGAAATTCCCTTAAATAAATCAAATTAGATTAAAAACGTAAATTTGGCATGTTTTCAAATTAAAACAAGCCTAACCTACTAAATTTTTATAAAAATAACTATGTACGTTTAATCTTGAATAGCAGGTACATAGATACCTATAAGAGATGGTAAAAAAAAAAAAAAAAGTTTACATTACTTAAGTTATCTAATTTAGAGTAACTAATAGTTGTGTTTTTGTTTTATTGAATTGAAAGGTGATTTTTAAGGATAAGGTTAAATTTGGAAAGTTAACCATATTCATAACAGTTTAAAAGAACCTAACCCCTGAATTTAGATCTTCGATTTCTAAAACCGTTTTTTATAAAATTGGTTTAATTAATCTACCAATAGCTAACTTATAATCAATCCATCCAATTAATTATAACTTAACTCTTTTTTTCTTGACTTCGGTTGGGTGGTGACTTCAATACATTTTTAAAATAAAGACTGGTTTTCTTTAAACTCGAATCGAGAGTTAGTATTAAATGGATAGGATTTAATGCTAATTGGTTTAAAGAAACCTAAATTATAAAAACTGAGAGAGAAAAAAACTGAGCTCAACAATAATGTCATATTTCATTCACTTTTTTCAAGTAAAAACATTATCAAAAGCATATTTGGGGTCATTGTTTCAAAATTTAAGACTAAAAAAAAAATTATTTTGAATAATACTAAATGGTGATAAGTGACTCCAGGAGTTTAGGAGAAACACCTATGGGAAGTCATATTTTGAAAATAAGTTAAAAAATAATACCTCAATAACTTATAAACTAAACTTTTGTTGGGTTGATCCCTAAATACTTTGAAAGTAAAGATTTTAGATTTAATGAATAAGACAACGTTCTATCATTTTCCAAATATATTGAGGAACTTTTTAAAATTATAAATCTAAATGAAATTATACTCCAAAAGTCATGCTTAATCGAATTATGTTAGGATAATTATCCTACAAGTCTACCCGCAAAATTAGATCCTTATTGCATAAGGATTCTTGACCGCCTCCTGTAAATGAAATTATGCCAATTCTTCGTATCGAAGAATTTCCACCGCCCCACGTTTAACCGTCACTGAATAGTCGATAAAGAGGGAAGCATTGCAGATGATGAATTTAACTCCAAGAGGTCACCTTGGATGAAGGAAACACACATACATACATATAATCTTAATTTAACCAATATTAGTGGCGACGCGCTTGTATTGTAATAAGATATAAAATTATTAATGAAAATGATAAAAGTATGATGGATTTATAATATAGTATGTAAAAAATACAAAATAACTTAAGAAATAAAAATAAGCCATTGACTATAGTATAATGTAATGCAATGTATAATATATAGATATAAATCAAATGGAAACATAATTATCATAAAAAAATTTGGGATGTAGAAGTTAAGTAAATAAAAAAAGTACCAATTAATAAAAGATAAAAAATTAAATAAGGTTCCATTTGGATTTTTTTTTGTATGTATTTTATTTGCTCTGTATATGATTTGTATCTATTTAAAATATGATGTTTAGAAAACTATTTTATATATATCTTATCTATTTTAATTTCATAATTATGATGAATATGATAATTAGAGTATCACAATTAATAAATGAAAACTCATGTACTATAAAGAGAAAAGAATTGAAAAAATATATATTTTATGTATTAAAGTTGATTATTTTAATTGGTATATTTGTAAATATAAATTAAGTAAATAGAAAATGAATTCAACTTTATTCGGATTTGTTAGGTATTTATTTGTAGAAGGGGGATATATATAGAATTATATTTATATCTTTTTAATGCCTTATTCTTACCAAACACAAGATTTAAGTAGACATTAATAAGATGAACCAAATAGAGCCTGAATATAATTTGAACAAATAATGAAGGAGATACTGATTAAGGAACATGGTACTTAGGCCACTGATAGCATTAAAGATCATCAAGCATATTTAGGGAACAAGAAAGTAAATGTGGATCGAACGGTGGAGATAGGCCTAGGTGAGGGTAATTTGAGGATGAGTGCAAATATCATTGATATCTCCATAAATGACAAGACCAAGAAGTCAGTTATTGTTACTCTTGGAAGAAATAGAGGATTCTTAAAAAGCTGAAAAAATGGTGGATGGATAAAAGTACAATCGAAAAAGTTAGTGTAGAAAAATAAAGGAGTTAAGCACACAAGTGGTAATACGAAAATTACTAATAAAAGTAGTGCGCTAAAGTCCTAAGAAGGAATGTCCAAACTACCAATGGGAATGAACTAGGAAGCTCTGGAAAATGAAGAGGTACAAAAATAAAACATATCTCCTCAAGATATGAATATGATGGTTGACTCAACTAAGGACATGACTATACGGGGATATAAAGAGTATAGAGGAATACTAACGTCCTCATTACAAAAATTGTCTCCTTTAACCATTGAGAGGAAAAAGTCTTCTATGACTTTTTACAAGAAAAACTAGTTAGGAAAAATGGTCAGCATGCTCAAGATAGAAATGTCTGTATGCCTACTATATGAGAACTCAACCGATCCAGTACAACATTTAGATTTGAAGGTATGGGAAGTGAAACCCAATTTACTTTCAAGGCAAATAGCAGTGAAGGTTCTTAGTATTGTGATGACTAAAACCAACTAAAGAAGAATGCAATATGCCAAGATCCTATTCCCACCAATGTTAAGGGGAAGGTATGCACTGCTTTAGGACGCAAGGGGAGTGCAAACCACTGTAGATTACCTACTAGTTGTGAAAATGCCTTTATTTTGCCAAAGCTTGATAGGGAAGGATATCTTAAATATTTTGGAGTGGACATGCAGGGTAGTAATGGAAAAGGTTTTGCCAAATGTTGGTATACCAATAGATGTGCAAAGAGCCCCCCTTTGTGATGTCGATGATGGAGGACCAAGAGAAGCAAGTTCTACTTATTGCTAAGGAAATGAAACTAGCAATGTAGCATACTCCATTCTAGCCTTGCCAATGGAACATGCCCATTGATTATGTTCATCGAAACTATACGAGGAACTGGTGGTATAAAATGTCTGCTAGCCCAATGATTACAAAATTCATGGGCTTTTTGTCCTTTGATATGTAGAGGATGTTGATAGTTGAATTTCACCCATTACATTCACTCGTCTACTCGGCTAATGAGAAATCGAGTGATTCATCTATCGACAAATGCCGGCTAAGACGGCCATATTTGGTTTGAATTTTAGTGGCATGAACAGTTATCTCCTAGTACAGTTCCATTACATAACCACCCACTACTCCTACATTTCAGTAATGTACTTAATTGTGAAGTCTCCACATATCCCAATAATCATGTGATTAATTACTATTTTAGACACCCGACATTCGCCTATAAATACAGATAAGAAGCACTGTAAAAACTATTTGGATAACCTATAACTACTCACTCTATTTTCTCCTAAACTCACTTATTGACTTAGGCATCAAAGTGCCTAAACTGGACTGGCCCCAATACCCTTTAGTTCTTTGTACTTTGCAAGAGAGAAATTATTCGAAAATCATACAATAACAAAACCCCTTCAAAGCCCTCACTTAGAATGCATGAGGGGCAAATTTGGAGGGTAGAAAGAGTGCTATCAAGTACAATCCCTAGGTGTGGTTATTGTAACTGAAACGAAGATGAACAGAATGGTAGCAAGGGGTTAAAAGATTATTTGGGCTTTAACAAATTCCTTTATGTTGAAGCAGAAGGCTTTAGTAGGGGTATAGTGGTTCTCTAGAATCACTAAGATGTAGCCATGCATGTAAGCCATGTTTCACATCAATAGATTTTAATGCAAGTCTAAGTAACTAACTCTTCCTTTCCTTAGTTTCTTCATGCTATATACGCTAGTCCTTATTGAGAAACATGTAATATGTTGTAGACCAAACTCCGTAAATGGACTGAGAAAGTAAATGGGCCATGGTTGTTAATGGGGGATTTCAATGAGATTTTGTGTAAGGAAGAGAAATGGGGAGGTATAGTAGTGAACCAATATAGAGCTCGTGCTTACTATGATTGTATGAACGATTGTGGCTTAATTAATCTAGGTTTTGTTAGCCCATGATATACTTGGTGCAAACGTTCTAAGTTACTAATGGACTTTATCTAGTCACACTTAGATAGAGCTTAGGTAATTATAGTTGGAGAAGATCTTTTTAGGAGCCAAACTCTTCCATATTGTTTCTCATCACTCTGACCATCTGCCAATCTTCCTGAATACTATCAATCATATTATCGAAAATGTCACGACCTTTTAGATTTCAAGTAATGTGGCTTGATCACCTTGAGTTTAAGCCATTTGTTGCATCCACATGGAAATGACCTCAATTTATTGTACTCTCTTACTTATAGAAGTTTGTGAACTCTCTTAAAACTTGGAACAAAGAAGTTTTTGGTATCTTATTAGTAAGAAGCAAAAAAGTTACTTAAAAACTTGAATATGTTAGAAGGGAGCTATATCATAGACCATCTCAGTCTCTTATTAATATGGAAAGGTCCCTAATGGATGAACTTATATGGATATCTCAATAGGAAGAAAGACTATAGGCGGTTAAAGCTTGCTTTAGTTGGATCTTGTATGGTGAGCAAAATAACAAAATTTTCTACTCTACCGTGGTAGATAGGAGGTTAATATGTAGTGTCTTTGATTTAGTGAAAAACTGGATATAAGCAACAAAAGAAGTTCAAAGCACTTTTATGAAGTTCTTTGTGAAGTTATATACCTTTAGCAAACTCTGTGCAAGTAGAGAGTTTCATTTGAATTTTCTTAGGCAGTGAGTGTTTTATGAAGTGGAGAAGCAACTCCTTGATCTTCAATGGAGAGATGAGGAAATCTAGAATGCATTGTAGTGCATTGGTAACTCAAAATCCCGAGGGTTAATGGGTTCCATGCAAAGTTTTTAAAAAGTTGTTAAGATATTGTTGGTAAAACAATCTTAGATACTATTTCCGATATCTTGTGTAGTGGACAAATACCAACTGACTTGAATAAGACTCTAATTTTCCTTATTCCTAAAGTGATAGGGGCAAATAAGGTAAAAAAATTCCAACCTATTAGTCTCTACGCAATTCTCTTTAAGATTGTTAGCAAGTGTTTGGTAAACCGACTATGACCTTTCCTAAATGACTTGATTAGCCTCAAGTAATCAAGCTTCATACTAGGCAAATCAACTCAAGACAATATAATTGTATTCCAAGAGGTTCTTCATTCCCTTAGCAAGAAGAAAGGAAGAAAAAAAAAAAAAGATGGTTGTCAAGTTGAATCTAGAAAACAATTATTATAGAATGGAATGGGATTTCATTTGTTTCTCCTTGGCATACCTCAATTTTCCTAGCTCGCAGATTAAGTTACTGAATTCTTCCTTAACCACAGTAAGCTTTCATTTGCTCTTTAATGGGTCAATGCTTGAGGCATTTCTTGCTAGTAGGGGCTTAAGATAAAGAGATCCCTTATCACCCTATCTTTTTTTATCATATCTATGGAGATGATTAGAAGATACATTCATTTGAAAGTTCAACAAGGATTAGTAAGAAGCCATTGAGATTCTAAGGAACTACTTTAAATCCGTGTCAACTCTTCTTCACAAATGGTCTTCTCCTTATAAGTGAAGTGATGGATGATTTCTATAAACATTCAGGTTAGAAAAGTCAATTTCAAGAAAACTTGCATGTTATTCTCACGAAATATAGATAGCAACTCTAAAGAAATGATTTCCAAGGTGTTTTAGAATAAACAAGGTATAGACTTTGGGAAGTATTAAGAATACCAAGTAAGCTGGAGGGCAACCTCAAGAGTAGTGATTTGAACTTCATCTTGGGAAAGATAAGGAAGAAGTTGGCTAGTTGGAAAGCTAATTTCTTGAGCCTTGCAAGTTGAAAACTTTTAGCGAATTCATGTTTAGAAGGAATTTCTAATTGCTACTCATAGATGATTAACATCTCAACAAAGATTGCTTAGAAGCTTGAAAAGGTACACCATGATTTTCTTTAGGGTTCTTTGCAAGACAGAAGAAGGATACATTGGGTAAACTAGCAATAATTAAAACTTCCTAAAGAGCTAGGTGGCCTTGGCATGATGGATATCAAGGCTAGAAATAAAGCAAACTTCATCAAATCTTCTTAGCAACTTTAAAGGAAAAACATGCTATGGATTGCCATAGTTTTGCAGGAATATAAGGTTAAATAGAGAAAACAAAGAGTGAAGGGAGTGTCCCCTTTTTAAAGAACTTGTAAAAGCATCAACTTGGCTAGAGAAAAGGTTGCACTCTCAAATTAAAGATGGCAATTGTACCAAATTTTGGACTGACATGTGGTTAAAGGGAAGAAGAGTGGAGAGTTAGTTGTATGTCCTAAAGTACAAATATTATGATAAATTGCTTATCAGCCAAGTTTGGGACAACATAAGGTAGAAGGAAAACATAATTGGCTATCCTCTACATACACAAATCAAGAAGTACTTCAGTTCGGTATTCCTTTAATCAAATCAAGGAGTAAATGAAGTGAAAGGATAGCCTCATGAAGTTAATGGTGAAGTTACTTTGAAATCAGCCTACTACCAGATAGTCAAGGAGTTTGAATTGCCAACTTCAACAGTAGATTGGGGTTGGGTTTAGAAGGTCCCGATGACCTAATGTAAACGTCAAGAAGTTTTAGTATATAATTAGAATCACTAAGATAAAATTTAGAGATATATTTGAAATAAGCTAAAATTACTAAGTGAGATTTAGGAGAGATTATCAAAATTGGTTAGCATACCTATAATATCTAGCAAGACATCATCATATTCTTTTATACAAGCCATCAAAAGTCATTAGATAAGCATAAGGAAGAGTTTGGTCAACATAAGCAATTGTAAGACAAATTTGGTGGATAAAGCTTACTTAAGCTAATTAAATGAGAATTAGAAGCCAATTCTAAAGATAAGGATGTATTCTAATAATTAGATTGAGCTAAGAATATGATGCAATCAAGGGTGATGTAATCCTACACTTCTTACTACATCTTACATTCTAACATAAAATGAAGAGTAGTGCATGAAACATTACATGTGACGCCAACTACAATGTGCCTCAAGCAAATTAGGACATGTGAAAAAGGACTAAAAAATACTCAATCCTCATGGTGGAAATCAAAGGAATCTAGAAGAAAAGAAGGTAAGTGAAGTGAAATATGATGTAAGGGATGAAGTAATCCTCCCATAAGAAGAAGAAACATGTGTGGAGAAAACCAACAAATCCTTATGTTTGGCAAATATTCCTAGGATTTCTATACAAAGTAGCATAGGAAAGTATGATGTAAGCAAGACCATTTAATAAGATTCAACCACCAAAAGCTTATTTTGTAAGCAAATCATGACTTCTTCTATAGATAACCTCCACCATTATAGAAAAGCCATCATGGAATTCTAAGACAATGACTTGGTAAAAGTTAGTCCAAATAAGTAATCCTTAGTCCAATTTATTCTTCTTAAGCAAAGTTTAGTCAAAGAAGGTTTACATTGAAAGAGTTGCTTTTCTAGAAACTTAGAAGCCAATTACAATAAGTAACCTTAATTCTAAGACAATGACATTTAGTAAATGGATGGTCCAACAAGTAATCTTAAGTTACTTAAGTTTATGAACTTTTATGGATAATTAGATAAGAAGGATTCAAAGTTGGCAAACCAAAGTCAATAATTGTGGCTAAGATAAGGAAGTAGAAGAAAGTGACATTTTCATGACCATTTATATGAACACTTTAATTGGAAACTAACTAAACAAATCAACTACTAGCTAAGTTTTTTAGGCCCTAACACTTGCAATTCCAACTAAATCCTAAAGATTTGAGAACCCTAAAGTTGTACTAATTTTTCTTCTAGAGATTGCTAATCAAAATACATGACAATGAAACGGGATGCCAACAAATCCAAGTGGCATATACCATAGAAGAAGAAGCTTCCATTTGATCTCATCTAAGAGTCATTTTCATAAGCCTCCATTATTGTACCAAGTTGCCTCAATAATTTTACCCAGTTATGTCATCAAATATGCAAGTATGAAATGGACATGAGTTAGAATTTTAGTCAATCAGGTAACTTCAATGAAGAGTTTCATTACTTCAAGTAACTTCCAAATTTATCATGCCATCTCTACATAAAGGCCACTTTTAAACCTTTAGATCACATCCTTGCCATCTCTTCAAATTTGTTTCTCTCTCTACACTAAAATCTTTTCTCTTCTCCCTACCCTTAATGCTAACACTAGCCTTACCAAGGATTGTTTTTGAGTTTCAAAAACAATATTAATCAAGAAGGTAAGCAACACTCTCCAAACTACCATTCTTTGATTAAATAACACCCTTCTAAAATTATATACTTATTCTAACTTTCATGATCTAGAAATCTTTTAAATCAACCAAAAGATTTAAGAAGTAAAATCTCTATTTCCACCAAAGCTATTTTATAAACTTCTAAATTTTGCTAAATTGATCTCATCTTTACAATCTTTTCTAAAGAATCTATTTGAACAAAGCCTTTGGCAAACCAAAACCTCTTTATCTAAATCTCTATTTCAAATAAGTTTTAAACTCATTTTTTTTCAAACCACTTTTTTAAAACCGAACTCATATTATAAGAAAAGTTTTTCTTACCCAAAGATTATGTTTCTATAAAAAGAAATCCATAAAAACCATTAACTTTATTGAAATCCCTTTTATTTCACTCGAAAAACCTATGTTGAATCTTTTATATAAAAGTCTCCAAGAGTTAAAGAATATATTTTTTACAAAAGGGAAACCTTTACCTTTACCAAAACCTTCCTTATTTCACTGTCCGATCTAATATGTAAAAGTTTCTAAAGTATTAAAACTAAGAGATTATACTTTCCTTCTAAAACAACCTAATTGTGGATAAATCCTTACTTAGCAATACCAAGGTTTTCATAAGCTTTTCTTGGGACTTTTATAAAGATCCTAATAACTTTTGGACATATGGGCAACTTTAACATATCATGGACTTATTTGGTATATGACTCTTAGATATATTGGACCTATTAGACATATGTACATATTCTTTACCTTGACTATTCGGACGTAACGATTGCACCTATTACGAGGACTCATTATGAGGACCTATTACGAAGACCAAAAAACCCGAACACAAGGACAAATGGAACTTTAGACATAATGATTCAAATATGATAACAAAACTAAATAAAAGACTTTGTAAAGTTATAAGATATAACAAATAAAGAAAACTTAATATGTCTATCTACTATTTACTTCTTATTGTGATCTTTTAGGTGATTACGATTTGAAGCTATCCAAGGATTATTATGATGAGTAGTAGGAAATGGCCAGATGAGTATTTACAATGAGTATTACTTGATTGTGGTTGTAGTTAGTAGCACTTTAAATGTATATATATATATATATATATATATATATCAAATGGCTTTGTGTTTGGGTTATTAGGAAATGCTTGTACTTAACTTGTGTGAATTGCTTGTGAAGACATTATAAATTATTTCACATAATATAGTTGATGATTGTAATGTGATGTACCATTAAGTGAGTGTCTAATAATTTGGTTAATCTCTTTATAAATAAATCTAAAACATATCGTAACTTAAGTATAAAATGATCATGCATAGCATACTACAAAATCCTACTTTCTGTCACAACTGTTACATAATGAATGGAAAGGTGAGAACCTTCCCTATCTTTTATAAATTAAGTGGCTTTAAGGACGGTCAAGTACTAGATGAAGGTGTTTCCATTCTTTTGTTTTAGGTTTATATACATCCAAAGGCCGATTAAGGATCTAATCAGTCCTCAGTCATTTGGTGGTTAGGGAAGGCATTCATTTCCTAACACTTCATTTGGACTTTCTTAAGACGAAACAAGAGATCATTTTCTTGTGATTTACATTTAGGCCTCAGTGAATATTTCATTTGATTACCTCTTATAATTGGAAGATCTATCTTCTTGGGATTATGTTGTGTAAACCCTACTTTTTGTGGGCCTACGATTTGACTAAGAGTACTTTCCGAACGTTTCCAAGGATCAACTAAACTAAGAACTCAAGTTTACAATTAGAAATGAACTTATTTCTCCAATTTGAAAGTCTATTATTAATAAAACCCAAACTTGAAAAACTGCGAGCTTTAAAGTTACTTAAGACCTTAAACCCTAAAACAATTAAGGACTTTTAACCCTAAGCGATTAATCAATAATTTAATTTGAATAATTTCATTTAACTCTAGAAAATTTCACGATTTTATAAGAAACGAATCATAATTTACAAAACAATGCAAGAAGTAAATCCTAAAACAATTTCCTATAAAACAATGCCTTTATCTTCATGCCTAAGCCTTACATATAAATAAGTAGACCAACCAATCATCTTAGATGACTTATCAATTGAAAGTTGGAATCATTTATCAATTGATAACTTATCAAAATCTAGTGATAAGACACTTTCCTTATCGCCCCTTCACTTATACTACATATGGACAAATTGTCACAAGATTTCACATAACTTTAATAAATGAGACAAGACAATTCCATGCCCTAAAGGACACCTAATGGCTAGTTTGAACAAGCAAGAAAGGGGGGCTATACTCTTGTCTTTCATCCATTAATCACTTTATCTTACACACTACTATTCACCCCTTAATGCTTACATCATCAATAGTTGCAATTGTTGACTTTTATGTATGCTACAAGACAACAATTTCAAGCTTCATAAACACACAATCACCCCATTCCCCAACCGGCTACTTTTTCTTCCATTTCTCTCACTTTCAATTTCATTTTCACTTCCTTTTCCTCTCACTTGAAACCAACACAAAAGTGGAAACAACCTTACCTTACAAATCCTTCAACTTTGCTGCCACTTCTAAGCTTCCACTCACGACACTTTCAACTTTTTCTTATGTCTTTCTTTTCCAACGTTCAAGCTTCTTTAAGACCCTTAAAACATTCCATAAACTCCACTTCAAAGGATCCAACAACTCGGGTTTCAAAAAGGTGAAAAAGGAGAAAGTAAGATAAAGAGTATAAGTGGAATATTTGTACACAACCACCATACTTTTTCTTTATGGACGAGTAAGTGTATCTTTGTGTTAGTAGGTTAGTATTCATGTTAGGAGATTATGATTTCTTGAAGATATGAGTATGATCATAAGTGGTTATAACATCAAAGACCATCTTAAGAAACAAACCCATGAAACCCTTACATGAAGTTGTAAAATGAGCATGTAAAGTTAGTATTTTGTAGAGACACTTGTTTAACACTTTGAATGGAAGATTTCAAGATGAGAAAATCTTGAAACAAGAACTTGAATGAAATAGGATCATGCTGGATGTAAGGATTCAAAGGTCATTTGGATGTTGATTTCATTTTTATTAAGTTGAACATGCTCAAATCTAGACTTAAGTTAAGGAAAAATTCATCACATGAAGTTTCATGAGGAAACCAACTTTGTAAGACATAAGCTATGATGAGGAAATTGTAATAAGTATGAGATCT
Source organism: Lumnitzera littorea (assembly GCA_024138015.1). Classification (NCBI taxonomy): domain Eukaryota; kingdom Viridiplantae; phylum Streptophyta; class Magnoliopsida; order Myrtales; family Combretaceae; genus Lumnitzera; species Lumnitzera littorea. Next base: position 78,585,247 of record JAMXBB010000005.1, read on the forward strand.
AATATTTTCATGAAAATTATGAGTTAAATAACCCTCTTATGGAAAGGAAGTTAAGCTAAGATTTGAATACAAGTAACCTAGGTTTATGATCTAACACTTAAACTTAAGAAAATGATGAAATAAGTTGGAAGCACTCATATTCAAATAGACTAGATCTGGAACATCCTTAAAAGATACTTAAAAATATGATAAAAGTAAGTAAACAAAGTGAAAAGACCAACCAAGGTAAGTATGATAAGTATATGAAGCTTAAAACTCAAAACTAAGCTTAAAACTTCCAAAACAGGCCTCATACACCAAGTTGAACCACCCTTAAATTTCTAACCAGCAACTTGACACATCAATAAGAAGCCCATTTGATAACTTAAGCCCACTTAAGAGCCCAAGAAGTGGTTGATAGCCTAAAGAGTGTAAATCAAAGTTGCAAATTTGACCTTAAGAAATATTTTGAGCTTAAAAGGAAATCTTAAGACCAAACCCAAAGGATTTCCCAAGTCACCAAAAAGCCCATGAACCAAACAAAGCCCAAAAGCACTTAAAATCATGAGGACAGCTATTGTTTTGACCTATGGATAGATTTGCATACCTCATTTCAAAAACCAAACCTCACCTTGTTAAAGTAAACTCGAAAATGATGAAGATTGACTATAAGATCATAAAAATCAGATTTAAAACGAAAAGGTTATATGCAATTAAACTTTTAAGTAAAACTGAGACAAGATACGAAAACTAGTTGAGAGTATAACTTAAGGGATTTTAGCTTAGTTTTCTAAGTTTTATTTCAATCCCTTATAGTATTATGATTTCGATGACTAGGGGATACCGCGTATGGAGACGACTTACCTCTAGACTACTTTGACTAATCGCATGGCGGAGTGAGTAAATTCCTAATGACTCTTTACTTGATTTTGCTTGTAGAATAGATGTACCTAAACTTATATATATATAAATTTGGATGCTTGTGGGATATGGGAAATGCATGTGTATGAATTTGTGAACTGAATGCTATGGTTTGTTAATTATATAATAATACGAATTGTTGTGATAATTTATACCTGCAAATGTATGGAATGAAATTGTCTGATCACCTTGAAAAATTGGATTAACGATCTATATGATTAAGAAATAAGATGAATCATGCATTCCCCATAATTGCATTCGGATAACACCGACTGCCGCTTCACGCAGAAGATGGGAAGGGACTTACAAGAGGAAGGGCCTCTTGTAGGATTGGGCACTAGCTATGTCATCATTTTTATTGAGTCTTTGTCCTAAGCTGATGGGCTTACTAGGCGCTAAGAGATGCTAACCGTCAGCGAAGAGCCGTATCTTGTGACTTATGCTTAGGGCGTGTGTTTGTGGATTGCAAAGGCCACCATATCGCTAGACTTGGGATTTTAAAAATATGATTTGTTATTCGATAAAGAAAGTATATATATATATATATATATATAGTTTTGTTTTGGCTTAAGCACAATAGTGCAAATGAAATAAAACACAAGGTTTAGAACTCGAATTTTGGTTCAGGTCAATTAATTATCTCCAAACCCCGACTACAGGAGGCGTAATTCTGAGTCGTATGTAGTTCCTAGGCCACGACATGCGTTGTTTGGCATACTGATTGTTCATGCATTCATATTATTATGCATCTAATAAATTTCTATCATATGGTACTGACGAGAGTATTTATCTCACTACGCTTAAGCTTACACCCCGATAAATTTCTTTTGTTACAGGAAAACCTATTCGCCAGTCCAGGCCAAAGCATGCCGAAGGTAAGTCTTGTGTAGGGATGGGTTGGAGTGATCAGGAAGCGAAGACGAAATTTTGTAATAGTTTTATAGATAACTTGTTACTTTTATATTTTATTTATAACATAGATTAAAATTTCTAATGTAGTTCCCTTATGAATTGCATTTGTTTGTAATATTCTTTTGGTATGGATCTTACAAGTCCACACGTTTAGTTAATTTATACCATAAAAGTAATTTTAGTTAAATTGCTCTATATTACTTATCTATGGGACTGGTGGTAATGTATAGTGGAAGGATCTTTGTGTGTCGTATGAAAGGCCTACAATCAGCAAGAGAGTTGATAGTAAACCTTTGTACGGTATACGGTACCCTACTACGATAATAATACTATTGGGTTATGATAGGTTTGCTCCATGATGAACATGGTTCTAATAGGCGATCGATAGATTAGTTCTCTTGTGAGGTCAAGGAGAATATTACCTAGTAAGTTCTTTTGAGACTAATCAAGGGGCATTATCTCTTGATAACGATGTTAACATAGGTAATGATTTAGCCAAGAATTATAATTCTATAGCTATTTTGTTATGGTGGTCAAGGATGTTATGTTAAGAAACATTTACACATATTTGAATGCCTTGACACTAGTGAAATTACGAATCCTCAACCTAAGGTCTAGGGGGGAATATATAATAAACAGCATGCCAAATACCAGTTGGCCGCGTATATTATTGCATATGTTTGATTGATTAATTGATTACATTACATATGTTTGAAAACTTGCTTAATTTGCTTGAAAGGTGATATGAGTGAATATTTCACTAAGTTAAATGTAGCTTACACCCCAACAATTCCTTTTACTAGTTATTCGAAAGCGAGCAATGGGCTAGGATTAGAGTGAAGAGCATTTCTCAAAATTAGTATTAAAAGATAAGTTTAGAGTAGTGTTGAGAGCTTACGTTAGATTATGAGATGAAATTTTCAATTCTTGTATATTCTCTTAAATCAAAGTTACTATCTTCCTTAAACTTTGTTTTAATCTTATGAATTTCAACAAATTTTGAATACCTAATATTATTTTTTAGTAAGGGATTTTGATTTTCTATGATTTTGGTAAACTATAGAATGTTAGACCCCATAATAAATGAACTATATGTATTGTAATATGTGAGCATTTAATTAGAGTCTTGTAATTTGTAATTTAGATAATCTTCATATTACAGGTACATAAGTGATATGATGATTTTAGGATAATCTTACTAGGCTCCCTTTTAGGGTCATGACACTTAATATTCAAATGCTAATCTAAAGACTATGCCAGAATGAGCTTGCTACCAAGAAGAACCTTTGGAAGAAGGGCTTAGAATTCAAAAATGGCTAGCCCAAGTGTACTTCAAATGAGGAAACAATACAGAATGTTTTTCTTAACTATGAATCGAGTAGAAATATTTGGAACAATCTTGGAATGCATTTGCAAGAAACTGATTATCATCATGCAAATGTTAAAGGATAGATTAAAAAGCACTACTATAAGAAATGATTGAATTGGAATTCAAGTTCTCCTCCAGGGGAAGTTTTAGGCCTTTTTGCTTTGAAATACATTTTGTGGGAAAGAAATTGTAGAATCTTTTTACTACAGTAAGAGTAAGGAAATGTCATGAAATGCAAAAGGATGGATTCAAACAAACGGTGAGCCATAAGAAGGAAAGAGAGGTTAAACTTAGGAGAATAAAGTGAGACTTAGCTTGCCTCAAAAGTAAGATGGATGAAGATGAACCATAATGGTATAGTTATTGAACATGATAAGAAAGCTAGCTTAGGAGTCATTTTCAAGGATCATGAAAGAAAAGTATTAGGAGGCTTACATAAACAAAAAACAAGATTATCCCCTCTAAAGGTTGAGCTTCATGCAATTAAAGAAGGGTTGCAAATGGCTGCAAGTGTTGGGTACTCTCAGCTCATATGCAAAGTAGATTCACAACAAGCTATTGAGTGGCTCAAAAATGAACAAATTGGCCCAAACCCTTGTTTACCAATCCTTCATGAATGTAAAATGGTGGCTAACAATTTTCATACTTGTGTTTTCACAAAGTATCTCGAAGGATTAATGAGGCTATAGACTTCTTGGCTAAGCTAGCTCTATAACAAAAAGAAGATGTTTTTGTTGACAATATTCCTAGCTATTTGTTAGACTTTGTTTTTAGTTCTTATAAAACCACTTGTACTTTGTTGGAAAGGGACGCAAGGGAAACTGATCCTATTACCCCAAGTTGTTCTTAGTAACTGTTGTATTGCTACTTCTAGTTTATGTTTAGTATTATGTTTCCTTACCCAAAACAAAAATGTTGTTTATCACATTGTCCATAACTTCATTGGTGAAAATCCTAATACTAAAGAACAAAATTTAAAAAATGAAAAATAAAAAGGTGGAAAATAAAAAAGAGAGTCTATACTTAAGATGTTAAAAAGATAAATTATGATGATTTGAACAAAATAAAAGCATTAGACACTAAAATATCAACTATAAATAAATAAACAAAGTCATATTAGTATGACAAAAGTAATAAATTCATTTTTTATTCCTTGACATTGACATTGAAGGAAAACAATAACGAAATAAAACATTAAACATGTTGAATATCAAAAGATTCAAATATATTGAATATCAGATTGTCTAGTTATTAGTTCTTAGTTGTTCCACCTTATCATTTTCAAATGCTTTTGAATGGTTACTCAACTTAGTATTTTTTTTTTTTTTAACAATAGTTCAGCGAGGAAAATGATCGAATGGTTTCAAAATGATTTAAAGAGCATTTAAACTTTTGAAATCTTTCTTGAGTGTAGAATGTAGGAGAGCTGATTGTGGAGGGATACTATTTAGTTGTTTTAATATTAGAAAGCATACAAGACATCAAATTAATAGTTAATGATAGTTAAAAAAGCTAATTGAAAAATCACGGGAAAAAAAAAATTAAACATGATACCATCATACCACCATGAATAACTAATGTCCATTGCAACCTTAGCACTCCACCATTAGTCTTACCATCAATTATAACTATTGACCATTGCAACCATTGTGTGAGTATCACAAAACATTCTTTGATTTTAGAAAGTATCATAAACACTTCATTAAACTTCAAGCAAGAGGTATATTTCTATCCATACTTCATATTTACAAAATCAATTTAAGAAAATCATTGTTCTAAATGTTCATACTTATTTATTAAATGGATTTTTTATCAACTATCATATGGTAATTATGAATTTGCTATCAAATAGACATATTGCAACTTAGTTAAACCATTAAAGTTTTTTACTAAAGAACTTAGCTATTTATGAAAGTTTAAGGGCTAAAATGAATAAATGCTAAAAATACATTTAGAACTCGAAATTTAAAAATAAAAAGGAAGAAAATAAAAAATAAAATAAAATAAAAGACAAAGGTTTTATATTGTACATAATTGCCTATAGTAATAAGGGTATAAAAGTCCTTCAAGAAATTTAAACTCCCCAATACCCCTATTATTTCCCATTACTCCCCTTATCTCTCCCTCACCAAGATAATACATTATTTTCTCAAAGAGTAGAAAGCTCACAGTCTCTTAACCAAACACATAACCCTAATATAGAATTCCAATATTAAAGAAGGAAGATCAAAGGAAAGTGTTGAAAAAGGGATTTCTTATTAAGCTATGTTGTTTCCCCATTTCAAATTGTTTTCCATGGTGGATATTAAAGGAAATTCTTGAGAAATTATATTTTGTGGGTTTTCTTATGTTGGAATTTGGTTTTGTTGTGAATCTTTTTGAATGACCATGTCAATTTTGTCTCTAAACCTTAGTTTCTTTTCAAAATTTAGATTCTTAGTGAAATTGTTGTATGAAAGTGAGTTGTGCTTGTAATGTTGAAGGGTGGCAGTTTAAAGTGAAGCAAATTGTTGTTTTAGGTAGTTCATCCAATTATTGAAAGAAGTTTTTCATTTGAAATGTTAGGGGTTGGATTTTCAATGAAGGGATGAACAAGGTATTGTAGTTTGTAGGTGTTTTTGTTTTCATGGGAGTTTTCAATTTATGTATATGTAAAGGTGTAACACATGCTATGTGCAAGTATGTAAACACATGCTGTATGTAAAGTGTTTAGCATATGAATACATTACTAGTTTTGATTCTCAAATTAAATGGATAGTAATTCTAGGATTTTTAGAGGAGTAGGCCAATATGGCATAATTATCTACATCATCAAGTCGAAATCTTGTATTTTTACAAGTTTAAAATCCTTAGTTATATCATGGAACATGAATAAATATACGATTATCAAAAATTCTCTTGTAAAATAAATCTTATCCTAAAAGCCTTCTTAGAAATAGTGGAAACTTCTTAAGAAACTGATTTCATATGAACTGGAATGGAATCATAAATATAGTGGACCAAAATTAAGAGGGGCAAGTATACTTAGTTGCTATGTGTTATATTTTGATTTTGTATTATATCTTGTTTGGGACCAATAAACCAAATATGTAACCCTATTAGAGGAATTAGAGGCCTCTAGGAGTAACTAACTAAGAGGCTAGGTATGTGGGTCTATTTTTGGTGATGAACTATGTTATTTGTTTACATTTGTAAGTAGATTAATTGTGTCTATGCTATGCAAGTGTTTAAACTTGTTTGTTGAATAAGTACTTAAGCATACTATGTGAGTTATGTTGTGAAGCATCTATATGTTACATTGATACTAAGTGTCTATGATAAATTATTTTGTCACCAATAATTGGAAATAAGATGGTCAAGTGAAAGACTCCTATTCAAGGCATTCATTGCACAATGCATATTAATAGTCACTTGGCTCTTTTTAGTAGTTATGATAAGGGAGAGCTAAAGACTATGTTTTCTCCTCCTCTAACTAGTAAGTCAACTCTAAGGATGCCATTGTAAGGGAAAGGTTTAGTAAGCTGGTGACCATCAAGATGGATTTTCACAAATTGTGAAGATGAAAATAGTAGGTACTTTTAGAAAGGGATTTCCATCAAGAGTGGAGACCTTAAGCTTGGATGGCTATCCTAAACCTAGGTTAAAGAAGGGTTATATCCTTAACTTCACATGATTATTGAAAGAAAGTGCACGATGTTGCATTCATATTGCTTGCTCATGTAGTACACTTAAATTATTTCAATAGCTTGATTGTCATTCTGTTATGGCATATGGTGAGTCTCCTATCACTTACTAAGTCGATGGTTCTTTAACTTATTCCCTTATAGTTTTCTTGCAGGGTAGTAGCTGATGCATTGAATAGGCTAGGGATATGATCATATGAGAATCATTATAGTAAACTCTACAAGGAGGTCTACTTTTAGATATTAGTGAAGTTTACTCTAAACGAGTCCAGATGTAGATACTACTCATTTTACTAATTAATAGAGGATTACAATTATCAGTAATCCTAGAAAGTTAGAGACATTGAATACCATAGTTATTCTTATATTGTAAACCTATATGTAATATGATTTGATATGATGATTAAATAAAATAATAGTCTAATGATCTCTGGCACACAAAACAATTTTTACATTATATGTACATACGTAGTGTAACAGTTATAGGTTATTTTAATCGGGCCTCCTTATAGGAGTGTTACAAAGATAGTACTCTATAGACTATTGACCAAGTGAGTAAATGGTTGAGGTTTTTTTTTTTTAATTTCTTTTCAAATTTTACTTTGAATCTTCAAGTATGGAGATACCAATTAGAATACCTTGAAGGTGCTAAATTACGTTAAAAGTGTTGAAGATTTGCAAATTAATTTTTTGATTTCCTTAAGTAATTCTTAGTATTGGTTAGATTCATGCAACTTTTAGATTTTAGTACTTTCATTCCAAGATTTTACCAATAGAGTATATTAGATCTAGGACAAATTGTATTAGGCCTTCAAAGATGGGTAGGTTAGCTAGAAACCATAGGGTCAACCTACAAAACATATAAGGGTGAGTAGAATAGCCAAGAGTTGCTTAGTAGGGCCACTCCAATACTTAATTTAGTTATACTTCTTGAAAGTATGTAAATCTAAAATGCTAATATGTGGAGTTTGTAAGGTTAGAATTCATTACCTTATGGAGAAAAAAGGATTGAATATTCATAGTATGGATCTTGGGCTTTTGTCAACTCATAGCATGTAACCTAAGACATCCAATCTTCGATTTTAGGAGGTTCAAGGTTAGTAAGATCTTCTATCATAACCAAGGCATGATTGCTTTAGGGTGTATGCTTGTCTTCTCTCAATAAATATTTGAGGGTATCATACAGTTTAGTTATATGGGCCCCATATATCACATTGCATTTAATGTGAAGCATGTAGTTCTTCTACCAAGGAACAAGTAGGTATCTCTAAACTCTTTTTGAGGAAAGAGTCCCGAAGAGGGTGGAAATAAATCATGATTGGGAGTTTGATTGTATATGGGAATATTTATAATTACCCCAAAGAAGCTTAGAATCTTCTGTTCTTTCCTTCTAGGCTCAAATTTTGCAAGTCGAGCACTAGGTTAGAGGTGTTCTCAAGGTAAGGGACAATGATGTGGCGACCAATCAAAATTGGCCAAATGGCATAATAAGAATCCTACTCCCCACCCCCCAAACTTAAATAAATAAATAAGCCAACAAGCCATTTGGCTCATACCCCTTTCACTTGTGTGCAACATTTAACATGAATGAGTTCGAGCTAAACCACTTCCAATAAAAAAGAGCTTGTTCAAGCTTAATAAGACCGATCTATGAGGGGTTGAAAATACCTTTACTTCAATAATCAAGTCAATTTATGCATATGTAAGAATTTTTTCTACAATAAATTCAATTTGATAGTTTTTAGGCTTTAGATTAGTATTAACCCAATTAACTTAAAATTGAATTTTCCATAAGTTAATCAATTTAAATCCAATTGAGGCCTTTTTAGAAGACACAATTAGCTAAAATTGGTCACTTTATCATCGAATTAAAATGGTTAACTTGAATTTAGGTTAGAATATTAGGTCTTATGAAAAATCCATTACTTTAGGTATAGCTAGAAACCCTTTCAAATCGTATATGCATATTTGGCTTCCAATTTTGCCCTTTTATCTCTAAATATCAAATTACCCATAAATATGAAACATAGAGACACTTATTTGCTTACTTTTTTTCTATTTTTCTCAAATTTTGTGCTTTTCTATAATTTTTCATTTTTTTGTATTTTTTTCTCGGTATCTTTTTCAAATTTTAGCACTTTTACCTTGTTAATTGGAGATTCTAAAACTAAATGCAGCAAAAATGGGCTATCTACACATATTTTCTCAAAAATAACAATATAGTCTTGAAATGAAGTTGTTATTTAAGTTTTTTCATTTATTAAAAGCAATAAACATTTGCTATTCCCAATTTACTATCTCAAGCATATCCCAAACAAATACAAGCATGCATGTGATTTATCAGGACGTGATAGCAAATATTTATCCATGCAAAAGCATCATAACAAGCTACTCGAACATATAAGAAATAGGAAAGTGAGCCTTTATTACAAATTACAACAATGCTTATATATTTTACAAGAAAATATTAAGCTCTCTCTCTCTCTCTCTCTCATACACACACATACACACACACATATAGAAACAAGTTCTCAAATCTTCTAAAATTGTTTTACTTTGTTGTACATGGTGAATGCCTAACTAATGTCATTTGCTATATTTTGTGCATCTTTTGCTATACCATTTAATCCTCATGAAGCGAAACTAATACAATAACCCTTTTTTCCTTTCCAATGATTAGTAAAATTATTCATTAGCAAATCCTTTTCATTAATAAGATCATACTCTCATTACATATGCATATTAAGAAAACTAATTAGGTTATATAGTAATAAAGTCCTATACATACTAACATAATTTTAACTTTTAATCATAGAGAACTTGAGCTTAACTATTGCATATTAATAGATTTGTGAGAACATTTATTAATGAAACACTAAAATAAGTTCATATTTTGAGAATAATTTCAAAAGTTATTGGCTAAAGTATACCTTTAGCCAATTTCAGATTGTACTTTTGTAACCAGTAGCAAATATTATTGCATCTAAGCGATTTATTTCCTCATTTGCAAATGTAACCTCACACCCCTTTATGTGTTTTATCGAAGGATATACCTAAATTACATTGAAAAGTATCGACAAAGTATCAAGCACACAAAAATAATTTGACAAAGAAAGAGGACAATTTCATACAATGATCTCACCCTTCTTGATCTTTACTATGGCTCCAACGTCGATCATAGGGGTTCGTCAAGTTATTACCTCTCACATAAATGGACCAGCTTTTTTATCTTTAGAGCCAGTAGTTAGATAAGTTCCCTAGTGTTAATATAGCTAAAAGGACCACATGTCTATCAACAATCCACATTGGAAGAAACTTCAATAGTTTCATTCCAAAGTAGACTAATAACTTTGTAAGGATAGATACTTAGTAATTATATCAACCACACCATGTTAAGTTTAATAATATTCCTTAAATGAATCTAGGGGGATATGAGAGAATAAATTTATTATTTAAAAGGTTTAAACTATCCGATTAGAAAAATTTTGCATATATTTGATGTATTAAGTGTGCACACAAAAATCGCTTGGACATCGACAAGTGCATCATATATATATATATATATATACATATGAATGTATGTATGTATGTATGTATAGTGATTTAATATTAATTTTTGGGCATAAAGTTATCTTGTGATTTGTCAATAGCATCAAATAGTATAGTTATTCTATATTACATTTTGAATATCTAGCTACATGCAACAATCAAAGTCTTGACACCATAGTTTGATAAGTCATACGCAATTTCCATTCTTGAATTCCCATAGCCAATGACTAAAACCTTTTTACCAAAGAATCTTTCACCATTTCTATATTTGCTTAAGTGTATAGTTTCTCCATCAAAACTATCTAGCCCTTTTATATTAAGAACATACCCTTCACTATTTTCTCTGGTTGCAACAACTAAGTACTTGACAAGGTACATTTCAATCTCATTAGAAGCTAAATTTGTCATATTAATGTGCCGCTTCCCTATCTCTTTGTTAAAATGGGAACTTTTCACATATTAAAGATAATGTGGACATATGTGAAAATAATTCACATATTTATCTAAGTAATAAACAAAATATTCCTTAAGGTAAGTGGGGAAGTTAGTGAAATCGTTTTGCTATGTGAAGTTTCAATCGATCAAATGTTCTTTTCTTCTGAAAGGATGCATAACAACCCTCTCTTTCCAACACAATGTTTTTAATCGAGAGGTAGTTTAGGCATGCTGAGGTAGCTAAGCCTAAAGCGCCTACTCCAACAATAGCCGCAACAAGTTCCATTTGTTAAGTATATTAGTGCAAGTGTTATCTTTGACTCAAGTTTTGTGCTCTAAATATATGAAGACTTTATGCAAGATCTAACTATGTTTATAGAGGAATTATGTAGCTTAGAATCTACTTTTATATCTTTTGTTATATTTATGTTTCCAAGATATATGTGTAAGGATATCATATTTCTCATTGCTTACCATCTTGGGGCATTATAGGATCAACAATGAACTTATTGAAGATAAAGCCCACTTATAAAATTGGATAAGATAAGACTAAATCATTAAGGATTATTTTTAGTGTATTAATATATAACTCTTAGACTTATATGAAATGAATGATGCTCTTCCACTATAATGGGATAAATATCCATCCCTTCAATCCCTTAGAAAATCTATCCAATTGGCAAAAGGAATATATTAAAAAAATGAATAATGATAACAATAAAATTCTTATTATCATCATTTTGCACAATCTACTTATAGTCTATCCACTTTAATTTTAATAAAACAAGTGTACATGCTTCGTAGCTCTTTATACAAGTTTAAAAAGTGTTTTTGTTTTTTTAATTATGGTAATCTATTAATGAATAATAAGTGGGAAAATTAAGCATTTCAAGTAGGGCCAGATAATGTAGTACAAATGGCAATAAATCAAGTGAACATGTAAAGGTATAAGCTTTGTTTACTATTTAATTGCAAATGGTCTAAGCTCATTTTAAGATTTCTTTCATGACATTAGTCACGAGAAACAAAGGATTGAATCGCTTTGGCTCATTACACGTTATTAAGCTTTTGTTCACTAAAGTTAATAGAAATAGGAAATCAAGGGAAGATGAAAGGAAATAAAACAAAAGAAAGGAAGAATAAGGGAAGAAAAGTGATGCTGCAAACAATTTTTTTTTTCCTTTCATTTTCTGTTAATGAAAAATATAAGAAAAAGAATGGAAATAAATTAACTATTTATCTAGATTAAAGTATTTTTAATAATAACAGTGATTCATTTACTTTTGTCATTGATATGAGAAACATCAATTTCATGTGATTTCTTCTCTTTTTTTAGGATTTCTCCTCGGGGAAACTTTCAATAATAACAAGATAAAACTTTCCCTATAATTTCTTGCACTTCTCTAATCTCATTTGTACTATCAAATTAAGCTTTTTGCATCCTCCACTTCCCTAATCTTTTTTTTCCCAACAAAAAATGGTATTAATGAGAGATTTGCTCTAACTTTTGATCATCCATAATTTAGAATTAGGTATAAATTATTTTTTTGTAAGAACTATATTGAAAGAAGAAATAGTTTGTAAAAAGTATTTTGTTTAAACACTATCTCAAGATCAAAGCTTTATTATGCATCTTTATTACGAAAAGTTTTATAAAAATCCGCTCTATATTACGAATCAGGATCTCCTACGTAATTTATAACATATAACAATTATAAAACTAAATCCTATTGTAAGTCAATATAAAGCGTTGTTTTTTTTTTTTCAAAGGTTTGTAATTTTGCTCTAAAAAACATAACTTTGCTTTAAGTTGTTCATAGAAGCACTTTAAGTCCTCTCTCTAAATATTGATTTTTGGAAAATTTATAGAAAAATAAAACTATAACTATTATTTTTTATCTTTTTCTAAAAGTGAGGTTGTAAAAGTTGGTAGATTTAAACAAAATTCATAATTTTATTACCTTTCATAGCTTAGAACATTTATTTAAGCCTAATCTTGTACAATGGCACTCTAGCCATAAGCCTAATTCTAAGAATTATGCAATCTATACTTTGAAATTCTCCAAAAAGTTTCCATATTATCATTTTAAAATCTAATAGTCTTTCTCTCTTTAGATGGTCTTTTAGGTACACAATCGAAAACTATAATGCCCTCTTTCTCTCTTTGTAATTCTTTTTTTTCTTGTTTATCCCCCATCTTTAATACTTCAACCAAAGCTTATTATGGTTAACAACCATGCAATAGTGGTTGATCACATGAAATGGTGATAAACCATACCAACCTAATGTGATTGACCATATAAGTGTAATGGTCAATCACTGAGGTAGATAGGGTCCGCTTAGAGCCTTAAAATAAATTAAAAGGGGGCTTAGATGAAAAATATTACATCTAAGGGGCTATAGATGTGCCCATTCAATTTTTTCAAATATCCATGAAGAAGATGTACAGATGATGTGCGCCTTCTTCATAAAAATACTAAAGGCGCACATTTGGTGTGTGCCTTTACGATAATTACTGCATAACAAAAATAAGATTAATAGCAACCCTTTAAAAAACTAAGCCTAAAAATGTAAAATAATATCTTAGAAAGCATATCAAATAATTTAACCATTTAACCCCTAGTCTAAACTCCACCTTATATCCCTAACTCTAAACATAAAACATATATCCAAAAATAGAAAACTAAGTTTCATTCTCAACAACTGATCATATCCTTAAGTTGAAACATCAAGTCGATAAGATTTCGACCCAAATACACATAATTATAATTAGAGAGCTAGGACTCAAAAAGAAAGAAAGAAAGAAACATTAGTGATTCAACTTTAATTAAAATGTACGTCAATATAGTGTTTAGTCAATATATTAATGCAATAGTACAAAACTATACATCTATTTCCTCTTGCTCCTAAATGTAGTGGACGTGTTATCCGTGTTGCTATGCCCTCTATAGACCTTCTTTGTTTAGCAATGGTAGAAGCCTATAACTCTTGTATTGGAATGTCCTACAAGAGTGACTCATTGAATTTTGGAGGATCTGCCACCTGTAACTAAGAAGGATCATGTGTCGATGTGCTTAAAGATCTTCCTTTTTGAGGAATTAGTGGTGTAAAGGGAGGATACAATTGAGTCTCGACAAGTAGAGTCACAAATGAGCTCTTAGAAGGGCCTTACATACTGCCAACATTTGGATATGAAGATGAGCTCATAACTTAAGTTAGCTTTGGAATGTGTACATCAATAGATTTGAAAAAAGGTCTGCATATATAATTAATTAAATTTATTGAAATGCAATCACATAAGAGCTAAATGAGCTAATGTAGAGGGTCATTTTGGTAATTAGCTTTTACCTTAATTTAATGCCATAAGAAATCAGCTCAATTATGGATGTTTTAGGGAGATTTGGCTTGGTAAGCATAGAACAAGGATCACCATACTAGAGTTTTTGTTCTCAACCTTACTCAGTTATCTCATGTACAAAAAGTAGACTTGAAAACAACCTTTTTGAGCTCATCTGCGCTTTACTTAGCTCTCTTAGGTCTTAAAGGGGCTTAAGTGTGCTTCAAACTTTTTTAAAGAAAAAATGGGCTCCTTTTAATTATCATAAGCCCTAAGCCCATATCCAAGCCCATCAAGGCTAAAGCAAAAGGATAAGCTTCAATGACAAGGCTTAAATCTCAACCATCAATCTCACACCCATTCAACGGATAATATCAGCCTCTAAATTCTATAAATAGGAGGCTCGTTCACTCATTTAATTCATTTAAAATATTGGTAAGCTTGGGACAAATATTAAAACTCTATTAAAATCACTCCTTATAGGTAGTTTATTAAGAACAATTCAAAAACAATCAAGAAAGCAAAGTTTGATCCATTGTCATATGTATACACTTGAGATACTAAATTTACCCATTTTTCCGCCCATACTTCTTCTTAATGACATCCTTCTATGTACCATCGGCTCAAGACGTCTCTTAGGGCTAGCTATGGTAACTACCACTTCTGCATTGCTTGGGGTAAACCTAAGCACCTATTACTACCTTTGCACCTATTGTGTCATCTAGGATGGCTATAACTACACCAAGTGTGCTAGTCTCAAGATCTACACTTACTACTCCTGCTATCGCCTCAGAGGATGCTCAATAGCTTGAACAAGTTGACCCAACCCTTACTTGAGGTGAACGAAGGCAAAAAGAGGACCTTATGTACTTACTGCAACACTTGATCCCAACTCACCAAATGCCTACAATTGAGGAAATAAGGGTCTACCCTGGAACATCCTCTTTGTGTAACCTACAGTCGCCAATAACTAGCATAGTTGCACCTTGCAACCTCATACTAATGCTCCAAGTAGTAACCAATCCTACACCTACTGCTTCGTCCTATGTGATGAAGGAAGATATGGAGAAGTTCATGAGATAAATGCAAGTAGCACCTTCTACTAACATTCTCAATTTGAAATTTCCATACCCCTAGAAGATTGTAGATAAGTTTTATCCAAAAGATTATACTAGACCTAAGTTCATCAAGTTTAATGGGAAGCAAGGAAGTGCCAAGGAGCATCTTCTCAAGTTTATGGAGACATTGGATGCCTACAACCTTGATGATGACCTCAAGTTAAATGAGTTTTCAAAGTCTTTGATGGAAAAGGTGTACACTTGGTACTTAACTTACACCGAGGTTAGTTAATTCATAGGGAGTCATGTGCAAGTATTTACAGAAAATTTTTTTTAGACTCAAGAGCAATTAACCATTGTTGATATGGGGCATATTAGGCAATGCCCAAGGGAATACTTTATAGATTACATTGAACGCTTTAGGGAATGTTCGCTAGACATCCAAGATACATGTGATGAGAAAGAACATGTTGAGATCTGCATCCAAGGAATTTTTATGGAATATGCCATACATCTTGAGAACTTGTCACTAAATTCCTTTACAACTTTGGTAGAAAATGCTTAAAGGACCAACAACTCAATCTCTAAACACAAAGGTGAGCCTGGAAGAAAGCAAGGGCCTTTTGTGAACTCTATACATGGATAAAGACATAGTGACAATAAAAGGATAAGGAATGAAGTCTTCTAGAATGCTCTACCATTCCCATGTTTGATAGACAAAGTTTGTGCAATTCTTGATAGATGGATCAGGGACGAGAATATCAAATTACCAAGGGTAAACAGAGAGCCTATTGTACAAGAGAAGAATGATCCTAAATATTGCCAATATCATAGAGTTGTAAGTCATGCTACCAAGGACTGTAGGAATTTGAGATGGACATTCCAAAAGAGAATACATAGCAGCAAATTGGTTGTTGAAAATACAGATATCCAGATGTTGGAAAATGAAGACACTAATAGTGAATAGAGTTTAGTGAGTTGATCATGAATCAAAGGCAGAAGTTGCCTGCATTTGTACTCATCTTAAAATGATATTTTTTGCTTGTCTCCTCTAATTAGTTATATTTATGTTTTGATAATTGGCTTCATTGCAATTGAAAAAAAAAGAAAAAAAACAAGCTGTAACTACCACTTTAACCCTCAATGTTGAGACAACAACATTTACATAAGCTCGCGATGCACAGGCATAGCTAACATCACCACTTAATATCCCTTGTTGTCAAGTAAGTGAAACATTTCTCTTGGAAAGTGCCATTAACCACCACGATATTGCTATCATTGCTACCATGGTACTTTATCCACAAGTGAGATCTAATATAGCTAACATTTGCCACCTGTTGTCCCCTATTAATGATCTTAATGAAATGCAACTTGTGTAGCAAACATTGCCTCTTGATTAGATGTAGTGTAGATAAAATTGCCACCATGCCCCTTGAGTACACAAACTTAGCCAACATTGTTGTCTGGTGTTCCTCAATCATAGGATCATAGCAATCCCAACTATGATGGGTCAAAGCGGTCTACAACAACCTTAGCAATAGTAATGCCTTTCCATAGAGTCGATGTTGAAGCAACCTCATCCATAAATGATTAAAGCAGTCATATCATGGTAGCTACAGTCACTTGAAAGAGGCATTTGCCCTTAAGCATATAGTGAGCATAATGCCCATTCTACAACGTTATTCATGAGATCGAAGAGATCGAAGCTATGATGAGTTGAAGTAATCCCATAGCAGGCTTAGCAGTCATAGTGCCTATCTGTAGAGTCGAGGTCAAAGCAACCTCATCTATGAATGATCGAAGTAGACATATCATGGTAGCTGTAGTTACTCATTAGAAGCATACAATCCTAAGCACGCGATGGGCATAATGCCCATTTTATGACTTTCTTGATGAGATTGAAGCAATCTCTACTATAATGGGTTAAAGCAATCATATAGCAAGCTTGGCATACGTAATGCCTATTCATAGATCTTATGATCAGAGTGATCTCATCTATGTAGGATCAAAGTGATTACCTCATGGTATCCACTCTTGTTTTGTAGAAGCATCTACTCCTAAGTACACAACAAACACAATGCCTTTATTCAAATTTATTCAATCACAAGGTTGAAGTGACCTTAACTATGAGGAATCACTACGATCCCATAGTAGGCTTGATAGCCATAAATCCACTTTATCTAAATATGAGATTGAAGCGATCTCGGTTGTGAAGATTCAAAACGAATCTAGGATAACCTTAGTAACCATAATGCCATTCCCGTAAAAGTAATCTTTATCCAAATGTCAGAGCTATCTTAACCATTAAGGTTAAAAGCAAGCACACAAAGTTTAAGCAACTCTGTGATATACCCTATTTGATGATCCATAAAGTATACAAGTAAGTGCAAAACGAATTCATGTGATGTGATGAGGTGGTATCCTTCAATTATGAGTAGCTACCTTGTCATGTTATGATGTGTCATCAATTGGGGGTGAAGAACGATACTTTAATATGTCATGTCAAATTTTGAATGATCGACATCTCAGCATGATGACGATTCACATAGCACTAAAGTTTCTATGTAAAGCACTTGCATATGAAACATAGCTCCGGTTATGCTACATAAAACATGATTGAAAGCTTTCCTATATAACATTAGTACTTCAGCTTCTCTCATTCAAGCATTCTTGAGTATAGCCTAATACACTCAATGTAGATGATTGTCTTTATGTGACCACTCAATCTCTTTCACACTTCTAAATGTTGCCCTTATGCTTATAAGACACTTGAGTGAAGTCTATTCTCCTTGGGAAATCAAATGATGCTTGGAACTCTTGACGCAAGGTACTTACAAATGTGGAAAGTTCGGATAGTTTTCTCTCCTTGGGAATTCTAGTATCCTTACTAGCATTACTCCTTGGAAATTAGTCCTTCTTAGCAATGTTTCTTTTTCTCATGGTGCTTAACCTTTGTCGAATTTCTAAAAATATCTTCTCAAGCTATAGAATGTTGGCTTATCATTTAATGTTAGTGATAACATTTGGTTAAGTCTCTTGGGTGACAAGATTCCTTGCTTCTTAATGAATGAGCAATTGAATAGATTTGCACTCCTTAGCATCATGCTTCTATGGGTAGAGATAACACCGAAATTATTCTAATCCTTAGCAAGTAGTGTGATGTTTAATAGTTAAATGATGTCAAATTTGGTTGGATACGAATTCCTTAGATGTATGGCTCACTACTCAACTCCAAGGCAATGGGATGGGGAATTTAAGATGATACTAGGATTAATTGCAAGCTCATTGAATGTCTAAATATTAGGAATTTACGATAACCCCTAAGGTTAACCACGAAGCTATACAATGTTAGATATCTAGAATTTGTATCGATAGTGCATGTCTATATGATGTGGATATTAAGAATCTACGATAACACGTAAAGTTACCGCGTGGCTATATGATGTAGATATCAAGAATCCCAATATAACCCAAGGTTAACCATAGGCTTATATGATGACTGGATATTGGGAATTCAAGATAACGCTTAAAGTTAAGTATGGCCTTTTTAGTAATAAAGCTTTGACTTGAAGTAAAGCAACACTAATGGCTATCCTAAAAAAGAAAGGGAAAAAGAAAAGAAAGAGCCTACAAATATAGGTATTAATGGAAAATATGAAGGAGAAGTCAATAAGAAATAAAATGCAATAAAGAAAATATACCTCAAAGATAAAAGTGATAGCAAGAGAAGTTTTAGGCCATGAGCTTCAAGTGACAACAAACATGAAGATCGAAATAGTATCAATCCACTTGAAAAATATTCATATATACATACATATATACTATAACGCCTTAAGCCAAAAGTAGTGAATAGTTAAGTCAACAAACACTGATGGACTTATTTCAATCACTTAACCCAAAAGTTTTAAGCTTGTGTTGATAAGATGTTCACAACAATGACCTTATAAACTACTACCACAACTTTCTACAATCCATGTAGAACACTTAATCATGGGGTTTCACAATCTTCTCTCTTTTAAACACGCAACGTTCTCATCGCGAGACCTTACAATTGAGCCAAAATCTTTCCCCTTTTTCAGTATACAATTCAGTTATAAAACCCAAACTCATAAATAAATAAATAAATAAAAAGGTTATATAGTAGTAGTAGTAATAGTAGTGATAATAATAATAATGTTAGAAATATAAAATAAGAGAAGGAATATAATAATATATTAAACACTTAGAGACACAGTATAACTTGTAATTAACTAAGGATAGTAGGGGTAATATTGTTAAGGAAAATATTCATATATGATATGGCTAATAATTTACTAAGATAGCAAAGGCAATATTGTCATAGGAAAATATTCAAACTTCCTACTATCCCTTATCCCAAATGAAAATATTACTTAACCCCATGTATTTTCCTTACCAAAGCATCATGTTAGTTTTTCTCCACAAATAGAGAACTTGTAGTCGTCAACCAAATACTAAAACCCTAATCAAAGTTCACAATAATTGAACATAGAATACAATAAAGAATCAATCTTTATGCGTTTCTCAAGTAAGTTTGCTTTATTTATCATGTTTTTCATAACTTATATTTTCTTTAGGGTTTTTTTTTTTTAGTTTCAAGAGGAGGTGTTGTAATTGTCGGTGTAGTAGTGGTAAAGGATAATAATTGTTGGTTAGATCATAAAGATGTCATATTGGTGGTATTGTGTACAAGTGCAGGCAATGCACTAGGTGTTCAATTCAACATACGAATATAGAATATGTGTATGTATACCATAGTTATGTGTATATATGTATGTATATATATATGTGCAAATGTGTGCATCTATATGTGTGCATGTGTGTAAGGTGGAGGGGAGGGGTGGTGGTAGGAGCAAGACAAGAGAGAAAGAGATGAAGGAAGAGAGAGAGAGGGACAATGGAAGAGAGAGATAGGTGGTGAGAGAATGGGATGAGAGAAAGAGAAAGAGAGAGAGAGAGAGATAGAGAATATGTATATATTAAATATATAATATGTATATATGTATATATATGAATATATTTTATTTTATATATAAATTGGGTTAGTAATAATGTGTATAATTATATATATATTTATATGTTAGTTATATAATGGAAGGAATGTGTCCATATTATGGGATGTCGGAAAGTAAATGAGAAGATATGTAAAGGCATGTAGAAGGTGGTTTGGAAGTTCAAGAGATAAGATAAAGGTTTAAGTTAATCGGGAAGACTATTGAGCGAAGTTGGGAAGTATTAAATGAAATGCTAAACTTGATATTTTATACTTTTGCACAAGTGCTGAGAGTTACAAAGAATCGGGTCATATTGGAATAGGAGCTCCAGGTATAGGATATATGTTTGATGGTTATGTGTAATAAGCTAGTATATAAATCGGACTTAATTGATAGTGCTGCTTGTGCTTGACTTCGACTATCCACTAGTCTGATCCAATGATGTTGGTGAGGCATATGAAGATCTTTACACAATGTTGTCTTTGATGGAGTCCTACACTAAAAGGACCTAGATAGATTTAGGATGGTTTTTGGCACTTGAGTGATTGAGGAGGATCTAACACTAATACCTATATAGTATTTATATATTGTGTACATAGGGGTCATGAGTAATTCCAAGCTTAGGATGTTGAGATTGTGATGTTTGTGGACTTAAATGACAAGGTTTAAAACCAATTCTTTGTTGCAATTACAATGATACTCATGTGTGTGCTTGACTTGTTACTTATGTTTCACACACATGTGCATGATATCCTATACTGGACATTGACTTACCCTATAGGGATTGTATTTTTTAGCTACAGGTTTAGTTATAATTGATAATGTGAAGTATTATGATGACAAAGGATGCGAACACTAATTGAGGATGAGAACAATTGCTACTTTAATGATGGGTTTACATATGTGTAAATGCTAGGCTTAGGTTATGTTGAGCTATGAACTCTTTATTTTAGTTGTATAGATTATATCAGGTATTTATTATACTTGATGGATTGAATGTTTTATTATGCCACTCAAAGTTACAAATTCAGGATATTATTTATTATGAGAGTTTGGCAGATTATTATTTAATTGTAAAATTTAAACAGGTTATAAGTTCTTAGACACCTAACGTGTCAGGAACACGTGGCAGACTGTAGCATCCTAGGTTCTAGGGCGTTACACATACACACATACATACACACATACACACACACACACATATATATATATATATATATATACCATATTTTAATGGGAAGAGCATGTCTAAACAAGAAGATAAAGGGTGGCTCTCCTACTACCAATCTCAATTTCGGCATTAAAAAAATGCACAATATATGGAACTGAAGCTGGCATGTGTGACCATTCAATACGAATCGGAGCTGAAGAAGACTTCGGTTGGATTTGAGAACTAAACCAAGAACCCCAACGGAAAGAAAAACGGGGGTCCCATCTGTTGAAAAAAAAAAAAAAAAAGAGCATTGATGTTCTTTGAACAGGTTAATAGTTTTATAAAAGGAGATTTGAAGGTTGATTGTGATGTTGATATATACACTCTCACTTCAAAGTCTTGGATCCTTATTCACATTAGGAATAATTTGTGAAGTCCGGGATGCGAGCTCTATCTAAAATCAGGCATATGTTTTGACTGAGAACTCAGTGTTATAAGGATAAATGAAAATAAAGAAACCCGACAATTACAAAAAACCAAAAAAAAAAAAAAAGAGTTGAATACAAGCTATCCAAACCAAGCAAATATCGAGAATTGGGGGATATATAAGAACTACAATGACTTATGAAAACAAAACGACGATGGAAGACATGATCTAGAAAATTGTCCTATCACTGAAGTTGCAAACAGCCACGGAAAACGGATTTACATAAAGGATGAAGTTGCTGGTGCCTCCAAATGACCATCAAGTCAAATAATAATAATAATAAAAAAAAAAAGAAATGAAGAAGATAAAAAGAAATGGAAAAAGAAAGGGAAAAAAAAAGTATACTAGTGATGATCAAATTTAATGCTACTCAAATCTGCTATAGTTGCCGCTAGTGGACATGTGGTTGGTCGAAGAAGTGAATGTTAGCTATCTGCCAGTCCTTGATGGATGCCCAAATTACAAGCGTTCACTGGCGTTGCTCCTTTTCATATATAGCGCTCCTACGAAAGAATGTGCTGCTGTCACTCATTTAAATTGGATTTGTTTAAACTGATGGGCAATAAGACAAGATGATGAAACAGCTTATTAAAGTGTTAAAAGTCTCTCGTGAAGAGGAAAGATTACCAAATCACCTTAAAGACAGTTGTTTGCTTCACAAGGCATATTAGCTCCTCAAAATATGGCTATGAACTTATACACTGGCAACAGATAAAGTTGGGAGGTCTATAGCAACTAATACTTGATAAAACTGAAGAAAACAATAAATAAGACATGATCAAGGCAAACCCAGGATCAGCTCTTAGTGGATTCACGAGAGCCCCATTTATTGTAAGGGCTGTTTGGAGATAAAAGCAAGACGATGAAATAACAAGAATAGAGAGAAATTAGGTGGTTTAAACAAGGTAGAAGACAGTTTAAGCAAAAAGAAAACAGAACAAACCTATCATAATTAGACCGTGATGAGCTTACTGCTATTAAGGAGAAGATGATTCACAATAAAAAACGGGGATCGTCAAACTAGATTTTCTACTTTCGATCTTACTTGGTTATCTCTTGTGTGAAAAATAAACTCGAAAATAGCCTTTCTAAGCACAATTAGGCTTTGTTTGGCTTTATTGGGCTTTAAAAAGCCTTAAGTATGTTTCAGATTTATTTAAAGAGAAAATGGACACCTTTTAATTATAATAAGCCCTTAACCCACTTCCAAGCTCATCAAGGCTAAAGTAAAGGGATAAACTTAAATGAAAGGGCTTAAATCTCAACATCAATCTTGCAACCATCTAACGGATAATATGAGCCCCTAAATTATATAAATAGGAGGCTCCTTCCCTCATTTGATTCATTCAAATTATTAGCAAGCTTGAGGCAAACACTGAAGCTCTCCTAAAATTAATCCTAAGAAAATCAAATAGGCAGTTTATCAAGAATAATTCAAGAACACTGAGTTTGATTTGCTATCACATGCTCACACTTGAGATAACAAGTTTACCTATTTTTCCTCCTACACCTCTTCTTAACAACATCTCTCCACTTGTCATCAGCTCAAGATATCTTTTAGGTCGACTAGCACACCTGTTGCATGTAATTGACCAACTACAACAACCTCACCATACAACTAACAAAAAAACAAAAAAAAAAAAATTCAAGCTATCCTACAAATTAAAAAGGCATGGAAAATTAAGGATGGAAATATCATTATTTTCCTTAAACTAAAAGCTGCTATTATGTATCTCACAATGGTAAGGATATTACTCACGAAAAGAAAATGTATCCACATCTTCCAATTTGCAAACGTATGTTAGCTAAAGGAAAATAGGCTATAGAAAACAAGAATACCCGAATTGTTGAGAGTGAAATTAACAAACATTAAAAAGGTACAATAAAAAAAAAAAAAAAACTCGTAGAAGTTTGGTGACATGATTAGATTATAAAAAGATGTCTTCCACTCATCTCTTAAAAATGCATATTTCTTTTACAATCATCAAGACTAAAATTTTTATAATATATGATTGATAGCTAATGAAGCATCCCATGCGCTCGTAAGCCCTATTAACCTTAATTGAATGTTTCATTTTCCCTATACTTGTGATTTTCAAAATGATTGATCATGTAATCAAGGACTTAATAGTAATGAGAATCACAGGGTAAGTTTCTAGTAGAATTTTCTATAACCTATTCACATAAGGAAGGATATAAGTATGAAGTCAGGATATCCTATACCTATCTTAGAACCTGTACTCTAAAGTATGCAGAGTATAGGTTATAGTTGCAGGGTATCCTATACCTATGTCATAATGATAAATGAATAATATTAACAATAAAACAAAATTAATGTTGTTATGTAATTTTAACCTTAAAGAAGATAATAACAAAAGCCCAACCCATAATAAAACCTTAAAACTATACATTACTTGTTTCTACTATATATTCCCCCTCCCCTCTCACTCTCTATATATAAAACCTGCTTTCTTCTTTTGCTATCTCATTTTTTTTTTTTTTGCCTTGTTCCTTTTCTACTAACCATACTCTAGTAAGGTCTTAAAAACATTCCATTTTTAAGCTTATCATCTAATATATCTTATCAAAGCTACTTGGCATATAGTTTTTTGTATTTTGTGTATAACAATCTTATGATTTGATAAAAATTTTATGAGAAAAATACAAATAAGCCCCCTAAACTTTGATTTAGGTGTGAATAGATCCCTTAAACTTTCAAAATATGGTTTTTTACCCTCTAAATTTTGATAAATTGGCAAACAACCCTCATAAGTTAAGAATAACCCTTTTAAACTCTTATTTTGGTGCACAAATACCCCCTTAACTTATTAAAATATGTTTTAAGACCTCTTAAACTTTGATCATAGTTTAACCATTTTTTTAATTAAAAAAGAAAATGTATATTACATTGATAATTTATCAAAGTTTAAGGGGCCAAAAACCATACTTTAAAAGTTCAAGGAGTCAATCCCTATATAAGTCAAAGTTTAAGGGGTTATTTACAATTTTTTCCAAATTTTACTTTAATGATTTGAAAAGAAAATACAAAAGAAATTGAAGCATGACCCACTTAAGTGGTTAAACATTTTCAATTGTATGAATATTCTTTATTCTACCGATCAAAGTTTTATATTATCCCAATTGAAAATGTGTTGCAAATCTAAGAACCTTTCAAATTATTAATGGGTATTTCAATAGTATTATAGTTATAGGTTTTATCTTGATTATGTGTCCAACATAATGTGTCGAAAGAAGATGTATTTATAGATATGTTCTACCTATATCCAATAGAATTTATAGGACATAAGGTAAGGCCTCATACTTTACTCACTCTTATGTCCTACCCACTCTCTACCTACTCATTCCTACTTATAGTTTTAAAAAGCCACTTTAGCATTAAATTTTTTTTTTTTTTTTTGTTACATAACATTGGATTAAACTATGAGCATCCATGGAAGTTCTGGTCATGTGCCATGCACATGCTCTTTTTTAATAGAAAATGTTGAATGAACTTAATAGTGCAAATTGTTGAAAGTCTAGCAGGCCAAAAATACACTTTGAAAGTTTAGGATGAATTCACACTGCAGTAAAAGTTCAGGGGAAAGAGGGTATATTTTGCAATTTCCTTAAACTTTTGTCATATAAATCTTACTTGATGACTAGAAGAGTTTTAGGTATTTTTCATGTATGTCATCTTAAATTCTTAAGTTGCTTATGTCAGATTTGTTATACTACTGAATTATTGCATACTTTATGTTAGATGCCCTTTAAATACCGACAATTCTACTATCTTTATTAGTTGTTCAATACAATAAAGGTTCCCTTGAATTGCTAGCATTCTTACCTCAACCACTTTGTCTAGATTAAGAACATGCTTCCTTAGCATAGATACATCAATGACATGATGTACCCCTACTAAGCTTGTAGGTAAGGTTATCTTGTAAATTACACTACCAACTCCCTCTTAAACTCTGGTTTGATGTACCTCAAACTTAGCTTTCTTTTATTTAAAAAAACATTATATCTTTAGTGGAAGAGATCTTTATAAGATGTGATTACCCATTTGGAACTCAAGAAGTCTTCTCCATTTATCTACATAACCTTTCTACTAGCATTACATTGTTAATGTTCATTCTTTAACTATGTAGATCTTTTTTTCTTTTTCTAGGTGGTAGGTGCGGGGCGTGGTGGGTGGTTGTAAATAACTATCTAGATCTTATCTATTGCCTTTAGTACAAGTCACTAGAATCCCCCTTTCTCTTACTTGGTCTTGATGTATATGGCACCTGTACTTATTTCCATAAAGAGCTTCATAAAGTGACATTACTATTGTTACCTAGTTGGTGCTATTATGGGTAAAGTCAACAACGTCAAGTATTTATCAAAGTTTCCTTTGAATTCAAGGATAAGAACTATTAAGATTCATATAGTTTTCTTCAACTGTTATCTATTTGTAAGTGAAAACTTGTAATGAAGTTTAGATTTGTACTCAAAGCTTAACGCAACTTCTTCATGACGATCCAAAAATTTGAATGTCCTTGTCTAGCACTATGGATACTATTACATTGTACAGTCTTACAAATGTTTGGATATATAAGCTAGTTGACTCTTCTAAAGCATATTTGTCTTGAGTGCTACGAAGTGGATGGATTTGACTAGTTAATTCATTACTACCCATATTAAATTATAACCTTTGATCGTCTTCTAAAGTATGGTTAAAAAATCAATTGAGAAATATTCCTACTTTCATCCTAATATCTATAATAGTTAAAGCCCTTTAGTAATCTTCAATGTTCTATTCTATTCTAGTGACACATGACACTTGTGGAGTGACGTCATGATATCTCTCTTTTTATGTTATTTTACCAATTTTGCTCTTTTACATTATGTATCTTGGATCCACCATAATGTGCAACCTTGATCTATCCAGTAAGGTAGGCTACACTCTTAGATTCCCCAACTTTGCACCAATCTATTTAACTTTCATCTCTAAGTCAAACTTCGTCGTATCTTCTAGCAACTAATTATGATGATTAAAGTTATAAAGTTTCCTCAATTCTTCCTATTAAAAGAATCAACTATGACATTATCTTTTCTTAGGTAATAGACAATCTTCTAGTCATAGTTTTTTAACCAACTATAACCACCTCTTTTGTCTCACACCTTCTTCTTGATGAAAAAGTACTTAGGAATTTTGTAGCTAGCATACACTTTATACTTTACCATACATGTGGGGTGTCTAAAGTTTTAGCATAAAGAAGATTGCTACTAACTCAAGGCTATGAGTTGAAGAATATAATCGTGTACCTTAACTCTTAAATCATAAGTTACAACTCTTTCGTATTGCATCACTACATAGCACAATCATCTAGCCAAAGCATCACTATAAATTAAAATTTTACCCTCTCTAACTAGCAAAGCAAGTACTATAGTTGTAACCTGTAGAAGGCTATATTTGATTTATGGGCTTCAAGTCTAACAGCAAAATGGATTTGACTCTTTGGACTAAGGTAATAGGGCTCGAAGAGTCAAACTCGTGAAATTTGGGATGATCAAGGGAGATTTGGCATGATAGGCTTGGAGTAGAGCCCATTGGATCAGTCCATCTAATTCAACATTTCTTGATTTGGCTCATACTAATAAAATATAAAGCCCTTTAATCGGACCTAAACCTATGGAAAAAGCTTACTTGATACCCTTATATAAAAGGCTTTAATCCTAGCTATTAATTAAAGTCATGATCTAACGGATCAAGTCAACCTACCATCCTCTATAAATTCCCCTTCATTTCCTCATTTAAATAGGAGACAAAATTCCTACTAATACTGTTACTCTACTAGAATCTAGTCTCAAAGATCGAACACTTAAACACCTTAAGAACACTACCCCGTTCTTCATCCATTGTAGAGTTTGATGCCATCACACTCCTCCACCTGTCACCTTACGTATTAGAGCCTACTAAGACTACTTACTCCTCTTCCCCATCTTATCTCACTTAATCATTCCATATGTATAAGTCAAGTCATTTCCTTAGTCATGTGTAGCATAGTATGACATATAGTATGTACGTAACCTCTCCCGATATCAAACCCCATACATTTATTTTGGTGACTCCATTGGGGATGAAGAATTTGACATTCACATCATGGTACCTCTACGAAGAAGGCCTGTTAATCCTACCAACGCTAACGATCAAGAACAAGACAGTTCTATTGTTATCAATAATCAGAATCCACCTCCAATGGGAAGTACGAATCAAGGAGAGGGCGCTCAAGAAGTTGTCCCAGACAATGCGCAACTAGCACCAGAGCTACGACAAACTAATCAGACATTGAATGAGATTAAGGAAATATTTGCCCAATGTGTACCTGTTTTGGCTGCCTTTGCTACTGCGCAACAAAGGGCAACTACAACAAGTCTCGCCAATGTGATGTAACAATATGTGACACCAGCTTCCCAACCATTCAATCCCTCAATTACTGGTGAGCAAGATGCTCCTAGGGCTGAGGAAGAACCTCCTATAATGGAACCTATCTCTACATAGCAAACCCCGCTTAAATTGGTAAATCAAGGAAATCAAATATGAGGCTCATCATCTTCACGTGTCACTCCACATGTTACAATTGTTGAGTTTGTCCACCCTACCCTTATGAATTCGGCTCCGATGAATTCTATTCCTGTAAACTTCACCAACCATGCTCTGGTGAAGCCAGTAAGAACAGAAGCATTTACTCAGAGGGCTTCATTTATCACTATAGAGGATTTGGAGGTGTACATGAGGGAGATACAGGCAAAATCTACATCAACCATCTTGGAAATAAAGCTCCCATATCATTCATGCATCGCTATCGAGTCATATCCAAAAGACTATGTAAGTCCAAAGTTCATGTTGTTTAATAAGAGGAAAGAGAGCATCAAGGAACATTTATTGAACTTCATTTAGACCCTAGAGGTCTATGGCTTAGATGACGATCTAAAGTTAAAGGAATTCTCAAAATCACTTACAGAAAAAGGTTATACTTGGTATGTCAATCTCCTACCGGGCTTAGTCGACTCATGGGGTAGAATGTGCAAGATGTTTATTGAAAAATTCTTTTCCACTAAAGAAAGGGTGACTCTCACCAACATGGGATGAATTCATTAGAGGTCTAAGGAGAATCTTATCGATTATATTGAGCGGTTCAGAGAATGCTCTTTGGATAGACAAGATGTTTGTGATGAGAAAGAGCTAGTTATGATTTGTATTCAAGGGATGTTCCCTGAATACACAGTCTATCTCAAGAACCTATTGTTGACTTCTTTTACTGCATTGGTCGAGAATGCAAGAAGGACCAACAATTCGGTACCTTGGTAAAGGAATGAAGCTAGAAGGTTCAATAAGCACACCTCGTCTATGAATGCTACTCGAGATAAATCACAAAAAAACATGAAGAAACCTAGAAATGATAAGTCCTATGATTTTAGGCTTATACTAATATATCTTGTAGCCATTGATCCAGCATTTGATGTACCTTAGCCATTGGGCAAGGATATGTCAATGCAAGCCTAGAATCATAGGATTTATCATTTGTAGGTTTCGTTATGTCTTTTTGTGATTCGTCTTGAACAACATTCACAGACAAGGTATGCTTATTGAACCTTCCAACTTCATTTCTTTGCCGAGCTACCGAATTATTGGTCCTTTGCACATTCTTAAACAATGCAGTAAAAGAAGTCAACGATAGGTTCTTGAGATAGACCACGTATTCAAGGAACATCCCTTAAATACAAATCATAACTAGCTCTCTCTCATCACAAACATCTTGTCTATTCAAAGAGCATTCTCTGAACCACTCAATATAATCCATGAGATCCTCCTTAGACCTCTGATGAATTCGTCCCATGTTGGTAAGAGTCACCCTTTCTTCAGTGGAAAAGAATTTTTCAAGAAACATCCTACACATTCCACCCCATGATTCGACTTAGCCTGGTGGGAGATTGACATACCAAGTATAAGCTTTTTCTGTAAGTGATTTTGAGAATTCCTTCAACTTCAAATCATCATCTAAGCCATAGACCTTTAAGGTCTCAATGAATTTCAATAAATGTTCCTTGGCGCTCCCTTTCCTCCCATTAAACAACATGAACTTTAGACTCACATAGTCTTTTGGATATGATTCGACAATAATGCATAAATGATATGGGAGCTTTAATTCTAAGATGGTTGACGTAGATTTTTCCTATATCTCCCTTATGTACACATCCAAATCCTCTTTAGTGACAAAGGAAGCCCTCTAAGTAGATGCTTCTGTTCTTACTAGCTTCGCTAGAGCATGGTAAGTGAAGTTGACAAGAACAGAACTTGTCGGAGTTGAATTCATAAGGGTAGGGTACATAGACTCAACAATCGTAACACGTAGAGTAACACGTAAAGACGATGAGCCTCCTATCTAATTTCCCTAATTTACCAATTCAAGTGGGGTCTACTGTATGGAGACAAGTTCCATTGTAGGAGGCTATTCCTCAACCTTAAGAGTGTCTTGCTCATTAGTAATTTAGGGATTGAGTGGTTGGGAAGTTGGTATGACATATTGTTGCATCACATTGGTAGGACTCGTAATAGTTGCCCCTTGTTGTGTAATAGCGAAGGTAGTCAAAATGGATACATTGGGCAAACATTGCCCTAAGCTCATTCAAACTCTAATTAGTTTGTTACAGCCCTCACACTAGTTGTACATTATCAGGGACAACTTCTCGAGTTCCCTCTCCTTGATTCGTACCTCCTATTGGAGGTAGATTCTGATTATTGATAACAATAGTACTGTCTTATTCTTGATCGTTAGCATCGGTAGGATCAACAGGCCTTCTTCGTAGAGATACCATGATGTAAATGTCAAATCCTTCCTCCCCAGTAGAGTCACCAAAAGAAATGTATGGGGTTCGATATCAGAAGAAGTCATATACGTACTGCGTGTCATATTATGCTCCACGTGACTAAGGAAATGACTTGACTTATATGTATGGAATGATTAAGTGAGATAAGATAGGAAGGAGGAGTAAGCAGTCTTAGTAGGCTTTAATACGTAAAGTGACAGGTGGAGGAGTGCGATGGCATCAAACTCCACAATGGATGAAGAATGAGATAGTGTTCTTGAGGTATTTAAGTGTTCGATCTTTGAGACTAGATTCCAGTAGAGTAACGGCATTAGTAGGAATTTTGTCTCCTATTCAAATGAAGAAATGAAAGGGTATTTATAGAGGATAATAAGTTGACTTGATCTATTAGATCATGACGTTGATTAACAGCTAGGATTAAAGCCTTTTATATAAGGGTATTGGGTAGGCTTTTTCCATAGGTTTAAACCTAAATAAATGGCTTTATATTTTATTAGTATGAGCCAAACCAAAAAAGGTTGGATCGAATGAACCAATCTAATGGGCCTTACTCCAAGCATACCATACCAAATCTCCCTTGATCATCCCAAATTTCATGAGTTTGACTCTTCGAGCCCTATCACCTTAGTTCAAAGAGTCAACTCCATTTTATTATTGGGCTTGAAGCCCATAAATCAGATATAGCCCTCTACATTTTGCCCCATGACCATAGTCTTTTGGGCATCAAACAAGTTTTTCAATTAACTCTAGTGCGTGCGCTATTGAATAGCTGCACCACTGCCAATTTTATTCAAGGACTAGCTTAGTGTGCAAATTGGCAATAGCTTACATTTACATGCCATGGCTTGACTAGACTAAGTCATATATTATCCTCATAGCAATACTAAAGTAGATCTCCTTTGAGTTGCTTAATTTTGTGCTGATTCATCTCTTTGATTTAATCTTCATGAGTCATTAGTGTCTTTGAATTTAATTTATACACTAAGTTCGCATTAGTGATCCCGTTAGGCTGACTCCATGTGTCAATATTGTCTTGATTTTCTTTAAATATAAAAGTGTTTTTCTTGTAAGATCTTCACATATCACGTAAACACCTTGTGTTAACCAATTTTTATTTGTTGTGTTACAATTGGTAAGCACGACGATCTAGTTATTTGCCAAAAGAGCATATACTCCATTTGTAGAAGCACATGAGATGGATGAGGTGTCACATGCTGATATGTACACCAAGTAACGGAGACCATTCTTCTATTATAAAAAAAAAAAAAAATTCCCTTGTCCTTCAATAATTTCCTAAAGCATTTCTTCCATGGTCTATTTACCCTTTGACTCACCTTGTAACAACCTCAACACTTCTATGAATGCAAAATAAACATAGAAAAGAAGAAAAAGCACCTCGAATAATACTTTTTGGTTTTTAAAGACATTGTTTGGATGACATCTTGAGCTTCAAGTATATCATCAATTAAAATTCAACATCCACTATTAATGCATCGTCATCAATTTGAGAATGGAATTGTATGTTATTTTGGTATTGTCAAAGATTTTTAGCTACCTGACCCTATACGACACTACATTCCACTTTTCCATATTATAAAGAAAAACACCTCGGCTAGTGAAATTAAATGATATCACATTGGGACACCTCTTCATCAAGCCTATTCTTTTATTCTCTTTTGTACTACCTTGAGTTGTCTTTTTCCATTATACTAATGAGTAGATGGGGTAATGGCTAGGTGTCACAATCTGGTTATGCACAGTACACTAAGGAATATTTTTGGTAACAAACTTCTCCCTCGACATTTTTCACAAAACATAGCCAACCTAAAGGTCTTTTTACAACAACCAGAAACTAGAAACCAAGGCCAAGTTATCTTCCTCACTATTCAATTTTGACAACAATAACAAATGGAAGGAACATTAAGGAGTCAAGAAGCGCTTCCATTGAGCACAACTTCATAGAAGCATTACTGTTGCTACAATTCATAACATAAGCTTCAAACAATCTCCATTGCTAAATCTGTTCATTCTCCATCGTCATCCCAAGTTTAGCCACTCTATCGAAGTTTTTGTCGAAGATAAACATTTTTTTTTTTTTTAGCTCCATTTCCATACACTAGCCCTCTTGAGCATTCTCCATTAATCACATTATTTTTCATTTCATATTTTCTTGTTTTTGTTCTTACTATACACATATTAGCTTTCATATACTCTACTTCCTTTCTTTAGTTCTTCTTTTCATCTTTTTTTCTTTTTTTTTTTTTTTTGTTTAAACCTCCTCCATCAGCTGTTATACACACTCTTGATTCCTTCATTTAACCCTTCGTATATCTACTTCCACATTTCTTCTTCCCCTCCTTTTGCATTATATGACTTTCCTATTCCTTTGAGTTCTTCATAGACTCCCCTCTTTATACACATTCTCCTTTTCTTCAATTTTATTTATATTCAACTCATATACATTCCAAATTCGTTTTTCTTTCGCTCATAGACATTATCCTTCGATTTCATGGTCTCTTTCTCATTTGATTTCATTTCCTTTAAGCCTATATGCATTTTATTTCTTCCGTTCGATACCCATACAATACAGCACGCAACAACATTTCTTTTGACCCGAAATCTAAAGACTGAAAACAGCAAACTGCAACAACCATTGAAGATTGAAGATTGGAGTTAGTACCAATTACCATAGCCATCTGACGTTCGAAGTGGAGTGTCAAGCTGTCGTTGAAGACTCAAGAAGGAAACTGAGTTGCAATAAAGGATATTGGACAGAGGAACCAGCCAGAGCATTGCAATAGTAATAAGTCTAATACGGCCAACCACTACCGATAATCATTGAAGACCATCAAAGAAGACTAAAAGAAAATGAAGCAACCATTAAAAACCTGAGTTGTTTGTTGAACAAATTTAAAAACCATTGTTGAAGAAGACCAAAGTAGTCGAAGGAACCATCAAAGCTCAAAGACTAATGACTATTCATACTCGCAGAAGATGAAAGGCATACGGCTGCCACTGAAGAACCAGTCGCAAGGTCACAATGACATGCTACAAGTTTTTCTTATTTTTATTATTTAAGCTTTTGACTTGCCATTCTTTCTTTTGTTTTAGATTGAATAGAAACTTCAAGTGGTTACAATACTCAAAGGCATTCCTCGGCAATTGCGACTCAACAAATTAGGTTTGTATTCCTAACACATCTCATGATTGTGCTAGCTTATTGCCATTTCTTGCAATTTTGCACCGTTGCTGGGTTCTGGTTTGAGAGTGGGAGTAGTTCGATCAATTCTCTATTGTCTATCATTTATCAACTAACTTAGCTGTGTTTTTATTTGGGACTATGTTCCGTTGCTATAAAAGCGAACTGACTTGCAACTTCATGCCCTTGTTTTGGACCTAATTTCAGTAATTATGTAACAAGATGAATTGTCTTGCTTTGTTTATGATGCCATATTGAGACTGAAAATGCCATAGTCGACACAAGCTGCTACAGTGTAAACTCCACAATGAAATTGACACGTTAATTTTTGGAAAAACCAGTTGTGTCGAAGAATGAATGAAGTTCATGAACTATTTTAACCGAAGCTTAGCCTCATTAACACTTCTTCAATCAAATATTAGCATCAAATTTGTATCCAACTACTAGCTCCTCCATAAACCTGTCGTTCCATGAATTTCTTCCGTTATTACCACTTTCTTTTACTGACCATGTAATCGATATACTCTAACGTATACCAAGTACCAAATGAATAAGCTCTTCCACAAACTCTTGTTGTTACAACATTAAAGGGAATTGATAACATAATCATTTTATTGCATTTCTCCTATTATTGTGGATTCTTGATATCGGCAAAAGTTTGATGCTTTTGCTGGCTTCCTTCTATAGGTGGAATCAACAACAGAGGAGGATCGGCATGCGATTCCCCAATGACCTCTTAACGGCTCTTGTTGTTTTGTGCAACATCATGCCATAACTTGCAGACGGCATTAAAATGGAGATAATCAGTGAGGGAAGACAACTTCTCATGAACTAAAGGAAGAAGAGCCGAACTCAATCTCCAAATCCTCCATCAAGAGGCCTTCTGATGCAAGATCAACCGAAACCCTTGTCCAAGTCATTATAAGGTCCATTTTATAGTAGAATGTAGATAGCATATAATACATTTGGATCAATGTTGAAGTCTGATAAGTCTTCTAATCTCTATCCATACACAAACTTTTTCTTTGAAGAAATACCTCTTTTGCGCTCGCTACCATTTCATTGCATAGTCCAATCTTTAATTGAGTTGAATTTCATTATACCTTGCATGGTTTCTTTATTCAATTCACTTTGTTTACCTTGTGCTGAATTTTCTTCTTTTTCTTGTCTTCTTTTTTTTTTTTTTTTTTATAAATTGTAAACTAACATTTCCACGTTGTACACATTTTGTAGGTGTTGTGCTGGGATTGTGTATGACTTTGTTTCAGTGATTTTGATAGGCCAATCGCGACTTGTAATGCAAATTGAACATAAGCCACAAGATAAGAGGGTATGAGAGCACCAGTACATGAGAGCCGACATGAACCTTAATCATGGCATAAGCCTCAAACTTGATGTGAGCCTTAAATATGACATAATCCCCAAACTTAACATGAGCCTTAAATATGACACTGAATTTGAACGCGATGCAATGTCTAAGCACAATGTGAGGTCTGAACATGATATAAGTCTTAGCATCATGGTTAGGTATGGCACTTAAAATGTGAGTTGAATGTGAGTAGTTGAATCATATGCCCTTTTGACATAAATGTGAATAAATATTCCCCCATTACATAAGTTGCTAAAGAAGGCATTCTCTTGAGTCAAAGCATATTTTGTGCTTAAAAAACTTCACGCGCTTAGGAGTAATGTCTCAACTAAGCAATGTTATTGTAAAAACAACATCATGCAGTAGGGAGCAAAGGCTCAACCTAATTACGTTAGTGTTAAACAACATGAACTTGAAATTTATGAACTAGTCTTTGATCTAAGGGATCTCATGTAGAACAGACATAATTGCGAGATTGCTTAAACTCAATGATCTAAGGGATCTCTTGCATTAAATTTGAGACTGCTTAGTTCAATGATCTAAGGGATTTCATATGTTATCTTAGATTGAAGTAAGACTTTTTGCTTGCTAATGATAACATACAAATAGAAGATCCCTTTCAAGGAATGTTCAATGGCACATATGCAGCAATAGTAGCATTAATTGCCTAGGATCAATAATTCTTTCTCATTAGTCAAGAGAAGTATTCCCCACTACTTAATTGTGTAATATGGCTTACCAAGGTATTACATGGATTGAAGTATCATTATGTCAGTTTGCTCATCAATGGGATTATCTCCACTGTTTGATGGCAAGAAACATTTGAATCACTTAGACAGCATAATAAATATGCAAGATTGGCACAACTTGTTTACTCACAGGAGGCAATGCTCTTACCAAGCTTGCACATACAAGCTAAGTTTCTCATCGTGCACTTAGGAGCCAAAGCTCTTTACCAAACAACAACAATGTGTAGACTAGATGTCATGTTCGCTATCAATTTTTCTTTTAAAGAATCAAGAGGGCTCAAATGCCCCAGTGAGATGTAAATTGTTTTGTAGGATTAGCCTTGTGCTCTTAGGAAAGTAAGCTCTTACTTAGCAATGACAATAACAATAAAGAGATACGAACAGATAGAATCATGTTCTATAAGATAATATTAGCGATAGAGAAAGAAACTTCTTTCATTGATAAGAAGTGACCATCACTTCACTTATATGTAATGAAAAAAGAGAAGAGAGAAAACTAGTAAGGTCATTCTCTACTCTTAGTAGTTTTCATACCTTTTTACATGAAGCACCTTGGGTTTCCATAATATTATTTGTTTGATAGCGTTTCTTTGCACCTCCGTGATAACCATGCATTCTTTTCTTCATAGATACTCGAACATGAGCTTCTTCCATTATGGGTAGCGATGCGTTAGGCGAATCTTTTACATTTTGCGATGCTTCCTCTTCACATTCATTAAAGAAAGGTACTTCTGCAATGTGTAGTTCATCACACGTAAACAGGTCTTTTGTTGTAGGAATAAAGACATCCTCCTCATCTTAATGACCCTTCATACATTGATGCCATGTTGAGGGTATCATATGGTGATCATATAGCCATATCCTTCCTATAAGGAGGTGATAGGATGTAGGCGCATCGATCACATGGAACTATGTAAGGCTGTGGATAGATCCAACATTAAAGTCTACTTTGATGCACCCTTCATTTCTTAGGAAGTCCTCCTAGACTAAGGTTAACCAATCATCTTTTCTATTCTTGGAAGTTAAACTTGTACTCATCGTTCTATGCAAACTTTTTAAGTCATTCTAATCATAGGGTTACAATCTTTAAATTACCTTCTACAAAATGTCTATAATAACTCTAAAAAGCTTAAAAATTCTATCATGCCCCAAACCAAAAGGATATTGCCAATTTGCCATATATTCCTACCTAAATAGGGATATGTATGACTTTGCTCATATGCTAAATCCATGTTTTATCTCATAAAAAATAATGTTTCCAAATGAGATGAGCAAAAAGCCCAACAAATACTATGCTATACAAGTATACAAAAATGTTAAACCAATCTAATACATGGATTCCCTAATAACTAAATGCCACACCACAAATCTATTTAGATATACATTTAGGTGGTTCATGCAACATATCCTTGGCAACCAAGATTCTACACAACTCATGTTCTATTTTTTTAGACATGGCAGAATCATAGCTCACCACTTGTGACAAATGCCACAGTAAGGACCATAAACCCATCATCTTCAACAAATAATTTACAATGGATGATTCCTTTTCCCTTGCCAAAAAACTTTAATAGTCTCATCTAGAGTTCATCGCCCGTATTGAAACATCAAAAGCATAGTCTATCTAACATCCTAATCAATGTCCTATTCCACTATTAGCCCCATTACA
The DNA here is from genome assembly GCA_024138015.1 of Lumnitzera littorea. Classification (NCBI taxonomy): domain Eukaryota; kingdom Viridiplantae; phylum Streptophyta; class Magnoliopsida; order Myrtales; family Combretaceae; genus Lumnitzera; species Lumnitzera littorea. The sequence continues at coordinate 78,623,002 of JAMXBB010000005.1, forward strand.
ACTTTGTTCTTATTCAATTAATTGTATTAGACATAGTTCCCTCATACCAACTGCCTCCTCAGTCATATGGGGAGATATTCGTGCCTAATTTAACTACATCTCTCAAGGAGTCTAGGAATACCTTGCCTTCTTTAATGGCTTCTACTTATAAGTCTGGATGGCCATGCACAAGCAATAGAAACAATATTTATAGTCCAATATTTATTTGTCTAGTTACATCTATTCCATTAGCGCAACCAACAAATAACTAATAAAGCACTTACCTTTTTTTTTTTCTCCCCTAAAATGCTATTTTTGATTCCTTGTATTTGCTTTCGCTTCATTTTTCAATTCCTTAAGAGTAGTTGGAAGTGTCGTGTTCTTTTAAGAATCTGTCGGTTATCTTCTGTGTTAGATTCTGAACAATGACAGATAGCCAAATTCCACTTTATACTTCAGTCATATAACATCTATGAAACATTAGACTAGACATTTAATAATCATCCGGTTGTGCTGCTTGGCTTGAAACACGTAGTCATATATGACTCTTATAGTGGAACAACATATTCGACTTAAGCATCTAATTTTAGCTAGAGCATGCTACATTGTCTGCATTATCAACAAACTTCGGTGTGACAAGAAATCAAAGATTCAAGGCTTCTACTTAATTAGAACTGGATAGGGAATACCATGCCCTTGTTAATTCGATAAAATGCATGACAGCTCTGTGCTACAAAGAAACGATTAGGTATTTGAGTAATTTCGTGCCACTGTAGTAGCGCACAAATGTGTTATTACATAGAATAATATGGACATCTCTCTAATGGACTACACAAATAGATGCAACTATAGTGCATCAAACCACAAGAAATGCAATTAACATTAGAACTTAAACGTTGCTCTCTTCTCATTATATAAATAAGGCAACAGTTTGGACTGAGAAAAAGTTCTGATCCTTTTTTACACTCCTTTGCATTCCCACCTCCTCGTACACCAAGCTGAGCACCACTCAGGTTTTACATACTCCCACAACTGAAATGCCATACAAAATCCTACTTTACATTGGAAGGCTCAATTTTAGATTGATAGAAGATCATCTTCAATATCGTTTTCTTGGCTTCAAGATTGCCTGAAGAGGATGGAGTTTATAAGTAGTTAAGCCAACCGTATCAACATTTTCTTCCTCACCGTCTTTAAGTTGCCATTCGAATTCTTGTATCAATCTGCCTATTGTTGTACAAGATATTAGCATTGCCTGAAGTGCTCCCGCACATGCCCTCTTTCCTGCTCCAAACGCCATTGTTTTGTACAAATCCATCGGATCATACTTTTCGTCCAGAAATCTCTCCGGGATCCATTGCTCAGGGTTTTCCCATTGTTTCTTGTCCATGTTGCAACCATATATATTTATCGCAATCTACAATGATAGAATTAAGACTTGAGCATATAATTTTGCGAAAATAGTCCCAGAAAAGAACAATGATCTAAGAAATATGCCCTAACCTCACTACCAGCAGGGATGAAATATCCTCCTAATTCCGTATCTTCATGGACATATCGGGGAGGAACTAATGCAACAGGACTGTGTTTTCTCAAGGTTTCATGGAAGACAGCACTGAGATAAGGCACCTGGGGCAAGTGATCCTCAGTGAGCCTTTCAGAACCACATACCTTTTCAATTTCCTGGAAGAGACGGTTCTGTAACCAAATGCAAATTATGTAAACAAACTACAAGACAGCTATAGAGATTAGGTGCTAGAATTTATTAGACTATACCTGCTTCTGTGGATCTTTTGCAAGCTCATATAACGCCCATTCTGTTGTGACCAAAGTCGTATCAGCCGTCTCAATGATTGTTTCCCAGAGCAAAGGTGCAACTTGATCTTCAGAAAGTGATGCTTCGGACATCAAGGCATTAAGGTAACAGTTCACCTCCTGTTTAGGGTCTCCTTCAAGTAAATTTCAGACTGGAATGGTTTCAAAAGGAAAATGCAGTTCGTGAGTGAAAGAAAATTACCTCTCCTGAAGCAGTTTGTTTTTTGTAATCTCTAATAAGCGCTTTTGTCACTGCTGTCCGACTGTGAGACAACTTCTGAATCATTGTTTCAAAGCCTTTACTTGGAATCCATCTCAGGTATGGGAAGAAATCTCTCCAGTCCACTTCAATCGCACCGGCCATCATATTGCTAACCAAGATTTTGAAAATCTCCTCTTTGGAAATTGTTGTTCCCAGTTCCTCTACATAAATGGTGTTCACGTCTCTTCCAAGTGCCTGAAATTTTGTTCAGTTATTTGATTGCTTGTACTAAGTAATATTTTATTCTATGGTGATATAATAAAATTGAAAGGAAATTTACTTGTTTGAGTGCTAATCCAAGAAGTTCGTTCTCAAATATATTTCTGAAGTTGGGAGCTGCAGCAGGGGACCTTTCCACATCAACGTGAAGTTTTTCACTGACATTTTGTATCAGAGTATCTCTGTGGCAACGATGCTGAATCTGCAATGTACACAAGAATTTCAATTAAGGTTTATTATCAGCAAAGGCCACTTAAGTTTTAGGTTGATGGATTTAATATGGATTATTCATCATTTTTTTCTTTTTTTTTTTTGGATCATGATGGCCTCTTTGCTATAGAAGGTTATTCTTAGTCGATGATCATGTTTTTTTGCTCGTTAAAATTGACTTCAACATTAATTTAACCATGAGTTACTTGCTTATTGCTATGGAAGTTTGAAGCCACCAAATTATAGTTTTCTCAGCATTAATTGCAGTTCCAGCAGTTTCTGTCAGGATTGTTGCCTATACATGAACGGAGAAAAAGCAGAAGCATTTTCCCAGGTTTAGCATACTACCTGAGCATTTGTACCAAGAAGATTTGTAAGTATGCAACGCCTGACGGTCTTGTGAAACTCATTGTGGTCACTCATTGCAACCATGCATTTATCAGATGTAAGAACTTGCAAGGCATTTGAGAGCTTTCTTGATGAAATTGATGAATGTCTCGTTATCATAGCCTGCAAGAAATTCCTGGTGAGTTTTCACAATCGCATTTATTATTCAGCATTAAATCCTTTTCATGAATCCCACTCTCTAATTCTAGGAAGTCAACAAGAGATTGCAGCTAACAATAATTATATGCAAACATATGTATAAACCAATTATATCGAGTCAACCAAATCTACCAAGGACCATTCTTCCCATTGGAAATAAAACAAAAATCGGTCTTATAAACAATCTCGTATGTTACAACTGTGTATCATTTGTAGTAAAATGAAATTCGTATATCGTAAATTGGTTAACGAAGGACTTGTTGCGACACCTATATCTCAAGTAAGGACATGCAAAACATAAATGGCTATAAGGAAGAGGAAATGGAATTTTTCCACTTTTTAACAAAATGGAAGAGTAGAAAGCTCCCACAATCTATCGCAATAAACAGCCAAGTTGCAAACCTTGTTGACATGCCCCACGGACCCTCTCATTGTTTACAGGAGAGAGGAGAAGGCAAGCACGGCTTATTATAGAAATTGATACACGATCGTGATATGCTTGGCGGTAAAACTATTCTATTTCACTCATACCGGTTAGGAAAGATTAACTATTCTGTCATTCGGGTAGATATTATCCATATTATAGACATTGTGCACGGAGTAGCGATCCCGCAATCAACCAAGAGCAGGAAACTTAAATGTACCTCTCTAGCAACATCGTTGGAGTTGAGAACAACAACAGTGGAGGCACCGGTTTTAATGGAATAAACCGGTCCATAAATCTCAGCCCACTTTGTAAATGTTTTGTGAGGTTTCTTCTCCTTTAATTGAAGCAAATTCCCAATCAATGGAAGCCCTGGTATTTCTGCAACAACATATTAATTCCTCAACATCAACTTCAATCATCTCCATTATCTTCCAAATAACATATCTAGGCTAATAGCTCATATTCAAATGTGAGCAGATCTGAAAATCAATATCATCAAAAAAATAAATAAATATATATATTAGAGTAGAAATACGAGGCAAAGGTGGAAGATGGGACTCTCTCTTCTTCTGAAAAATTGCGAACTCTCTGAGTAAATTCTGAATTAAGTTGGTAGAGGCCATGATGTATTATAAATCTGCTCTGGGAGGAACACACATACACATACAGAATATATAGATATAGATGGTGCTGGTGGAGGAGATGAGTAATGCCTGCAAAGTTTAATTTATTATAATGTGAAAAAGTGGGCGGTGTCTTGTCTCGATTTTTGTCTTAAAAACAGATGAAGATGGGAATGCATTAAATAATTCATGAGTATACAGGCTGACTAGAAAACAAACAAAAGGGGAATCTGGGATTTTGAGCGTTCAGCAGTGCATGTAATATACTGTCAGAACGACCTGGAGGAAAGTAGTGGATTTTCCGGGTGTCATTACGGTGTCGTTGGCCCTGAGATGAGAATACTAACTGACTAACGTCCTAGCCTGGCTTGGGCGTTTTCAACACTAGAAATCGTTGAAACAGCCCATGTAATATATTTGACATGGGCTGCTCAAATATAAACACATGGACCGCGACTGTGCTTGGAGACCCTTTCGCATGAATAAAATCATTGATAAAATCTATTGACATGTGGCTTTAATTCAATGATTTGTCATTTTTTTAATAAATTTTCCTAAGAGGGTTGAAAATTGCCGTATTGATTATTAGACTAAATTTAATATTTATTTGGCTTAACTCTTGGGTTAGGTGATATAACTTAAAATGTCTGGTCTATATTTGAAATAAATCATAAAGAATTAGCTTAGAAGGTTAGGAACAACAATTGTTGGACCGATTCATCAATATCCAATATTTCTCAAACAAGCTTATGCACTCATAAGAAAAGCTATTAGTTGTGGACTTATTAACTAACTCATTCTAAATAATCATAGATTAAGCAAATTTCATTTTATCAATTGATTACTTAGATGATCTGGCGGATACCATCTTACCTAAGAGCCTATAAATATACGGCCTTTCCTTTTCATTTGAACTCTTAGAGAAAATAAAGAAATATATTGCTTTACAAAACCTTTGCTCTCTAAGATCAAATAAGCAATTTAGACAAAAACAATTGATCTCATTTGTTTAAGTCACAAAATGAACGCCTAAAGTCCCCTAAGGCTATCTTGTTTATTACTTGTGAATTTAAGATACTAAAATTGATTGTTTCTCATTCATGCCTCAATCTCACCTAATCATCTTCTTGGGTATCTTTCTTGCTTCGCTCCTCTTAAGCCATGTGTAATACTTCATTCACGCAACTCATACATGACTACTCTAATTAGACCCTTACATTTTTATTTTAGTGACTCCATTAGGGAAAAGCAATTACAGAGACATAGTGTCAAGACCATAAGGAGAGTCTAGTAAGATTGTCTAAAATTTTTATATTACATGTGCATTTATTATACGAAAATCGCCTTACAAGTTAAAAATTGTAAAACTCTAAATAATTAATCGCTAGGATTTTTAATTTTACTTTATTAACTTGCTGTAAAATATAAATAACAATAGATATCCAATATTCCATAGTTCTTCAAAACTGTAAAGAATCAGTATTCCCTTCTAAATAAAAAGACAGGATATGATAACTTTATAAATTATAAGAAATACTAAAATTATATTAGACTTTAACATAAAAATGTTTTTACCGAGAATGTTTCTATACCAATTATACAATCATCTACTAATTCTAACATTATCATACATATGTTCGGTTTGCACTCTACACTCAAGATTTATCCTAGTCCTAACTCTACTAGACTTGTCAAAAAAACTATAGAGGAATGAGTAAATCATAACTCAATGAGTTCGTTCCTTACCATTACCATTCAAATAAGTTGTCAAACATTATTAGCACACATGCAACACATGAAATGAATGTATATACAATAAATGCAAGCAATACATTCATAGGGGTTTGGAACTATAGAAGGTATAGAATTACATTATCTATACTTTGATTATACTCTATACTTATCCGTACAAGACACCTCACCTTATTTGCATAAGGTTGCCTAGAGGCACCGTCCATCCAAATAACACTCCACTATTGCTCTAGTTGAATAAGAAATACTAATCTAAATAGGTGAACTTCAACTAAGACTATCTACCATCAAAGGTTCCTAAGGCACAACTAAGTGAGTCCTCTCACTATCAAAATATATCCAAGGCTCTATAGGCACAAACATGTAAATCTTCTCGCAATCAATTGAAGATACCATGCTAACTTTGTTTCATTAATAAAAATATAATCAATGGGAACTACAAGCCATCATAGAAATCATACAAGAATGTGTTTAAGATTGGGAAAACGTTTTTGAAAAATACTTTTCTAAAAAATTTGCAAAGCTAGCACTCTCCATTAGTTTACCTATTAAGTCATAGACATGTGATAAATATTACCGTTTATTTTGGTTAGATATTTATATTTATCGGTTTAAGAAGGTGATTATACAGATGATAATACACAAGCAAAATAGTCATTCGGATATATAAGCAATAACAATTAGCAAAACATCATGTAAATAATATGCACAAGCAAATAGTGAGTCATTAAAACTCCCTCATTTAGATTAATACTCATTCTCGAAACCTTTAGGGTTTTCCGTATTTGACAATTAAGTACTCAAAAGATAATAGAATTTATGAGTATTTTGAAAAGCTAGGCTCCTCAATTAACTATATACCTATTGTAGTTTACCTATTTTCCTATTATGAAATAAGTATGGTATAAAAATAGTTTAACTTATTTATTATGATGATTGGGAAATATTATTTTGTTGTATAGGTAATAATATATAATTTAGTAAATATTATACAAGTTCAGATCTTTCCACTTTTTATAAGTTTTATATTAGCATTTTGTTATATTATAATTTAATTGTGATTCCTATATATAATGGGATAAGTTAGATAAAGTCATAGAGTTAGGTAGAAATATTGAAATCGTATATTTATATAACTAAAAACTTTAACTCAATTATATTATATTATTATTTTAAGGNTACATACATGTAGGTATACTTATATTATATAAATATAATATGTATAGCTATACATTTATACATACGTATATACTTGTATTTATACATCTAGTATAGTATTAATATACGTATTTATATACATATACATAAACATATATATGTATTTAAACCTACTATTAAAGATATATATTTATACCTATAATTATGTTCTCTTAGTGTATTTTTAAAGAATTTCAATATATAACATATGTACACATATATATATTTTCGATTTTGTATATATATATACATATATGTATATGATTACTTATTATAACCTATATGTAAGCTTATATACACCTTCTATCAGTGGTAAGATAGGACGGGATGAGTTTAATATAAATCTTTTAATGGTTATTTTGATTTTGAAGTTGACGATATTTTTAAATTTAAAAATTCCTTTGTCTCATGATTCTAGTACTATTTCCTAATAATGAAATTTATACCTATAATTATGTTCTCTTAGTGTATTTTTAAAGAATTTCAATATATAACATATGTACACATATATATATTTTCGATTTTGTATATATATATACATATATGTATATGATTACTTATTATAACCTATATGTAAGCTTATATACACCTTCTATCAGTGGTAAGATAGGACGGGATGAGTTTAATATAAATCTTTTAATGGTTATTTTGATTTTGAAGTTGACGATATTTTTAAATTTAAAAATTCCTTTGTCTCATGATTCTAATACTATTTCCTAATAATGTAGGATAAACATTATCTAATTCCCTTAGTTGTTGCCTAAAAGTGTTTATAAAAAATGAATAAAATCTATCTCTGGCTATAAATCTTTCAATGAACACATTTTCTCTTCCTTTTTCTTGAATAAGTCTTCTTAATTCTTGAATATTTCTTCATTATTCTATTTGTAGATACAAAATATATCTAATAACAGGTCTTGTATCTTCTAATGCTAAACTTTCTATGGCATTGATGAATTGATCCATTGATTAATTTCTTTTGAAATGTTTAGCAACAAACTCTTGATATCATTTCATGATAATATTTTTTTAATCTCTTACTAGCAAGTAATCTTTTCTCATTTTCTATGATTAAGTCTTGATAATATTTTAAACATATTTTTGAATATTCATTTTGATTTTCTACTTTTCTAAGAGAGTCTATAATGTTTTGTACATAATCAATTTGATGTTTTATATATTTTCTTTTGAATTTACAACTAGCAATTTGATTTTTGTAAAAGTTTACATAAAGCTTTAATCCATACACAATTTTGAAGAAAACAATTGAATAATAATAAACATAAGTAACAAAACTTATAATATTATTTGAGAAAATCCTTTAATACAAAGTAGGATGACACAAAAGGCTTCAATTCAAACACTTGAACTTGAGACTTGAAATTGAAACACATGAGGATCATTTTACATGAATCGAAAAAAGGAGTGCATAAATTAAAACACTCTTTGAAAAACACTAGGAACATTTAGAAAATACTGGAGGGATTTTCTAGTGATGATTTTTTATGTTAGTACATTTTTCGTGATGTCCTCTCTTGCTTACTTCTTCTTCTATATATATTGATATGTAAGTGCTTGCTGAAAAAAGTGCTTAAGTTTTATTTTAAATTATTGTACTTCTTACTTTATCTTAAATAGTTGATTATCGGCCACTTTGATGAACAGTTGATATGAACGGATGTCTCAATATATGATGAACATCTTCATTTGTCTTGGATGGTTATCAATCAATTTAAAGTTGATGTGTTGAATGCTTTGAAGAAATAATTGAACACACTTTATCTACCATAAACTTGTAACGATTAAAAGTCTTTGAATAATTGACGTACCTCTATTTGAGAAAAATCATTGATGTCCTTCCATTTAAGAAAATCCAATATACTAAAGTTGATATAGCTTGATGTGGCTTCATTGTTTGGTCTCTTTGATGAAAGATTGTTGAATAATTATTTTATGAATTTATTTTCACAAGAGATGAGTAATCTTCATATGAATTTGTCTTTGTATCTGTATCCTTTTAAACATCCTAAAATTTTCTAAGATATCCTAAAATTTTCTAATATTGAACAAATTTGTTTTGATTGAACAAGATTCACACTTCTCTCCTCACATATTGAGCAAAATTAATTTTTGAAGAATTTGAACAAATACACTCGTCTCTCCTCATATTTTGAACAAAATTAATTTAGCAGTCATCCTCATTTCGATTTGGATCATTACTATCAAAGCTATCTTCCTATGATAGCCTTAAAGCTATTTCAAATATTTTTCTTTTATATTCTATGGGATTTAAGGTTCCTACTAAATCTGCTTGAGTTTGATTTTTTTCTTTTAAAAATTCACTAGTGTGAGTCTTATACCTTTTGTTTTAATCAAAGTATGCTTGAATAGTTTTGGCATTTGCCATATTTGTATTGGACTTTTCCCACCATTAATTTTGGTAAGCTCTTGAAATATGCGATTGACCATATTCTTCTTCACTAATGATATATGCCTATGTTGCTATCCATCCTAAATTGAATTTTGTGGCAAATTTGAGAAACTCGAAGAAATTGAGTTTATCATTGTTCTTATGATAAATTTCTAATCCTTGAAATATTTCCATTGGAAGAATCTTTTCTAATAGACTAAAATACTTGAACCAATTTGCAAGCCATGCTAGAAAGTCTTCTTAAGTAGTCTTGAATTAAATGAACCATGAATAAGAATAATTTTTAACATAAAATATAATTTCCTAAGCTTTGATGTAATCATAATAATCATATCTTAGTGGATCAAATTATTGAGAAAACATTTTGGTATTCTATGGAGATAATCCCTATCGCTTCAATTGAATAACCTTTTTTATCTTACATTTTGAATAAGTAATATCTTTATCTTCATCTTGATGAAACAATTCGATAATATCAATATTAACTAAAATGAATTCATAAAATCTTCTATTTTTCTTTGGATGGGTTGGTAGAAAATGAAAATTTTTTAGAAAATACTTTTGAACAATTTCAAAAGGAGATTTTTCATTGAATCTTTTTTATATCACTAGTTCTATTGGAAACAAAATTTGAATATTTTTCTTTTGAAAATAATCTTTGGTTAGAACATGAATAAGTTTGGCTTGATAAGTAAGATTGAGTACTTAGAAACAATTTTAAATAGTAAAATTAACAAATGAAGGCAATGATGGCATGACTGCTTTAGTATAAGTAGATGGAACATGTAGTCTTTAACTAGGTTTTGATGAAATTAGAGGAGATAATTTGAATATATAATCAGCTTTTGTCTTTAGTCTCAATATTTTTTCCTTGAAAAAATTCTTTGGATAAGAAATCTAGAAGTGAATTGGATTCTTCTTTAATAAATTCAATGTCAAAATCAAAAGCAAGTAAAATTTCGATATATTGGAAAAAGCATTTTGAATAATTGAGCAAATTTTATTTTCAAAACTTTCTTGAAAAATCTTTATCCTTTCTTTAGCTTTTGATTTTTCCAATTGATTAAAGATTCTTTTTTCTTCTCCGAGAAAATTAACTTATTTTAATTTTTTCCCTATTTGACCAATCATATTATCTTTTAATAAATTAACTTTCTTTTCTTTCATTAGACTAATAAATTTGAATATCACTTCTTTATCTTTAACTTAAGTTTTTAAACCTTATGCAGTTATTTGAAATAGATATAACATCTTAAGACATGGAGTACCTAAAATTATCGAATCATTTATATTTTTTACTAAAATAAAAGTTGTTTTAAAATTAATTTCATCTTGAATAATCTTGGTTATAGGAATTTTATAATTAACATTTACTTTTTGTGAAGTTTGTTCATAAAATTTTGTTGGAATTAAACTTTCTTGAATACAATTATGATTAGCTTCGGAATCTAAAAGGGCAATTACTTATATCTTAAATTTATTTTGAATAGATAACAATACTTTAACATATCATTTTTTGAATATTTATTCTATTGATTAAATTGACATATTCTTTACTTTCTTTTCTTAATTCTTGAACATCTTCTTCTCTTTCTAATTTGAATCATCATTTTCAAATTTTTCCATTTTTTCTTTGATTTCTCCTTTTATTTTATTGATTTCTTCTTAAAGAGTGTTTACAATTATTGGATGTTTTTCTCTTAAAAATCTATTATAAATTTTCTCTAAGGAATAAATTTCTTCATTATTTGAATCTTCTCTCTTGTTCATTAACATTTCCTTAATCTTGAGTAAATATTCTCCTTGTTTTTCTGGATCTTTAATTTGATCAACCATTTCTAAAAGATTTTTTTTTTCATTGGTAATAACATTTAATTGTCTACATAAACAAATATTGTCAGAATAACACGTTGAATCAAATTCTTCAGTCGAAGAAATATCTAAATCATTGTTAATTTTTTGAACACAACTAGAATCTTCATAACTTGAATCACTTTCTTCATTGATAATTTTACATAACTCTTTTCTAACTTCATCATTTAAGTCTAATTCATTGATTTTCTAATTTTTTGAGCATTTTTTAGCAATATGTCCTTTAATACCATATTTATAACATTTTAATTCTTTTTTTGAAAGATTTTCCTTTGGGTCTATTTCTTTTTTATTTCTTTTGTATTCCTTTTTCTCATGAGGTTTATTAAACTTTTCTTTTTTATTTTTTCTTTTTATCTTTAAAGATGGAGGTTGTATTTTTTTGAAACGATATTGACAACAAAAATCTCTTAATTCTTTTTTTAAGAACTCCTTTTTCTTTTTGAATTTTTTACTTAAGTTTTAAATCATTACAAAGACTTAGTCCTTCTAAATTAATCATATTGACTATTTCTCCAAAAGTAATAGTTGAATAATTTGAAATAAGATTATAATTTTGATAAATTCTTTCTTTTACCTTATTTGCAAATAGTTTTAGAAGACCAGATATAAATTTTTCTTTCCAATAACTATTATTACAATCTTCTCTTGAAAACACTTTTGTAGAGAAAACATCTTTATACCATCTAAAATCATTGAGAGTTGGATACCTAAGATTTTGAAAAATTTCACCATTTATTTCTCTAAATTGAATAGGATTTCTAATAAAATGTTTAGTAATAGCATAAATTAGTGTTAGAACAGAATCTTCTATTTGATATAAAGTATTATCTCACATTATTTCCTTTTTTGCATGTAAAATATAATGATGTAGTTGATCATCAAGATAATTTTCCCACTCACATTTGAGTATACCAGTGAATCCAATTATTAAAATTTTTGCAATCTTTTGATCAATATTTCCAAATTGCTTATGAGAATTTGATGTAATTATCATTAAATTTAAAATATCCAAAATTTAATGTTCAGCTTTACTATTTATATTCTATTCATAAATTCTTTCTCTAGAAAATTTACTTAAATCTACATAAGGTTTTTTTTCTTCATACATAGTGTTTAGAGGTGAGGGTCTTGAATACCATGATCTTTGATTTGACGTAATTCTCATTTATTTGTTGTATTTTATTTATATCCAAATTTTGAGAAAATTGATTTGTTAAATTATCTATGTTTTCATCGATTGTATTGATAGTTTTCTTTTTTCCTAATTCTAACTTACTTAACTTATTTGGAATTTCTTCTAATAAATTATCACTTTTTCTAAACATAAAATTTTGAATATCTAGAACAAACCTTAGAAGATAAATGGGTTTTGTAATTGTGTAATCTAGTCTGCATACTGCTATACCACATGGCTTTAATTGAATAAGTTTCTTAATATAAGTTTCGAAATATTTTTTCCTTGTCAAAGTATTTCTTTTTGAACAAAAGTCTTTTCTCAAAAAATCTTTGTCTATCTCAAAAGGTTCTTTTGTGCTTATAATATTTAATTCATTGATTTGAGAATAAATGGGAGAATTTGGCTAATTTTGATAAATTGGTTTTAGAATAAGTGATTGAAAATCAACACCTCTAAGTCTTACTGACTTAAATAAGCTTTCTTACCTAATATTTTCATTTTCTTCTTTGAGAGTTTGATTATCTTGACTAGTTCTTAGAAATGTAACATTCATTTTATTAAAATAATCTTCTATGTCTGGGTCAATTAGCCTTCTATCAATTATTTTAGGGAATTGAATTCTAGTACTATCATTATCAAATCTTTGAGTAAGAGTAGGTCTAGTTTGAGAAACACTAAGCCTTGGTAGAAGGATTTCTTTTAAAGTCTATTCCTCTAGCAATTGAACTTGATTCCAACATAATGACTTTAGAGTAAATACTTTTGAATCTGCAGTTTGGCTTCTAGAAGAATAATTTCTCCTTTAGGAGATAACTTTTTAGCTTTTAGATTAATTTGAGAACTCATAATTTTATAGTAGATCCTAAAGATAAGTTCCATGACTTTAGCTCCTTCTACAAAATTATGATTTTGAGATTGAATATATAACACTGAACTATCCATAATTTTTAGATCATCTACATCTATTGAAAAATGAGGAAAACATTGAGTATACCAAGGTCCTTTATGAAGATTGGTTTGGAACAATGACAAAGTGGTTTCATTGAAATCTGTATTTCTAACATCTCTTAACCAAACTAAAACAAGATAATTTATGCCTTTACTATGAAGAGGTTTGATCGAAATTTGAATAAGTCCAACATGTAAATAATTATAATTTTCTCTATCTTTTTGAACAGTTGCTTCTAACAACAATTTGATAACTTCACGCTTTCCTAATAAAGAAATTGTTTTTTCAACAGTTTTGATCACATAATCATACTTTAGACTAAAATTTCCAATTTCAGAAATCTCTTTAGGTTTTTTGTTAGGAATTGACCAATTATCTAAGTCTTGTTCAATTTAAGAAATCTTAATTTCAAAGGAATTATAAACATCTTGATTTGAATCACTAGATTCTACATCAATTGAAAAGAGCTTTGTCCAGATTTAAAACTTGATAGATTCATCTTTGTTTAATAAAGACTCAATACTTTGCTAAGTAAATTTGTATTAACCTATTCACTTACAAGAACACCCTTCTGACCAATGTTGAGAATGTCGATTACCTGGCTTGTCAGCAGACAAATCAATGAGTAAGCAAAGTTAACTCTTGCTAAGCTAGGTGGACGAAAACTAACTATCAACATTTGTCCCCCAACTCTCGTGTCTAAGGATTCGATAAAAGGTATAATACATAATATGCTAGAGGCCAAGTAGGGAGTAGTTCTTTGGATGTCGAGCAAGGTAGGAAGCAAGACGATTCACATCTTAATTGAAAAGTCACAACTTTCAAATTCCTACCCATTCGAGAAACCAAAAAGTAGGAGGCATAACACTTGTCGCCTCGATCATCATTACATCGTAGGCCTAATAACTATAAGAAAGTTGTTGACTATCAGATTTCTGTCTTGAAACACGCATCAACAATCTACACCAGTATCAAATCAACACATCATTACCATTAGAAACAAATTTACAGTTATGAGGGTGATTTGTTAGTATTTAAAGGACTGTTCATAATCAAAATACATTTCTTCAGTTGCATCTCAGACTTTCGATTGCTTTCTTGTCTTTAATCTCACATTCTTCAACTTTTATGATATCATTTCTCATAACCATTCAGGTATGGTTCGCAATGTAATCCGTTAACTTGTCTTCTCCGATTCCGAAGTGACAAAAATTGAGGCCATTTCTCCCCCCTAAATAAGGAGCGAAGCGGTGTGTTCTTCTAATAGCTTGACCGACAGTATTGAGGAAATGTGGGACAAACTTACTTGGATAAATGCTCTTGCTATGGATAATTATCCCAAGAACAAAGAAGGGAGATCCTTGATAAGATATCTGCATAACAACATAGCTTACTTCCGTGACTCTCCAGATAGAACTGTTAGTTTTGCCGATAGAATTCTTGTCATGAAATACAACCAGTACTGGCAAGATCTTCCTAGAACGTGGAATCTGAGGAAGCCAAGAGAGGAGGAGAGGGTACGTTTCCCAAGGGAGTACGAATTCTACATATACCTAAAGTATTTGGTTTTTGGGTTTCGCTTCCCTTTCTCGATATTTGTGAAGAACTTCTTCAACTACTTTAAAGTTACGCTGAGTATGTCCTCACCAAACACATACTAGCTTTTAGTGGCTTTTGAAATAGTTTGTGAAGAAGTCAAAGTCAAGGCTATGCCTCAACCATTTCAATATTTCTTTACGATTAGGAGGCAACCTGATGGGTGGTACTTTACCACTACAAGGTATGAGTGTAAGTTCTTGGATGGGTTACAGTCCAAGATCCATCAATGACATGACAAATTTATGTCAATAGTGTTTGATGAGGAGTTGAACTTCTAAACTTAATAAACCGAGCCAATCCATACTAAGGATATAGAATTGATGTTAAATGATAAAGCAATGATGAAGAAAATTCAAGAAAGAAAGAGGAACAAAATGTTCTTTGGAATACTGAGAGAATTATATGGCGTTATGAAAGCAAAGAGCCAATCTTTTTTGAAAAAGAAGGTACACCATCGAGTTACTACCATGTTAAGTAAGCTACAAGGGGGAAGCCGTTCTTGTGACTTGGGGGGAGAATTGTCATCTTTGGGCCTTGCTCGGTATAGAGAATGTAAGTTTATTCCTTTCCCCTACATAAATATTAATGTGTTTGCTCATATTATAGATATGAGTGTTGGTGTGGTCAATCCTGCTAAGCTGTTGGCCTAAGCTAAAGCCAAGAAATCAAAAGCCAATAAGAGGGAAGCTACCACAGCAACTACCACTTGGCTTACTATCATGAAGAAAATGGAAGTCCCTACCATCTGAGAGGCAGAAGGAGGGTGAGAAAACAGTATCGGTCGAGGTCCCTCATTCTAGGGAGTCTCCAATAAAAAATATTCAACCTTCTACTGAGCCGAGAAAGGGTGGTCAAGAGACATAACCCTAAAATGAGGCCGAAGATGCCACTACTGCGAAAGGGTCATCTTTAGTGGTTATGCCAACATCAAGTGCTAATAAAAGACTAAGGAAGGAACTCGCCAGCCAACCTCTTGCCAAAAGGTCCAAAGGTTTGTACAAGAAGACAAAGGAGGTAATGTGGTCCAAAGCTCTCGGCATTAGTAGCACCGAATTTGTCCCCAACAAGGAGGTCAGCAAGTACTTCATCCCATGTTGGAGCCACAACTTTTTAGATACCGACTCGGCCTTAGGCGACAGGACAAAATATTTGGCCAGGAATTCTTCTTTCGATGGACAAAGAGATTGCCAAGAAGGATGTCGACAGGGTCGGCAATTGAAATAAGGCCAATATTGTGGCCAAGTTATATGACATGAGTACCCATAACTGTCTTTTAGTTGTTGAATTTACTCAACTACTGATATTTGGTTTCCTTTTCATATGAGCAGCCACATTTTGATGGCTTTGGATGAGGCCAATAAAGAAACTAAGAAGATAAGTTCCATAGTAGTTTATGTATTATGTGGAGTCACTCCTAGTACTCATCATACTAAGTGAAATTGTTGTAGAAAATTAAGGATGCATATAATGCTTCTAAGGTATAGACTACTGCTGCTACTAAGAATGTAAGGATATAGGCTGAGATGGAGGCAAGAAAGCTTCAAGAAGATCTTGCTACCGAAAAGTTAATACATACCCTTACAGTCAATGAAGTCTTGAGTCTAAAGGCCAAAATGGAAGAGCAATACAAGGAGTTTGAAGGCTTAAAAGAGGAGCTGCAAAAGAAGAAAGAAGAGTGCTAGGGGCTGGGCCGAACTCTTTACATGATAAGCGATGAGGAAGATAGGCTTAGAATGAAAATCAAAAAGTTAGAGACCAACAACACGATCTTGTAAAGCCGTGTTACCGAATTGGAGGAAACTGTGAAGAGAGGACCATCAATAAAAGAGGCTCTTGATATAATCACTCCTAGTCGGTAATACAAGAGACTTATACAAAAGAAGTTGTTGGAGGGGGTCTAAGCGGCAAGAAAGGAGATCCTAAAGCTTAACCCTAATTACGATCTCTCCTACCTTAACATTGTCAACATCGACAACAAAGTCAACAATGCCGACGAAGATGATGATGATGAGGCAAGTGAAGAGATTGTTAATGAGGGTAATGATGAAGCTCATGCGGAGGATCTAAGGAAGATGAAGAACGTCTATCAAAAGAAATTTACTATGTGCGAAAAGAGAAATTCACTAACTTTAAGACCCAAAGCATCGATAAAGAAATTCACTAGGAGAAAGCCCTAGCCTCCAATCCAAAAATTACTTCTACTGACTCTGAGGATAGGTCGTAGGATTTCCTTTGTATTCTTTGTTCATTGCTTTCTCTACTAGGCAGAGTGTTTGTAACAATACTTTATTAAATGAAAAGTATCTTTCATATTAACTGCTTTGAGTATGTTTTATTTTATGCATTGTGCTTTTTTGAGATGTATGATGTACGTGTTTTATTTCACACGTTCTTAGTCATTAGCATGTTTTATATTGTACGATAAGTATTTTTCGGCATGTTTTATTTCACACACCTAATTATTTCTTGGTATGTTTTATTTCATACACCTAATTATTTCTTGGCATGTTTTATTTCATATATCCAATTATTTCTTGGCATGTTTTATTTCATACACCCAATTATTTCTTAGCATGTTTTATTTTACACACTTAATTCGTGCTTCTTTATAAACTTTATCCATTAGCCATTTGAGGTGTAGACTAGCTGCATTACTCCGCTGTAAGATTAATTTATGCAATTCATTAATTGCAGTAGGCTAGAACTTGGGTCAGTTCGTTTGCCATATAGTCTATAACTCATTAACTCGGCAATCATAAAAAGAACAAGAAACATTATAATACTTTGAAACATAATTCTCATAAAAAAGTATTGTAGTCTTATAAGCAAGTAGGCTGTCGCCTTCCAAACAAGTGGATATGAATATCATCCGACCAATCAATTGATATATAATTGAAATATAATTCTAAATTCTCGACATTCCATGCTTGAGGGATGATAGATCCATCCAACCTTTCTAGTCGTAGGCCCCATCGCCAACAATTTCTCGAATCTTGATAGGATCCTCCTAATTTACACCAAGCTTCCCTTAACTCACTTGTGTGCTAGTAGCTTCCATCTTTCGGCAAACCAAATCTTTAAGATGAAAAACCTTATGCTTTACTTTTATATTACATTACCTTACCGCTTTATGCTAGTATGCCGCAACCTTAGCTCTTGCAGTGTCTCTAATTTCATCAATGGTGTCTAAATTTGCCATTAATCTAACTTAATTAACCATAATGTCAAAGTTTTGCCTCTGCAAATTAAGCAAATCCAACTCAATCGGCACCATAGCTTCTATACCGTATGTTAACTTGAAGGGCATCTCCCCAATCGTAGTTCTGTAGGTGGTTCAGTACCTCTATAAGACATTTGACAGTTTATTGACTTATTTCCTTCTAACTTGATCTACTTTCTTTCTTAAGCCGTATAGAATGATCTTGTTTACAGCCTTAACTTGTCCATTTTTCTAAGGGTATACTATAGACATATAGTTGAGGTGAATGCTGTACTTCTTGCAAAATACTCGGAACTTATCGTTGTCAAACTACGGACCATTATCTGTGATTATCATTTAAGGAACTTCGAATCTTAATATGATGGAACTAAAAATAAACGCTTCCACTTTCTACTTAGTGATCTTTGCTACTGCCTCGGCCTCTTCCCATTTTGTAAAGTAATCTATGGTAACAATGACGAATTGTTGTTGGGCAGTAGATTTTGGAAAGGGTCCAAGAATATCTAACCTCTACTAGGCAAAAGGCCAAGGGTTGAATAGGCTACATAACTCAGTTATAGGTACATTACTCGACGACTCATGCTTCTGTCACTAAGGACAGTGTTGGAAAACTTCCTCTGCATCTTCTCTTATGGTAGACTAATAATAGCCAAGTCGCGATTAAAACAGTCATGTCATCATCATCATCTTTAGTTGATTTTCCTATTCAAAATCGTTTCTAAGTGCTCAATCCTACTTATCAAGCCAAACTTGTTCATGTTCCAACAAAAGATTATTTTCAAAAGAAATATATTCAAATTTTGTTTCCAATAGAACTAAAGATATAAAAAAGATTCAATGAAAAATCTTCTTTTGAAATTGTTCAAAATTATTTTCCAAAAGATTTTCATTTTCTACCAACCCATTCAAAGAAAAATAGAAGATTTTATGAATTCATTTTAGTTGATACTGGTAGTATTAAGTTGTCCCATCAAGATGAAAATAAAGATATTACTTATTGAAAATGCAAGATCAAGAAAGTTATTCAATTGAAGCAATGGGGATTATCTCAATGGAATACCAAAATGTTTTCTCAATCATTTGATCCACTAGGATATGATTATTACAACTACATCAAAGCTTTGGAAATTTTATTTTATGTAAAAAATTATTCCCATTCATGGTTAATTTAATTCAAGACTACTCAAGAAGACTTTCCAGCATGGTTCACAAATTGGTTCAAGTATTTTGGTCTATCAAAAAAGATTCTTTTACTGGAAATATTTTAAGGATTAGAAATTTATTGCAATAATGCTAATCAATTCAATTTCTTCAAGTTTCTCAAATTCACAGCTAAGTTCAATTTAGGATGGATAGAAACATGGACCTATATCATCAATGTAGAAGAATATGGTCAACCATATATTTCAAAAGCTTATTGAGTTAAATGGTGGGAAGAGTTCAATACTAATATAGCAGATGCTAGAACTATTCAAGCATACTTTAATCAAAATAAAAAGTGTGAGACTCACACTAGTGAATCCCAAATTTAAGCAAATTAATCTTTCTGAATATGATTAAATTAATTTTGTTCAAAATGTGAAGAGAGATGAGTGCATTTGTTCAAAAATTAATTTTGCTCAATATGTGAGGAGAGAAGTATGAACATTGTTCAATCAAAACAAATTTGTTCAATATTAGAAAATTTTAGGATATCTTACAAAATTTTAGGATGTTCAAAAGAACACAAGTACAAAGACAAGTTCATGTGAAGATTACTTATCTCTTGTGAAAATAAATTCAAAGACAATTATTCAACAATCTTTCATAAAAGATACCAAACAATGAAGCCACGTCTAAGTTATATAAGCTTTAGCACATTAAATTTTCTCAAATGGAAGTACATCAATGATTTTTCTCAAATGGAAAGACATCAATTATTCAAAGACCTTTAATCATTACAAGTTTATGGCAAACAATGCATGTTCAATTATTGCTTCAAAGCATTTAACATATCAACTTTAAATTGATTGACAACCATTCAAGACAAAAGAAGATGATACATCAAGACAACTATTCATTAAAGTGGCCAACAATCAACTGTTTAAGATAAATGAAAATAGTACAATTATTCATATCAACTATTCATCAAAGTAATGGACAATCAACTGTTCATCAAAGTAACAGACAGTCAACTATCCAAAATAAAGCAAGAAGTATAATAATTTAAAATAAAATGTAAGCACTTACCTTAGCAAGCACTTACATATTAGTATAAATAGAAGAAGAAGCAAATGATGGAAGTCATCACAAAAAATATCACAAACATCACAAAAATATCACTATCATCACTGGGCATCACGTAAAAACACTAACATAAAAAATCATCATTAGAAAGTCCCTCTAGTATTTTCTAAATATTCCTAGTGTGTATTAAGAATGTTCTAATAGTACTATTCATGTGTCCTTTCTATCTTCCACCAATGTAAAAAGATCTTTGTGTGTTTCAATTTTAAGTTTCAAGTTCAAATGTTCCAATTGAAGCCTTTTGTGTCATCCTACATTGTATCAAAGGATTCTCAATTATATTTGTGAGTTTTCTTATTTATTCAGAATATTTTATTATTCATTACTATTATTTGTTTTGCTATGTATGCTTTAAAGAATTATATTAATCATTATAAAAATCTAATAGCAAAGATTAAATTTAATCAAATGTGTATGAAACATCAAATCTTTTATTTACAAAACATTGTTAAAGATCTTATGAAAGATAAATGTCAAGATAAATATTTTGAAGATTGTGTAAAACATCATCAAGATTTAATTTTAAAATATGAAAAAACGTATACTTGAAAGTAAAAGAAAAGAAGAATATTATCATGAAATGATTTCAAGAGTTTGTTGCTGAATTATGCTTTAAAGAGTCAAAGATAATGATGGAAATAATCTTATAGAATTTTTATGTTACTTAGAAAATGCTATAGAATTTTTTGAATATATAATTTGGGCATATCATATTTTAAGAGAAAGTTTTTATTAATATGATGTTTATTTCAAAAAAGATTAATCAAAATAATTAAGTTAGGAATTTTCAAATTCAAAGATATCTTCAAAATCAAAATCAAAACAATCAAAATAACCATTAAAACATTTTGTTCAAACTCATCCTGTCCTATATCACACCATCGATCTTACACCCCAATTGGTATCAAAGCCAAGCCTCTAGAGATTTTTCAGGGGAGAGACAAGGAGATAGGATTTTTAGATTTATTCGAGTTTTGTAAAGGTTAAATAGCTTGCTTAGGCGATTTGTAGTAATTCTATTTCTTGTGTTCATAAGCTAAAATTGTGGCCTTGGCAATAAGTCCTAAGAGAGACAGTGAGACTGTTGGTCAATAAGGTGTTCCCATAAGTGAATAGGTCAATACAAATTTACTTAGCAAAGTGTTGAGTCGTTATTAAACAAAGATGAATATATTAAGTAGATCTTCCTCTTCTTTAAGTTTTAAATCTGGGCAAAGTTATGTCTTCATTGATGCAAAATCTAGTGATTCAAATCAAAATGTTTATAACTCTTCTGAAATTAAGATTTCTCAAATTGAACAAGATTTAGATAATTGATCAATTCCAATGAAAAACCCAAAGAAATTTATGAAATTGGAAATTTTAGTCTAAAACATGATTATGTGATCAAAACTATTGAAAAAAACTATTTCTTTATCAAGAAAGCGTGAAGTTATCAAATTACTATCAAAAGCAACTGTTCAAAAACATAGAAAAAAATATAAGTATTTTCATGTTGGACTTATTCAAATTTCGATCTAATCTCTTCATAGAAAAGGCATAAATCATTTTGTTTTAGTTTGGTTAAGAGATCTAAGAAATACTGATTTTAATGAAACCACTTTATCATTGTTCCAAACCAATTTTCGTAAAGGACCCTAGTATACTCAATATTTTCCTTTTTTTTTAATAGGTTTAGATGATCCAAAAATTATGAATAGTTTAGTGTTACATATTCAATCTCAAAATTATAATTTTGTAAAAGGAACTAATGTTATGGCACTTATCTTTAGGATCTACTATAAAGTTATGAGTTCTTAAATCAATCTAAAAGCTAAAAAGTTATCTTCCAAAGGAGAAACTATTTTTTTAGAAGCTAATACTATAGGTTCAAAAGTATTTACTCTAAAGTCATTTAGTTGGAATGAAGTTCAATTGCTAGAGGAATAGACTTTAGAACAAATCCTTCCATCAAGAATTAGTGTTTCTCAAACTAAACCCACTCTTGCTCAAAGATTTGATAATGGTAGTATTATAATTCAATTACTTAGAATAATTGATAGAAGGCCAGTTGATCCAATCATAGAAGATTATTTCAATAAAATGAATATTACATTTCTAAGAACTAATCAAGATGATCAAACTCCCAAAGAAGAAAATGAAAATATTAGGTTAGAAACCCCATCTGAGTCAATAAGACTTAGTGGTGTTGATTTTCAACCATCTATTCTAGAACCAATTTATCAAAACCAACCAAATTCTCCCACTTATTCTCAAATCAATGAATTAAATGTTATAAGCATAGAAGAACCTTTTGAGATAGACAAAGATTTTTTGAAAAAAGACTCTTGTTGAAAAAGAAATACTTTGAAAGGGAAAAAATATTTTGAGACTTACACTAAGGAGGAAACTTATTCAATTAGAGCCATGTGATATAGTGATATATCAACTAGATAAAGAAAAAGTGTTCTATTTTTTAAATGGTTTGCTAAAAACTTTGGTCCAAACAAGCGTTATTATATTCAAATAGTTAGTCATTAAGTCAAATTTGGGAAAATCAACAAGGAACAATTATAGGAACCCATCCTCTACTTCGAGAAGTAGATATTAAAGTTCAAAATGAAATAATAAAAGCCTTACCTTTTAAGAAAACCATAGAAGAAAATCAATATTTCAATAGTATAAAAGCTTAAAATAATTGCACTAATCAAATTTTAGATACCATTGGTCAACAAATAGATAGAATAGAAAATATGTTAGTAGAAAAACCCGATAAAGGAAAAAATCCAACAGGAATTTCAAAAGAGAAATCAAGAACAGAAGAAACTGATTCAAGTTTTGAAAATTCTTATTGTGTTCAAAAAATTAACAATGATTTGGATATTTCTTCGATTGAAGAATCTGATTCACGGTATTATTTTGACAATATTTGTTCATGTAGATAGTTAAATGTTATTATCAATGTAGAAAAAATTCTTTTAAAAATGGTTGGTCAAATTAAAGATCTAGAAAAACAAAAAGAATATTTACTCAAGATTAGAGAAATATTAATGAACAAGAGAAAAGATTCAAATAATGAAGAAATTTATTTCTTAGAGAAAATTTATACTAGATTTTCAAGAGAAAAACATTCAATAACTGTAAATACTCTTTAAGAAAAAATCAATAAAATAAAAGGAGAAATCAAGGAATTAAAAAAAAAAAAGCATAATAGTTTGAAGAAAAAATGGCAAAAATTGAAAATGATGATTCAAAATTAGAAAGAAAAGAAGATGTTCAATAATTAAGAAAAGAATTTAAAGAATATGTCAATTTGATCAATAGAATAAATATTCAAAAATGATATGTTAAAGTATTGTTATGTATTTAAAATAAATTCAAGATAGAAATAATCGATCTTTTAGATTCTGGCGTTGATCAAAATTGTATTCAAGAAGGTTTAATTCCAACAAAATTTTACGAAAAAACTTCAGAAAGATTAGTTTCAACTAGTGGTTCCAGATTAAATGTTAATTATAAAATTCTTATAACTAAGATTGTTTAAGATGAAATTAATTTTAAAATATATTTTATTTTAGTAAAAAATATAAATAATTCGATTATTTTATGTACTCCATTTCTTACGATGTTATATCCATTTCAAATAATTGCTCAAGGTTTAAAAACTCAAGTGAAGGATAAAGATGTAATATTCAAATTCATTAGTCCAATGAAATAAAAAGAAGTTAATTTATTAAAAGATAATATGATTAGTCAAATGGAGAAAAAATTAAAACAAGTTAATTTTCTCAAAGAAGAATTAGAAGAAAAGAGAATCTCTAGTTAATTAGAAAAAGCCATAAATTAAAGAAAGAAGAAAAATCTTACAAGAAAGTTTTGAAAAAGAAATTTGTTCCACTGTTCCAAATGCCTTTTGGTTAAGAAAAAAACATATAGTCAAACTACCATATATTGAAGGGTTTATTGAAGATAAAATTCTTACCAAGGCTAGACCAATTCAAATAAATCAAGAATTATTAAAATTTTGTAAAAAAGAAATTCAAGATCTTCTAAATAAAAAGCTAATTAGAAAATCTAAGTCTTCATGGTCATGTTCTGCTTTTTATATTCAAAATCAAGTTAAAATAGAGAGAGGCATACCTAAATTAGTAATTAATTATAAACCTCTAAATACAGTGCTTAAATGGATTAGGTATCCAATTCTTAATAAAAAAGATTTGCCCAATAGATTATGAGAAGCAAAATTTTTCTCAAAATTCGATATGAAATCTGTATTTTAGCAAATTCAAATAGATGAATATGAAAGATATAAAATGACTTTTAAAGTTCCGTTCGAACATTACAGATGGAATGCAATGCCATTTGGCTTAAAAAATACTTCTTTAAAATTTCAAAATATCATGAATGAAATTTTTAGTCTATATACAAGTTTTTTAATAGTATATATTGATGATATTTTAATTCTTTCAAAAAATATAAATCAATATTTTAAACATCTAAATATCTTTTTCAATATTAATAAAAGTAATGGTTTGGTAGTATCAACTAAAATGATAAACTTGTTTCAAACAAAAATAAGATTTTTAGGACATAATATAAATCAAAGCATTATAAGACCTATAAACAGATCAATCAATTTTGCTAAAAAATTTCCTAACGAAATAAAGACAAAAAAAATTTCAAAGATTTTTAAGATATCTCAATTATGTATCTAACTTTATTCAAAATTTAATAATTAAATGTAAGCCATTATTTCAAAGATTAAAGAAAAAACCTCCTTCATGGAATGATGAAATGACTAAAATTGTTCAAGAAATTAAAAAAGAAGTAAAATGTTTACCTTATCTAGGAATTATCAATCCTAATTAAAAAGTAATAGTAAAAATTGATGCTTCAGATATAGGATATAGTGGAATACTAAAACAATTAATTAATAATCAAGAACAAATAAAAAAATATTATTTGGGAATATGGAAAAATGCTCAAATTAATTATTCAATAGTCAAAAAGGAAATTTTATCTATTGTTCTTTGTATCTTTAAATTTCAAGATGATATTTTTGGTAAAAAAATTTTTATAAGAGTTGATTGCAAATCTACAAAAAAAATTTTACTCAAAGATGTGGAAAATTTAATTTCAAAACAAATTTTTGCAAGAAGGCAAGCTACTTTATCTATTTTTTATTTTGACATTGAATTTATCAAAAGAACATCCAATTAAACTTCCAAATATCTTATGTAGAGAATTTCTTTTAAAAAAATGATGAGATCAAAGACAAAGGCTAATTATATACTCAAATTATCTCCGCCAACTCCATCAAAACCCAGTTAAAGACCACCTGTTCCATCTACTTTTACTAAAGCAATCATATCATCATCATCATCATCTTCGTTAGTCGATTTTCCTATTTAAAATCGTTTCCAAGTGCTCAATCCTACTTATCAAGCTAAACTTGTTCATGTTCCAACAAAAGATTATTTTCAAAAGAAATATATTCAAATTCTTTTTCCAATAGAACTAAAGATATGAAAAAGATTCAATGAAAAATCTCCTTTTGAAATTGTTTAAAAGTATTTTCCAAAAAATTTTCATTTTCTACCAACCCATCTAAAGAAAAATAGAAAATTTTATAAATTCATTTTAGTTGATACTGGTAGTATTAAGTTGTCCCATTAAGATGAAAATAAAGGTATTACTTATTCAAAATGCAAGGTTAAGAAGGTTATTCAATTAAGGCAATGGGGATTATCTCCATGGAATATTAAAATGTTTTCTCAATCATTTGATCCACTAAGATATAATTATTATGATTACATCAAAGCTTGGGAAATTATATTTTATGTTAAATATTATTCCCATTCATGATTCATTCAATTCAAAACTACTCAAGAAGACTTTTTAGCATGGTTCGCAAATTGGTTCAAGTATTTTGGTCCATTAGAAAAGATTCTTCCAGTGAAAATATTTCAAGGATTAGAAATTTATTGCAAGAACATTGATCAATTCAATTTCTTTAAGTTTCTCAAATTCGTAGCCAAGTTTAATTTAAGATAGATAGCAACATGGACCTATATCATCAGTAAAGAAGAATATGGTCAACCATATATTTCAAAAGCCTACCAAGTTAAATAGTAGTAAGAGTTCAATACTAATATGGCAAATACCAAAACTATTCAAGCATACTTTAATCAAAATAAAAAGTGGGAAACTCATACCAATGAATTTTTAAAAGAAAAACTCAAATTCAAGTAGATTTAGTAGGGATCTCAGATTCCTGAGAGTGTAAAAGAAAAGTATTTGAAATAGCTTTAAGGCTATCAAAGAAAGATAGTTTTGATAGTAATGATCTAAATCAAAATGATGGTGATTGCTATAGAATTAATCTTTCTTAATATGATTAAATTAATTTTGTTCAAAATGTAAGGAGAGAAGAGTCTATTTATTTAAATCGTTCAAAAATTAATTTTGCTCAATATGTGTAGAGAGAAGTATGAATATTGTTCAATCAAACAAATTTGTTCAATATTAAAAAATTTTAGGATATTCAAAAGTACACAGGTACAAGGATAAGTTCATGTAAAGATTACTTATCTCTTGTGAAAATAAATTCACAAGACAATTATTTAACAATCTTTCATAAAAGATAACAAACAATGAAGCCACATCAAGCTATATTAACTTTAGCACATTGGATTTTCTTAAATGGAAGAACATCAATTATTCAAAGACCTTTAATCATTACAAGTTTATGGCAGACAAAGCATTTCAATTATTTCTTCAAAGCATTCAACATATCAACTTTAAATTAATTGACAACCATTTAAGACAAAAGAAGACGATACATCAAGACAACTATTCATATCAACCATTCATCAAAGTAGCTAACAATCAACTGTTCAAGATAAATGAAAATAATACAACTGTTCATCAAAGTAACTGATAGCCAACTGTTCAAGATAAAGAAGGAAGTACAATAATTTAGAATAAAACGTAAATGCTTACCTCAGCAAGCATATTAGTATAAATAGAAAAAGAAGCAAGTGATGGAAGGCATCACAAAAATATCACGAACATTATAAGAACATCACAAAAATATCACTATCATCATTAGGCATCACATAAAAACACTAACATAAAAAATCATTGTTAGAAAATCCCTCTAGTATTTTCTAAGTATTCCTAATGTTTTTCAAAGAGTGTTTGAGTTTACGCACTCCTTTTTTCCATCATCTATGTAAAAAGATCCTCATGTGTTTCAATTTCAATTTTCAAGTTCAACTGTTCCAATTGAAGCCTCTTGTGTCATCCTACCTTGTATCATCCTACCTTGTATCAAAGGATTATCTTAAATAATATTATAAGTTTTGTTACTTATGTTTATTATTATTCAATTATTTTCTTTAAGATCATGTATGGATTAAAGCATCATATAAACTTTTACAAAAATCAAATTGCTAGTTGTAAATTTAAAAGAAAATGCATAAAACATCAAATTGATTATGTACAAAACATTATAGACTCTCTTAGTAAAGTAGAAAATCAAGATGAATATTCAAAAACATGTTTAAAATATTATCAAGACTTAATCATATAAGATGAAAAAAAATTACTTACCAGTAAAATATTAGAAGAACATTATCATGAAATGATATTAAGAGTTTAATGTTAAACATTTCAAAAGAAATCAATCAATGGATCAATTCATCAATGCCATAGAAAGTTTAGCATTAGAAGATACAAGATCTATTATTAGATATATTTTGTATCTATTGATAGAACAACAAAGAAATATTTAAAGACTAAGAAGATTTATTCAAGAAGAAAGAAGAGAAAATGTGTTCATTAAAAGATTTATAGCTAAAGATAGATTTTATTCATTTTTTATAAACACTTTTAGACAATAACTAAGAGAATTAGACAATATTCATCTTACATCATTAGGAAGTTATATTAGAACAATAAGACAAAGGAATTTTCAAATTCAAAGATATCATTAAGTTCAAAATCAAAATAATTAAAACAATCAAAATAAGCATTAAAACATTTTATTCAAACTCATCCCATAAAGAATTTCAATATATAACATATGTATACATATATATACTTTCGGTTTTATATATATATATATATATATATTTATGATTACTTATTATAACATATATGTAAGCTCATGTACAACTTATAATATATACATAGTGGGCATATATGTATGTATTTATGTATATTCCTCATCTTGTTTTCCTTATTTATTCCCTTATATGTATATATACATTAGATAGTCATATGTACATATACATAAATTATATATATCTTTATGTATATAGACATATATTTACTAAACTTATAACAGTCTCTACATATAAGTATATACATATATGTTTAGACATAGTTTCCACAAAAATAAAATAAAATAAATTGTATACTTTAAAATCTAATACTTATACATAAAGTTTCTACTATAATACTATAAAATACATTCTCAATACATGATACCCATGAATACACCAAGTGTAATATATACATAATACAAAGAAATACATCTATTATAGTTTCCACAAAAAATAAATAAATTATTAATAAATATACAAGGAAAACATATTCACTCATCTTAATGTATTCTTAAAGAAAAGTCCTTTTTCCTCCTTCCTTTGATGTTGAAATTGGATGGAATGATAGGTTAGTTTGTGGGTGGAAAATTAAGTGGAAGAAAGTGAAAGAAATAGAAAGAAAGTGAGTAAAGAAAATGGAAAATATGAGGGTCAATTTTAGGTTGGGAAGATAAGGGATGATATGTAACTTTCATGCATTTATTAAGGAAATTTCAAGAAGTTAAAGAGGGTTTCTAGACCCTAAACATGTTTTACGACAAAGTGAAGAAGAGGGGAGAAAAAGAAAAAGAAAAAAAAAATGAAGGAAAGAAAAGAACATTTATTTCATTAAAAAAGACATTTTGACTTTTAGTCAAAATTAATATATTAATATAATAATTATACTATGTGCATGTAACAAATATAATTTAGTAAAAGAAAAGAAATAAGGATGATAAGGGGAAATAAAGACACAAATAAGTACAATAAAATTTTGAATTTTCTTTAAATATTTCTAATACTATAAATAATATTAAGAGTATCATATATATTGTAGTTATAAGAAAATCATAAGGTATAACAGTAACATTAACTATATAATACATAAATAGCAAATAAGTAATGAAATTAAAGTTCAATTAACTAATTATATATGATAGTAATTTTCTTGCATATATATATAAAGTTACTAAAAATTATAAGGTAATACTATCAATTTTGTAAATTAACTAAATACTTTTATGTTTATTAGTACTTAGAAATTATTTCTATTCATTTGTTAGTGATTTTACACGACTAAGAGGATCGTTCAGTAACTATAGTTAATTAGGTTTTTATTATCATTAGAGTAAGGTTCTGTGTTTGATAAGTTTAAAGTTTTTTTTTCTTTTTTAGTTTAGGGTTTTGATTAGATTCAGGTTTGATCTCTTATATGTACATTCATATAGGATTTAGGGTTTCTATACACGATTAATGTTTTTATCAAGTTCGGGATTAATCCCTTGCAATTACACATATTTAAGCTTTAGGGTTTTATGTACAAATAAGGTTTTGATTAGTATATTAGGATTTTTCATACTTGTTTTAACTTTCAAATTTAAAATTTTAATCGATTTTTAAACTAGTCAATTCTATTAACTTAAGGAAATTACATATAATACTCGAGTTCAACTTTATACTCAGAAGGTTAGATTTGCAAAGTTTCCACATGGCAACTCTTAGGAAGAGAACAACTAGTACGTTTGATACCACATCCTAAGAGCTTGACACTAATGTTAAGCTTACTAAGTGGGATTTACTCCCACCACCTAAGAACATTAACCAAGATCATTTAGCGCCTAAGGCTCCTCTAGATCCCGTACAAACAATGCGGGCGATGTGGGAAGCAACAAAGATTTTAAGTTAATTCATGGCTATGTTCCAACCCATCCTCATTAAGATGGCTATCACTACTACTACGTAATAGGGTGTAGCTTTACCAAATCCTATAGAGCCAAGCATTACTACCTTAGCTCAACCAACTAACACTTTAGCTGTTGAGGAAGATTTCCATCAAGGAAGGAATGAAAAACCCCCCTTGCCAGAACCTATATAATAACCAACCTATGTAATAGGGAATGTAAGAGTCTAATTAGGTAGCTCTTCATCCTTACATGGGATTGCTCTTCTATTTAATACCAACATCATAACCATAGGTGGACTTACTTCCTGTCCCAATGCTGCCCCTACTTCGCCACCTGCATCCACAATCTTTGCTCTAAGGATATCCTATATAACAAGGGAAGACTTAGACATTTATATGAAGGAAATAAAAGCTAACTCATCTACAAGAATACCAAAGTTGAAACTCCTATATCATCAATGCATTGTAACAAAGCCATACCCTAAGGATTATGTAAGTCCTAAATTCACGTTATTCAAAAGCAAGAAAGGAAGTGCTAGGGAATACTTGCAAAAATTCATTGAAACTTTAGTGCCTTATGGGCTTAATGATGACTTGAAGCTTAGAGAGTTCTCCAAGTCATTGATGGAGAAAGCGTATACCTGGTATGTTAACATCCCCTTGGGGTCAATTGATTCATAAGGGACTATGTATAAGCTTTTCTTGGAGAAATTCTTCTCCACTCAATAACAAGTTACAAGTATAGACATAGGAAGAACTCAACAAGACCTGAAAGAGGATTTAATGGATTATATAAAGCACTTTAGAGAATGTACCCTAGACTTCAAGATATTTATGATGAAAGAGAACTGGTGAAGATCTGCATCCAAGGGATATTCTCTGAGTATGCTGTACACTTGGAGAACCTCTCCTTATGTTCTTTTGCTACACTCATTGAGAATGCATGAAGGACAAACAATTTTATTACAAGGTAAAGGGAAGAAAGTAGCAAGCTTAACAAACGAGCGACATTCGTGTCCTTAACTTCAAGTAAGGACTTTTATACCAACAAGAGACCTAAGAAAGATGTAGAAGCTCCTTCATTTCCATACCCAATGATCAAGGTGCATTCTATCCTTGATTATTGGTTGCAAGATGAAGCTATCAAGCTACTAAGAGTTAAGCGCTAACTTATGGAGAACAAAAGAAGAAATCCCAAATATTGTCAATTCCATAGAATGGTAAATCATCCTACTAAGGATTGTCGAAGCTTAAGAAAGATATTCCATTAAATAATTCAAAATGGGGAGTTATCATTGAAGATAACGACATTCGTAACAAGTCGCTCACAAGCCATGATTCCTATATTGTAGCACATGAGTGTTTCGAAAGTGATTTGTGATTTATGATTCGTTAAGCATGAAAAAAATGGATTCAAGCTATGACATTACTTTACAAATAAAGAGATGAGTTTTACTACTCAATAATAAAACTTTTATTATCTTACTCATCTCTGTGTTTGATATCTTACTCCCATGTCTAAAGCCTAGGCAACACCCTAGCATCTTAGCTCTTATGCCTAAAGCCCAACCAATACCTTAGCATCCTAGCTTCTACACCTCAAGCCCAAGCAACGCCTTAGTATTACGTCTAAAGCCCAGGCAATGCCCTGGCATCTTAGCTTCTATGCCTCAAGCCTAGGTGACACCTTGGCATCTCGGCTTTCATGCCTTAAGCTCAAGCCATGCCTTAGCATTTGGGCTTCTATACCTCAAGCCTAGGTGATGCCCTAGCATTTAGGCTCTCATGTCTAATGCTCAGGCAATGCCCTAGCATCTTAGCTTCTACACCTCAAGCTTAGGTAATGCCTCAGCATCTAGGATCTCATGCCTCAAGCCCAATTGATGCGTCAACATCACGACTCTCACACCTCAAGCCCAAGCAATACAGTAGCATCTTAGCTCTTGTGCTTTATAACTAGGTAATGGCCTAGTATCTCAACTCTTGTTTTTTAAGCACAGTAGTGCCATTATGCCTTACTCCTCTACGTCAAGCCCAAGCAACAACCTGACATCTTGAACACATATGGGTGTCATTACTGAATTAAAGTGACGATGCAATGATGGGTCCTTGTTTGCCATACTTTTATCTTATTCATTGTAAGAACTATGGTTGAGCAGAAGTAGTGATGGAATGAGGAATCATAACCTTCTTCAATGGAATCACATGCTTAGGCTTCATGGTAAATACTCCACCTAATAGCTCCATCCTAATGGCAACAACTTCTTGAGAAAAACAAATTGAGCATATAAGAGAGGTAACTCTCCCTCTCATTCTTGAAAATGGAATGTTTCCTTCAATGATGAGACAAGTGTCTACTTGAAGCTCTTTGCAAATGAAGCTTTGGATGTACAAAGTCTATTGAAGCCTATTATACACAAAGCTCATTGTGTATAAGTCATGTTGTTATTGGGGCTCACTACTCTCCAAGCCTACTTGCTCAAGGACTGTAGTTCTTAAGGCCTACCAAGTCCTCTTTGATGGTCATCCTAGAGTTCCCTCAAGTTTCCTTGCAAGAGAGGTTTACTATACATGAACCTTGCTCTACTTGAGGCTTGTTAGGACTTTCTACATTCAAAACCTATTGCATTCAATGCTCACTATGCTTGAGGCCTGCTAGGGCCTGCTCTGCTTAAGGCTTTCTTACTCAAGGCTCCTCCATGAAAAGTTTGTTATGCTTGAGGCTTGCTTGCTTAAGGCTTGCTACGCTTGATGCCTACTTGCTCAAAGCCTGTTGTACTTGAAGCCTACTAGGGTTTGTTACGCTAAAAGCTTGCTTAGAAAAGGTAGTTCCCTATAAGAGGAACTAGCTAGCCTACTCTAATTCTTGAAGTCGATAAGGAGCTTAGTTGGAGGCAATTAATTATGATACTGTACCTACGAGAATAACGAAAGAAGTTAGCAAGACAAGATATAGATGGTATTCTAAAAAATAAAAATAAAAAAAGAAAAGAATAATTAAAGAGATACTAGAAATCAAGTATGAATTCAAAGCCTGATTGCTACATGAATGTTCTAAGTGATGCAAATTGAAATCCAATGCAAATGCAAGTAAAAAAAAAAAAAAAGAAAAAGCTAATGTTGAAAAAGCAACGAGTGTTCCAGTCAATTCCATGAAGCAAAAAGCAACTAACAGACTTAAAAACAAGTTTAAACCATAAACCAACAAGAGAAATCAAGTTCAAGTTCATATTAGATAATTGATTTAAAAACAATACGTATAGAGTAATTAAAGTACCTATTCATATGGAAAAAAGGGTTCACATCTTCATGTCGATAGACCATGCCACCTTTAGAATCAATAAAAATTTGTCCAAGGATTCATTAATAAAAGGAGTCTGTAACAACTTTAATGTCATTTGCTTTTGATTAAAAAAAGCCTAAATCAAATAAAGAAATCCATGTTCAAGACAATTATCCATAAGCTAAACAAGCCAATATATATAATTATGGGATACATGCATAAGAATGTCAAGTACATATGGAGTTTTACTTCCAGGATTGATGCCGCAATTATATGAATAATAAATCTTGAGTTTAGCACACAAGGATAACAATAACACCAATGCATCCAAGGCGAAAAAGAAAGCCTACTCAGAAAATTAGTATAATTAGAAAAAATTGGAAATTAAATTAAGATCACTAAGTTTTATTATAAAGTAGATGAAGCCTCATAAGGAACGCATACACACTCTGTTGCTATGCATGTATATGATATATATATATATATATATATATGTATGTATGTATATGTATCAAGTATGGAAGGCTAAGGTATGGGAACAATATATGCATATACATGATATATTATATATGTAGCCATAGGAATGATTTGCTTGACATCAAAAGCAATTATCCATTGTCCAATGAATTGAAGCAACAAAGTCTATCATGTCTATAATCTAATTGTTGGTGGCTCATCACGTCATGGTAGCAATTTGTGAAGCAACCAATATGTTGGAGAATATATATTGATGAGGCTAGGATAATACATGTTGATGCATTTAAAAACAAAAAAATTATCTTGACTTTATGATACTATTGCGAGCAAGGGCTATCTCAAAGAAGGCGATGTTTGTGTTCTGGTTTGTCAATTGATGCACTTATGTATCTTACTAGAAGAATGAAAAGATAAACGAAAGCTAGTCATAAACAAAACCAATACCAAAAGCAACGATAACTTAGGCATCCAACAGGTAAAGTTGGACCTATGTAGCTTTATCTCGTAAAGCCCGATCTTGACAAATTTTTAAAGAAATTACTTTGGGTGTAGCTTTTATTTATTTATTTTTTTCCACTACCATTGTTGGTTTGGTATCACTTAAGAAGGAATAGAAAATAAAATAAAAGACACAAGACAAAAAAAAAAGAAAAAGAAACTTACTAGGAACCTGGGTGAAAGAAAATTGATGGTTATCCATATTATATATAGCCAACAGATGATGCAAGTGATAAAAAAAAAAAGAGGGAAATATATATGTATATATATATATATATATTAAATATTAAGATATAGAAGTCGATGGATTTCGTTGATTTAGGAGAGATTTAGATGGTGATGTGGAGTGAAAAATACTGTAAATAAAGGTTTAAAGAGGATCTATAGAGAAGGAAATCTTTAAGAGAAAGATTTGCACAGATTTAAAATAGATAATGGGTTGTAAAGAAAAGAAGCAAATCTAGAGTGCATCATGAGAAGAATATATTGTAGTACGATAATTTAAATAAAGGCAAGTGCTTATAAGATCTTATCATGAAGATATCCATCTAAATGAAGGCATTATGAGGATAAGACTTAAGAATGGATTTAATGCCTTGTGAAGTTGAGTCTTATTTTTCGTCTAGATGGTATCCAATTTGGGAGTTATTTAGATTACTATGTACTATAAATGAGGCAAGGTTGATCACCTTATATTGATAATGAAGGACTCTTGTTATATGAGGTATTTGCAATAATTGAAGACTTATTCTAGTTACCATTGCATGATGAAGACTTAGTGTAAGAGAAACGTTAAGAACAAAAATCATATTTAATAATGGAAGGTCATCTACTATAGAAGACTTATATAATATATTGCCATGGGGGCAGTATTACTTGAGCATGCCTAAAGTAAGATGCACAATTAAATGGTGTAGCATGCTTGTATACTATGTCATATAATAAACAAATTTGCAATGCTAGCACTAGATTAAGATAAAGTCTTCAATTATGTGAGTACACTTAGCAGCAATGCGACTATTTATGATGTTATGTATGCCAAGTAGCAACCTAGCTATATAAAAGCAATAATTGATGTTCATAATCCTTAGACTCCGTCAAAGAATTTTAGTTACAGGGTAAAATGTAGAGGGCTGAAAATTTCCATATTAATTATTAGACTAAACTTAATATTTATTTAGGCTTAACTCTTGGGCTAGGTAATAAGGTCTAGAGAGTCTAGTTTATATTTTGGATAATTCAGTGAGAATTGGATTGGTGGGTTGGAACAAGGATCATTGGACTAGTCTGTTTGCATCTTATTTTTCTCAAGTAGGCTCATGCACTCATGAGAAAAGCTATTGACCTTAAACCCATTAGCTAGCTCATTTTGAATAACAATAAATTGAGCAAACTTTATCTCATTCGTTGAGCACCTAAATGATTCGACGGATGCTATCTTGCCCAAGAGCCTATAAATATCCAACATTTCCTCCTCATTTGAACTCCTATAGAGAATAGAGAAATAATATTGCTCTGCAAAATGTTTGCTCTCTAAGGTCAAATAAGCAATTCAGGCAAAGAATTAATCTTATTCACTCAAATTACAAGGTAAACACTTAAGGTCTCTTAAAGCTGCTTTGTCTATCACTTGTGTATTTAAGACATTGAGATTACCTATTCTTCCTCTCTCCCTTATTCTCACCTAATTATTCCCTTAAGTATCTTTCTCGTTTCACTTCTCTTGAGCCATGTGTAACACTTCACTCACGCAATATGTACGTAACTACTCTAATTGGACCCTTCTATCTACATTTCCTTCACTTAAAATAACAATTCAAACTTTATTCCTATTAAATATATATAATAATACACATATAAGCATAGCATAAAGTTAGGATAGAAATATTCAATTTTCACAGTTATTAATACATTAACATATCAAGTAATTATTCATTTTGAATTATTAACAAGATATTATCATAATAATGATAAGGTCATTGATTGATTTGAGAGTTAATATATTATTTTGGTTTCATATTACTAATATGTCATTTACCATAAATTCATTAATCAAATATAATACTCTTTAACTCAAAGACACTGGTATGGAATTAAAACACATTCTTAAATGTCTTCAAGGGATAATGGATATGGGCTTATATTATTCAAGTTTATCTAAATTAGATTTAATTGGTTATGTAGATGTAAGATACTTATTTGATCTACTTGAAACCCATTAAACATGATACTTATTTACATGTGGAGTTACAGCTATTTCATGAAGTTTTACAAAATAAACTGTAGTTTATACTTTTTCTAGTCATAAGGAAATTTTAAGAAATCATGAGGCAAGCCATAAATGTATCTAGTTAAAATATATAACTCAACATAACACATAAAGATAATGCTACTTGCATGGCCTAATTAAAGGAAAATTATACCAAATAATGATAAATAGTGGGAAAAGATGATGAGAAAGTTGATCAAGAATTTAAAATAAACAAACAATATTTTTTAGATTTTATCATCCAAATAGTGTAAGGACAAATGACCCAATCATTATAAATCACAAAACTCTTAACATCTTTTCTTACAGTTTATTATTTTTCTTATACTAAATGTGGGAGAACAACGCACATTTCATGAAAGTTCTTATATGATCATAATCTTTAAAAAATCGTGAGACTAATATGTAGAAGATTTAAAGTAAAAATCCAGTAGATCTATTAATAAGAATCATATGTCCTATCATTGTTAGATCGAAGATTTATTCTATGATGTGGCATAAAGCATATAAAGACCTATTATTATTATTATTATTTTAAGGGTAAATTACACATTAAGTACTTATGTTTTTACCCTTTTTACTTTGGGTACCTGTATTTTGATCTTTTACATTTAAGTATACCTATGTTTTGTAAAAGTTGAAAAACCTAAATATCTATTATGCATTTGTTAGTTTTAAAATGAGCTAAACAAAAATGATAGAAAGAAAAGTCCCCTTCTTCCTTCAATTGCCATTTCTTTAAACCCCAAACCTAAAGTTGAATTAAATATGAGTTTCTGTTGGAGTCTTTCTCAATGCATTAGTGAATCAGCAGATTCATTTATTATGGAAATTTATTAAAATTTGAATTTATGTATCGTCTCTTTTAGAACGAGAGTGGAAATATTGTATGAGACCAAAGTTTGGAAATTATACCAATCACCATGAAGGCATGTATTAACTGAAAAAAAAAAAAAAGAATATTGCTTTTGTAAATAAGATTAAAAGAAAGAAGAATTATGATAAGACTTTAGTGTGAATTTGGATTTTCCTTTTCATAGTTTAGGAATTGTATAGAATTTCAATGTGAAAAAAGATTAAGAGAGAAGCTTTAAGGTGTGTGAAAAAGAAATGTAGAGCATCAGGATAGCTATTAAGCTAGAAGTTTACGTCCTTTTTTTTATGTGCAATCTCGTATGCTACATAATCATAAATACATACACCAAATATAGGCGCACATGTAGGTTTGATGAGTGTGATTTTGCATATATTTGTTATCATATTTTTATAGTCATTCTAATTTATTTTTATGATGATTTTGTTGTTTAATTAAGTCATTTGTTGATTTCAAGGCATTAAAGAAGCAATAAAGTGAAAAGAATGAAAATTGTATGCTTTTTACAAAGAATTTCACTAGATTTGAAGAATGACTTAATGATAGTAAGTGTTGGAAGAGAATTTTGTCAAGGATCAAATTCCAAAGAAGACCATGGGTGAAGTTTATGGCCATATTTCTTAGTCGTGATCCCCTTGTAAAAGAATTCGATTGAGTATTGAAGAATTCATACAAAGAGAAGTTTATGCCCTAAGCCCATGATCGTGATCATTAGCGTGGTCATTCTATGAGTTCTAGAACTTACTAATTAGGAGTCATTTTGCCAATCTATATAAATAGGAAACAAAATATACGTAAGAAGAGAGGGGGAAGATTAGGGAAAAGAGAACAAGTCTCCAATAGCATTTCTTAGTAGTTTTAATCATTTCTTTATGCAAGTTTATATTTTTATTATGTTTCTAGCACAAATCTTTAGATATCTAGACTTGTGGTCCTTAAATTAACATGTAGTGTACTCATTTTGTTTATTCTATTAATATTCCTTATTTCTTATTAATTCAATTGCGTGTTTGTATTGATTGAGTTATTATTTCTAGAGCTTAAACTTGATTATTTGATTTTATGTGTTGAGATTATGAAACTCTATACATAAATAGATCTACTGCAATTAAAGGGAATTACTATGGTATTAGCGATAAGTTATAAACTTCTTCTGAAATTGATTTATTATATTAATTGTTTAAGGAATTCCTATTCTTCATGCTATTTTAACTTATTTTATTACAAAAGTAATTTAGAGAGAGTATAGTTAAGATTAGGAATTAGTAGTGAAGTGATTCCTATTAATTCATTAATTAAATTCCTTTAGTTAATAAGAATGGGGAATAAATTAAAAATCTTTAGAATTATTGCATGTTATTCTCTTGGTGATCAAAGTTTAGAAATCATTATGATTATTTAGGATTTTTACTTATTCTTGTTATTTCTTATTAGTTGTTATTTGATTTTATTTTCTTTTAATTAAACCTAATCCATTTATTTTATCATTAAATTTGACATCTCTTTTTTAGTAGAATAGTAAAATGTGGGTGAGTAAGTATGTAGTCTTTAAGAGAACGATAACCTTGTACTCCATTGTCTTCTATATTATACCTTAATAAATGCACTTGCTTAACAATGCCTTGTATATATGTAGTAAGGTTCATATTCTTTATTCTTTGATCAACAAACAAAAGAAGGGGAATTTTTTTTTTTAGTCTTACTTAGCTTATTTTGAAACTAGCTTATGGATAGGAGATGTTGGGTTTCCTAATTTCATAAAACACATGTACTATAAGTGTAAAAGATTAAAACACGGGTACTTAGAGTGAAATGGGTAAAACTACAAATACCTAATGTGTAATTTACCTTTGTTTTATTTTATTTTATTTTGTTAGAAGAATTTATTATATGTTATTTTATCATGGGACTTTATTAGGCCATGTTATTTAAGTTTTATTATTATTGGATTATTACCTAATTGCTCCTAAGGTTGTTAAAAGTCACATGTAAATAATACTCTACTATGAGACTTATCGATTTAGCTTGTTATTTTTAAAACCCCTTAGCAATATTGTTTTCTTTCTCTATTTAATCAATATCACAATTGTTTTAACAAACCAATGTGTTTCATTTAATTGTAAGTCATATCAAATGAATAACACAAACTTGTTTTTGCTTAATTCTTGTTTGTGCGTAACATCTATTAAGGATTAAACAAGCCTTTAGGAATCATTTGTGCATCATATCAAATAAGCCATAAAGTTTAAGTTTAATCTAATCTTAATGCATAATATCTAAAATCAAATTGTCCATATCCCTTTATTATTTAGTTGCAAAATGTCACATCCTGGTATAGTACAAGATGTAACAACATATAGGTTTGCCTTCTTTAGTTGTACATGATTCTAATAATAAACCATACATTATACAGTCAGCACTTTAAAAGAGTTTAACTTTGGATTGTTGAGCTACAAATATGCACAATGTTTACAAATCCAAAAGACCCAAAAGTTGCAAACTTCATTTATTGAAACTAAAAATCCTTGTCCCTATTGCATTGCAATCAATAAGACTTCAACTTTTCCAAAAATAGATAACTCCACTAGCGCTCTCAAAAGTTTATCACCTTCCTTATGGTGGTGCCCAATTCCTACTTCTTAACCTAAGGATAAACACTTTATCCCCTTAGTTTACTGTAAGCTAAGCAAGAGTGGGTAGACAAGTAGCAATACAACCAAATACATTGCACAAGCATAACAATTATCACATTAAGTTATATCACCTAGTAATCAAAAAGGAAATGAAACAATTATATGCTATACTAATGCACGTGACTTGCATCATTACCGATATACTAGCTTAACCTAGCACTTATCTAGTTGGTTGACTTCAATTCGAGCATCTAGATAATTTATCAAGAAACCCAGTAATAATTCAGCCTAGCATTAACTACGAAACGTAGTTAAGATCATTAGTTAATGTAAATCTATGTGCACGAAAACTCAACTTTTTAATTAAAACTTATCCTAGCACAATTATAAGTTTTGAAAATTTGACTTGTGGGTCCTTTTCGTAACATGCCATGAGTATATCAACCACATCTTAGACAATCACTAAGCAATGCAAGCAAGCATATCCATTTTCCTTTTTAGCCAAACCTTTACTTTATTCCATTTCCTTTCCTATTTATCATATCACGAGGTCAGGTTCACTTAAGTGAACACTATAGGAGGTAGGGTTAATACCTATCTTCTTATCCAAGTTAGTGTAGTTCTAGAAAATAGCACATAATTAAAACGTGTTTCAACCAACAATAGATACACGAAGCAAGACATCATAAAGTTCATCACGTAGCAAGTTTAGTCAATATACAACCAGTTATAACAGTCGCAAATAAGAAAAACTTACTCCCTATTAAGTAAATATAAGTTAACTCTCTACACATGTATCCACTTACCAAGGCTTGTTGATTGTTTCAAAGTTACTCATTAACATGAGACTCCTCTTTAGCTATCTCACATAATAAAGATACATAATACCATAGTTAGCTATAGTTTGTGTTTATATTCTAGACCATTAATAGCTTACTTTTACTTAGGATTTATGAGTTAAGGTTATTCTTTAAGAGAATATTTGTCTTAAACATCCTCTGATTTCACCTCTAATTAATCTTTTGAACTTTTCTCTAAATTATCTTTGAATTAGGCTGATTCCAAAATGTCTAAACAAATATTATTTGATATATATCCTCAATCCCAACTAACTAAGAATCTTAGGTACTTCATTTGACTCTCAAAGCCCAACTTACACAAATGCCATTAGGCATACCCTTTGATTCTTCCTCTATTATATCCTCTAATATAGCTAAGTTACTACATTTACTTATCAAATCCCCATTTCTCAATCAACCTAAGTTAAGACCAGTAAAGGACATATCATATGTAATATTAGCTAAGAGTCCTCTCGTTACCGTGTCAATTATATGAATTACCTTATTTATCATATTTAACAAAATACACGTAATATTAAGAAATTTCTCAATAATTTAGTGTATCTACTCAATTAAATCTAAGCAAAATATGTTAAACTTAGAAAATATACTTGTTAAGTTTTGGATATGAAAAGCACTACATTAACATAATTTATAACATTTTCAAAAATGCTAGTTTTAGCTTAATTTTACCAAAAATTAGCTAAAAATAGATAAATAATTATACTTATCCCTAAGATCAAAATATAACGTATATATATAAATAAACATTATTAATTACCATATTCTAATCATAAATTATCTCTAAAACTAACTATTTGTCTTAATTTGAAAAAATGATAACAATAGCCAAATAAATTACAATAAATAGTAAACATAGAGATTTTAAAAAATTCTTGAGACTACAATTTAGTACAAAATACAACTTTATTGTACAAAACTTTTCAGCTCAAAATAACATCATTTATGCCTCGTTCATTTAAGGGGAATTGGAATTCAATCCCTTCCTTATTCCTTATTATAGCGTTCACTTAGTTTTTGTCTCCGAATCTCAATTCCTTAGGAATCCCTATTACATGAAATCAAGTAATAGGGATTCCTTGATTCAACCAAAGAATCACAATTCCTCACAAAATTTCATATTTTTTTTTTCCAAAAATAACCTCATATTAATTTAACGATATACCACTACCATTACTGTCGTTGTTGTCACCATAACCAACACCACCATTATTACCATCGCCACCACTACTAATCCACTTACTATCATCGCCACTGTCGCTACTAACCACCACCATCATCATCACCACCAACACAATTACCATCACATTGCTCCCACCACCATTACCCATCATCACCATCGTCGCCGCCACCACCATCGCTGCCACCGCCACCGCCACCACCACTACTACCTCTAACCACCACAATCATCACCACCATTGTAACTATGCCCCCC